>AP025052.1:759523-885217 GCA_036186865.1 Eustoma russellianum
AGAAAGAATTCCAAATTAATGTTCTCCACTCTTTACCACTAATTCAAAAGGCACCGCTTCCATGATAGATCAAATATAGTTGATCATGATGCTAACAGCAGGAGGTGCATGCATGGAAAACAGGATAAGTCAAAAACAGATCAAAACAAGATCAAATACCTTCACCAATGCACCAATTACACCCAAACTAGTGAGCCTTAGGTACTCGAAAGGCCTTGATTTGCTTGTTGTATTGAGAAAAGGGTACAAATATAAAGGAATATGAGCTGCAAATGAGAGGGGGGGAGGGGGGTTAAAAATCAAAAGATGCTTCAGCAAATATTTAAACATGAGAATCTGAATTAGACAGCATTACGTAAATTGCATTTTAAAAGCTATCAAAATCCAATGCCAAAAGGTTGACACATCTATAACCTTGAAAAAACTTGTATGACCAAAAGAAAAGTTAAGACCACAGCTGGTAGTCAATATTCCGTCCTAAATATGGGCATACATTATCAGAAGGATGTTAAAGCTTCATGTTAAAGAAGCAAACTGGAGTCCATCAATCAAAATAAAAGGGGAAGAACAGAGCCTTCTTATGTATGCCCACACTATTGAAAAATATACTAAAGAAGTAAATTGCGACCCTCTCTTTTCATCTAAAGAAAAGGTTCCTCCAAAGTTATTCCTCAATCAATGCATTGCCAGTGCAATACCCTCCAATATTTTTGGAATTCCCTACCCTGGAAATTATTTTTGAAGGCAGTACCTCAAATGATAACCCTTCTCCTACTTCTGTAAAAACTTATAACAAAATCCAAACACATTAAAGTTTGTCAAGCAATCCTTCAGCTGTTTCATGAAGCAGATAAACCTTGAAAAACACTTTTTCTCTTTCCAGTTCGTCACTTCTTGGGACGCTTTTATCACTCCTACATCTGCAAAAGGAGAATCTCAAGGAGTCATGACTCAGAGATTCTCACCACAAAAACACCAATCTGGCTTTGTCTTTTTTATTTCTTCTAAAATTTGGCTTTGTCCTGAAGCTGCTGCTGCTGCAACATATTTTAGCTAAAAATTGTCTAGATTTCTCTGATCGCTTGATTCTATCTTCCACAGTTGTTTGACACTGCTTATAAAACCAAATCATGCATGACAAGAGGAGAAACCTGCACCTTCCACTCCTATGGTTTCCTTCTATAGCAGAATTCTGTAAAACTTTTGATCCCTCTTCGCCCCAAGAAAGACCAAAAGTTCAATTACAAAACTCCTGAAAAGTCAAAATCAAAACAATCAGCTGCTCACCTTTATTCATCCCCAACCCAATAAAGTAGCCCCTTTTCTCATAAGCTCCATTAACACACCATTTGCATGTACTTAACATCACCCTTCGTGTTATCACTAAACCAAGACCGGCCATCAACAAGGAACATATTTACAACTTCTCTCATGGGTTTCAAGACATTTAACAAAAATAAATAAATTATAAAATGAATTAAGACAAAGTCAACTTACCAACCTATAAGAGAAAGCAGTCTATATTTCAATTGTCAATCGAAATATCTAATGTATGGAATACAGCAAAGCCAAAGATGATCAAAGTAAAAAAAAAAAACAAATTACCATTAAGGAACAACATTCTGGTATCCGGATGAGAAGCCACACACTGTGAAACATAAACATGAGATAACATATTAGGGCAAGTAAGTCCACAAAATTTGAATACAGACAAGTAGTCTTAGCATAGCTGACACAGTAAACAACAAATCACCTATGCCCTTGTTACCACAAGAACCGCCAAAATTTCAACATCTTCTTTGGTGAATGACGAATTCACAGTTAAACACACAACTGACAGGCTAAAGCAGCACAGACACTTCATTCAGAAATATGAAAGGCATGCTCAAGAGAGGAACCAAGCTTTCATCAATAAATTGCAAGGGGGAATGGAATAGAAATTAGTAAACCTGAAGAAGAGCAAGTGCATTGCAAACTCTGTTTGACTGCGCTGGACTCAGGTTTGGAGGAGATAAGACAGGGTAAATTGAAACAATTTCCTGCATATACAGGAAGAGAATGTCCACCAAGGGTCAAATAAAGTCACCAAAGTAACTAGGGAAAAGTTTTCCAGACATATCACATGACAAACTTTATGAACAATAAAATTGAAACGCAAAAGCCAAAAGAAGAAGAAAAGAAGCTGCTCTCGAATTTTATTTAACCTACTTGCAGAAGTGCAGCAATAGTCCCAAAAGAGTGCCAGAGTAATGGTGCTAAATCTTGGAACAATTCTCTCTTCTGCATTCACAAAGGGATATTCAAAAAAGCCGTCAATATTATCCATAGCAACATAAAACATACCCAGTATGATAATATTAATTCATGAAGATAAAGGCACTTAAGTAACGGCGCAAAAGAAACTGATTTCAAGAATCTAATTTCCAAGAGTATAACCCAGTTTGACAAGTCTAGGAGTAAAGGAAAATTGCACAGTATTTGTCCAACAGGCTGTATGCAATCCCAAAGATTCAGACCGATCGCCCGGACAAGAAAAAGAGGATGCACATTCACAAATTCGCAATGCGAAAAAAACTATCTAGATTTCCAATTCAAGTACTCAAACAAATCGCAGCCGATATAGGAGCCATTCATCAGGTCATGATCATGACAATGACCTTAGGTGAATTCTTGACCCAAATTTGTGACGCCGACCTCTTTCTGACCCACGCTGCCAATCATGACACCATTATGGATTGATCTTTATCCCAAATCTTCTGGTCAAAAATCTCTTTGCTCATTTGCGCCCATCCATTGGTCCTTATCTCCTTCTGTCACAATATCTTCTTCTTTACTATTTTACTTTTCTTCTTTCCTTATATGCTTTCCCTTTTTAGTATCTTTTGTCCTGAAGTCCAGGTGAATTTCATAAAATTGCATATGGTCCACGTGAAGTTTTCACAAAATGAGCTGTTAGCAGTTGACCTATGCATTGTGACAGTTACCTTTTTCTGATATCTGGAGAAGTAATCATAATACTATATTATTTCGAAGAAATGGCTCCCTAATATTACAATACAAATTCGCACGATACACAAAATGGAAGTACATAAGAAATGTTAATCCAACAATATTAAATAACGGCATTCAAAACAAAATCTTATCCCCATTTTTCATGAAAATAGAACATTCATAAACTAGGCTGCCCTCGGTGATAGAAGTCAAAAGAGAAGTTCAAGAAAGAAAGTTCAAACCCCCCTAAGTATGAGAGTTGGCCTTTTCTATTTATGTTCAAGGATTAAATTATTGATCGGTCAAGAGCCGACTGCTCTAGAAACGTTATAATAATTTATTTCAGACATCCGAAAGTAATAGTAATGGCAAAAAAAAAGGAAATTGCTTCTATTGTATCAGGGATTGGCCAAGGGACTGCGGTGCGGCAATGAAATTGCAAGCATGGTATAGGGAGAGGTGTTTACTTCTAAAGAAAAGACAGCTCTTTTTTATTATATTAATACTTTCTAGAAAAGGGGGAGATTTCGTCTCCACATCATTTAGGAAAATTTTTATGATAACATTACTCACTCAATAAATTTGTTAACCTTTCTCAATAATAACAAACAATTTAAAGAACCAATTAACCGATAGAACTACAGGTCTTAGAAGCATAATTAAAAGGAATCTTTCTATTCACTATCTCTTTATTCTTGACATATTTTATATAATAAAGTGAATTGAACACCCTAAGCGCGGAGCATGTGGTATTTTTCCTATTAGATTTTGTTTGGCAACCTGTTGTAGGTTTCCGATAAGATATTTAAAATCACATTTAAAATTCTAATTATTTCATGAATCTTTTATTACAAACATGCACTAGGTTTGAGGGACCAACATCATATAGCCTCATCTTTTGTTTAGCAGGGCTCATAGTTACTGCTCTTGCAGCAAGATGGGAAAGCAACTCATTAAGTGAAGAAAGAAAAGATTCATAACTAGAAAAAAATCAAAGCATCAGGTAACCAATCAATTGAAGAAATGATAGCCCATTCGCGTAGTGGCACCAACAATTATCACCATTACCGAATCAGAATAATACCAATCACATGCTTGCATTGACTTCTATTACCGAAATTCCATTAATTTGACTTACTAGGAATATCAGGTATCCTTCAAAGGTATCAGCTTATTTAATAAAACATCCCTGATAGACTACTTGAAATCAAAAACTAAACTCTTCCAAAATCTCTCCATAGGATGCAAACTGCTCACAGGTGAAAGTACAGTAACTGCTCTTGCGATAACATGGGGAAATTTACCCACTAAGTGAAGAAAGAAAAGATCCATAACTAGGAAAAATCAAAGCATCAAGTAACCGATCAATTGAAGAAATGATAGCCCATTCGCATAGTAGAGCCAATAATTATCACCATTTTTGAATCAGAATAATACCAATCCTGTGCTTGCATTAACTTCTGTTACTGAAATTTCATTAATTTGACTTACGAGAATAATCAGGTATCCTTCAAAGGTATCGGCTTATTTACTAAAACATCCTTGATAGAATACTTGAAATCAATAACTAAACTGTTCAAAAGATCTCTCTGTAGGACGCAAACTGCTCACATGTGAAAGCATTGAGATCACTATAGATACTGAACATTTTCTGCAACCATGGAAGTGTTTTTTCTACTGAAGAAGAGGCAAATTCAATTTGGGTGGAGATTGACTTAAACTGGACAAGGAGCTAAAAAGCCTACTTCCACTCTACAAATTAGAACGACACGAACTGGATTCGGGAGAGCCGCGAGTCCAGGCTAAATTTCTAAAAAGCTGCAAGTCCATAATAAATTTCAAATTTTTGTACTTCAGGAAGAAACTTCCCAATCCACAATGTAGACCGACATTAAAAAAAAAACAGGAAAACATAAAGGGACAAGACAGACACAGAACACTTTAATTCAACATAAGAGAAACATAAACAAGAAATGAGAAGATAAAAAAACGGGGGTTATTAACCTTAGAGAGCTCTAGAAGGGCATTCTCACGAAGATCAGGATTGCTAAGGTCCAGAACGAGTTGCTCAGCGGATTGCATCATGCGATCCTTGTTGGCCCCGACGCCAACAGGGTTGGCGGCAGATGAAGCAGGACCGCCGAAAGCAGCGGCGTTGAGTGCCGGAGACTGAGGCATGTTTGCCATCTGCGTTCTTCCGTCCAAGTTTTAACGACAATCCCTTGCTTAGTTGTGCACTCCTAAGATTTCGAGAAAAGGAAAAAGGGCATATACTGCTAATGTTCTATTCGAGTCTGGGGAGAACCAAGTTTCCGACTTTTTAGAAGAGCTTATCAAGTTATTTAAAAAAAAATTAACATATTATCAAGTTTCTTTAAAAAAAAAAAATCTTTAATGGGGTAGTTTCACGCACACCTGTTTCAAGTTGTATAGTATACAAAACAAAAACAAGGCACGTTCAATATTTATGCATTAGATATATAAATACACATATACCCACGCACACATATAGTGGAAATTATATACAACAACATTACTCCACCGTCTTAGAGGCTCCAACCTATGGCAGAATATGAGATTGGATGTACACAATCATACATTAAAAGACCCCGCTTATGACGGGGTATGGAGGGTCGGATGTAACCAACCATACATGTTAAAAACACACCGACGTTGTTTCCCAATGATCCATAATAAAAATTACGTCAAGTTGTGTCGATCAACTGTTACTTAACAATATAAGAAACGCATCTAATTTAGTGAGTCATTTTACTTTATTGTATAATATTCTAAAATAAGGAAGAATATGTACTTGATTCCATTGAAAATAAAAAATATACTAAAAACTATATACGAAGACTAAATGGATTAAATTATGCCTAACATTTTTTTTTTCTCTTTGACTTGTTGATTTCAAATTAAATCTGTCCCTTTTGAAGGCCAGCGTTATGGGGCGGTTCTGACTCAACGAGCTTCCATCAAAACGGAAAGAACCGGTTTTTTGTTTACTCGCTTGGTCTTATTTCCACCTCTTTGGTACCTTAGCCAGGCAATTGTCTGATAATGGAGACAGGCCAACCATATATGTACACATAGCCAAAGCCAATGGGGGCGTATTCATATTTGGAGCTCAGCCACATATGACAGAAAAGCCTAGCCCAATACTGACATATGTATATACACATACATATATATAGAACGGCATGCAATGGCGAGTGTTTTTTTGTTCATGAAATAGAAGTTGCTACAAGAAGAAACCAAATATGATAGTTTCCGGAGTGCAGTCATTCAAAATGTGAGTGAAAACAATTTAATTTACCTTTTGCCAATCATATTCCTTCATAAACAGTAACAAACACTGGCGACTTAATTTATTTATCTATTTATTTATATTATATATTTGTAATGAATCGAGTTAAAATCCCGGCAAAACTGAATAGGATGTAGTGTAGCTTAGTACGAACCAAATTTTTTATCATTGAGCCCTTAATTAAAGTTGTAGTTGATATTATAACCTACACTACAGGATACAATGAATTGTATTATTTCCCATAAAGGCAAACGCATCGTCCAACTTGGTAAACTCGTATCTTTGGGTTTTTAACTTTCTACATCAAGTCTGTTTTGAAGAGTCCAGCCCCATCGCCTGGTTGCAGGAGATTGGACTATATACAATATACATCTGCCAACTTGAAACAACGTAATAACTCATTAAGCACCATCAGTGAACATCAGTATTGTAGATTCACTGTCTTCTTGGATACTCTCTTGGTCCGAATATTGTTGATCCAACTCTGACGTTTGTGCTACCCATCTTTATCTGAGTTCATGGATAAATGCAGTTTAGGAATTGAAAGAATCTGATTATTGATGTTTTGATCATCTTTGTTAAGGAAACAGAGTAAATGCAGATAAAAATTAAATTCTACAAGACTCAGAAGCTATTATCCGTGTTCCAGATTGATCGTATGGTGATCAACACCTCATTTATATAACTTCAAAGAAAGAGGGATTACAGGCACATTGTAGATACTGAATATTTTGTTTATGCACAAGATATTACTAGCAGTGAGTAGAATCTGGATGTTTACCTGACTGATTCCAGCATGTGATTTATCCAAAAGAAAGGAACATAGAAGCTAAAAGAAACTATAAACATACCATCCAAGTAAGTTATGAACTTTTTAAGGAATTCAAAGGCTTACTGCTTGCTCAAAATCATTAGACATGCCCATTGACAGCTCGCATAAGGATTCTGCCATTTCCAGAACCTTGCATATCTCACTTCTGCAGTTTAACAGCGTCTGTAACATTGCAATACAGCTATACAAGTTAGTGCCAAAGTATACTTTGTTAGACCTAATGGTATAGGCAAATCATATGAGATGGTATTTTTCAGTTAAACATGAAATTACTATGAGATCTCACCGGAACTCCTTTCATGTTATAACACAATTACACAAACGAGGGTTCCTGTTGACCCTCGTCTCCTCAAAAGACAAGAGGTGGCAACATAAATACAGATTCTAAACTATAACAAATCATACGATTATTAACCAAGGAAATTGAATATTTGATATCTCTTCACAAATGACAATGCAATGTGAACAATTTTATCAACGTTCAGAATGCATTTAACAGAATTTCAACATACAATAGCTGATATCCTGTCACCTGGAAGTTCTCTGGAGTGGATGAATAATCCGGCATCCCTATAGTCATCAAGCCAGAGAACTTGAGATTCGGACAGCTTTGCTTGACATGCTTCACCAGCTCTAAACAATCCGATGGCTCTACACCAGATTTGGCTGCAGATAATGATTAAATTAATTTCATGGATTTCAGAGACACACAATCAACAACCAGAACACAAAGTATCACAGTAAGAGGACCCTGCAACTGCAACTATTAAAATGCTACAGTATAAAAAAGATGACAAGTACACGTCAAGTGGAAATATGGAAGCCAGAATTGTAGATTGAACATATTTGGAGAGCGTTCATCATAGATGTTTTAACTTGACCAGCTACATAAGTTGCTTTACTACTCAACCTCCTCAGTCAAACGAATGAAATTTGTTCAGTTTTAACACAGGCCAAGTATTTAGTCCCATGTCAGTGGCAAACTAAATTTTCCCGCATAAAGGTGACAAATATTGAACTTACATTCTTCTCCACTGGTATTCACTTGAACAAAAACACTCAAAGGTGGACGTCCAAGTCGTGAAACTTCACGATCCAGATGATTTGCGACCTGCATACTAAAGAAGCACTATTATGCTTTTCTAAACATTATCCAAGAAGCACTGGCCTGTTCTAAGACGTGAAACTTCATTGTCCAGATGATTAACAATCTGCATACTAAAGAAGCACGACTATAATTTCTAAAGATTATCTAAAACACAATGAACCTTTCTCTTGTTTCCTATCGAGCATCTGCAAAGGCAACATATGTTCTTGCTTGAAGATATCTTTCCAATGTAATCCAAGAGTAGTAGCAAAACAAATAGCAAGTAACGAGAGGAATAAAGCAGACATGAAATTTTAAACACTGTATTTCTCCATTACTTCTTCTCATTGTGGTAAAGTAAATGCACTGGTAAGTGGAATGGATAACTATGTACGTTGAGATAGAATGGATATATGTTCACTAGCTACAAGCTGGTTTGGGCTAATACACACTCAAGAAAGAAAATGCCGTGGTAGACCATAAAATGAGCTATACATGTCTTCAAATTAGAGAACAAGCTGTTTAACCTGTACTAATATAAGTGGTAATTAATCCAGAACTTGCCTTCATGTTATCTACACCTTCAACTGTGGCTAGATTTGGGACCGCAGCTGCACGCGATAAGAGTGTGTCATATTAATTACTCTCCCCAGTCCAATTGTGAAACAATACATACTGTAGCATGAAGCAACAAAAAGCTAAGAAGTTTATTGCTAAACCTCAATAAAAATCATACCAAGCAGATTTTTCACTTTATTGCTCTGTAAATGCCCAATAAAATGCCAATTTATATCTTCCGGAAGCTGCAATCAACGATGAAATAAAAGCAAGTGAGCTGAAATTAATAGACAACCCATCAAACCTTTGAAATAGAGAAGTACCTGAGGAGCTTTATCGATGATTTCTTGAACATAATTTTCGCCAAAACATCGATGGCCAGCATCATAAACTTGGTTTATTAGAGATATGGGCTTCGTCTTGCTAACTGCCACCACTCGAACATCATCAGCACGGCGGCCAGCTTGCTGGGCCGCAGAATAGGCGCGGTGGAGCACCGACCTCAGAGCGGTAACGACTACACTATCCACGGCCGGAGCTGCCATCGTAACGATCCTACAAGCTATTTCCTGCTTTGCTTCCGATGTGCAAATTTTGTAATTTTGGTTTATTTTTAAACCCATATATTCTCCTCCACAACATTTTTTACTCTGATTTTGTGTTTGATGTGGTTAATCGGAAACCTTTGAAACATATGAAGCCAGGGGATTTTTTTTTCCTCCTTTCCTTTTCCGCCTTTTTTTTTTTATAGTATTTTTCTTAATTCTTTCATCAGTTTTAGTGATTTGAAATGACAAATTAACAAGTTTTACTCAGTCTTTGTGGTACCATTACAACAACATTATTCTATTGTCAGATCTCTTGACTATAACAGAATAGCAGCTCGGATGTACGTAACTATACCTATATGTTAGAAACACACAGATGTTGTTTTTCGATGACCCATAATGATGTGTCAAGCTATGTCGATCAACTGCTATTTCAAAATATAAAAAGCGCAGACAATTTAATGAGTCGTTTTGTTTTATTCCATCATATTCTAAAATCAAACAAGAGTGATTCTTTGATTCCATTAAAAATAGAAACTTTTTGTGGTACCATTGTTGACCGAATTAAGAAAAAGAAATCTTTACGCTACCGGAGGTTTTAAACATCTTCTCGAGGTCGCGTCTAAATTGGGTTAGGATCCTCTCACTCCATACGTCACCGTACGACACGTGGGAGCAGGAGAAAGTGGGTGAGGTGATCTCATCCCGTCTAAATTATTATGGTGAAAAATTGTGCGCAACATTTATTTGATTTCGGAACCAGAGCAACAACTAACAATTATATAAACAATAATATTTATTACTTTTTTCGTTCTAAAAATATTGTTAGAGTTTGATTTGAGTATGATTCAAGTTAAATTATGACATTAGAATTGAAAGAGTATTACTTTTATTTTAATAATTAGTCGCATTTAATTTTTTAGAATTTTAGATATTATACATTGTATATATGCATAAACATACAGTATACATACATGTACACTTATATTATTAATAAACAATAGTAGTTTAGCATATTATAGTGTTAGTTCACACATGTAGAAATGTAATATGGGAAAGTAGTTGTTAGACCACTTGACAACTTGCAGGTTGAGTTTTCCAACTAGTGTGCCTTATATAAAAGCCTCCCGTTGTTTACAAAGGTTAAGTTGAATAATATTCATTTTCTATCTCATTTTTACATGGTATCAGAGTTTAGATTGTAATACAATAGTAAACAAATATGGCTACTCGTTTACCTTCTTCTGAGCAAATAGAAGCCATTTCCACTTCTGAACCAGTGTTAGTGACAGGATCCGAAGGCTCTGTTGCGCTTGATGATTCCTCTATTGTATTTACAAGTCACAAACTCAATGGAGACAATTTTGTTTCTTGGTCTAGAAGGGTAGATATGTTTATAACTGACAAAGACAACGAAGATTACTTGTATGGAACTGTAATGGTTCCACATGAAAATGACAAACTTCAGACTACACAAGTCTGAAAATAGCATGATAATGCCATAGCTTATAAGATTCATGACTCACGATGTCTCTGATGACTTTATAATGTATGGGACTGCATATGAAATATAGGATGCGGTCAAGGAGACTCCAAACAAGATAACACCTATTAGCTTTATGAAATCGAGGCTCAGCTACATGAAATAAAAAATATATAACTTACATATTGACAGATGCTGCACATTGCTAACCAGAGTACAATAGCAAATTGATGTCTTTGAGACACACTAATAGTCATGTGCCATCAATTCTAAGCTATATAAAGACATCACTGAACAAAAAAGAGCCTTTAGATTCTTAACTAAATTGCATCTGTATTTTGATAGTGCCAGAAGTAGGTGAGCACAGAGCCTCTATCAAGCCTTACATCTTGATTCCATGAAATAACACATGAGAAATGTAGAAAGAAAGATATGATGTGGCATGTCCGAAATCTTTATGCTGAGACTTCTACATTGCTCACTTAAAAAAAAACAACAGCATTAGCAACCAGAATGTTTACTTATGGTAATGAAAGAAGCAAGCTATTTTGCAAATAATGCAAGAAGCAATGACGTATTATTGAAGGATGTTGGAGACTACATGACAGACCTTGTAGAGGAAAACTTCCAAAATCAAACATTTCATAGAAAACATCTTCAACCCATCAATATAATGATCATGCAAATGCACACAGGGTCCAAGGTTCTAACCAAGTGCTAGCTCTACATAATGATTCTCCCAACCTTCCTACAAGAAACCAGATTGAGGTTCTTCTTTAGTTACTTAAAAAACAGCAGTCAACATGCAATCAAACTCAACTGGCAAGCACTCGACATATCTTTAAAGGTAATGGGCCAGCATCTGGATAACATAATATCTGGAAAGTTGATCATGGTGTATCAGAACACGACATGCAATGGTAATATTCTTTTATCCTATGAAGCCTTTACTATTCCAAAAAAATGTTAAGACTGTTGATGCTTCTACATTGCAAGTCACTGAAACAGGAAAGGTAAGAATAAATGATCAACTTATCATACACAATGTCTTATATGTTCCTTATTTGACTTTTAATTTGTTATTCGTAGGCAATATTACCAGAGATAATAATTGATTAGGCAATTTTACATCTTCTTAATGCCAATTTTAAGAGAAAGATTTGAAAAAAATGATCGGCAATGCTAAAAACATAGATGACCTCTTCATGCTTGAAGCAGAAATGATATGAATTGCATGTTATCAAAAGCCAGTAGCAGCTGGAATCAATCTTGTGTAGAAAAGATTCTTCTGTGGCATATAAAATTAGGTTGTTCTAACTTCTCGTACTCAAAACGTTTAATGCCAATGTTATTTAAGAAAGTGGAGTATAAAAGTATTATTTGTGAGTCATGCCAATTAGCTAAACAAACAAAACAGAGATATCCATCCAAGTTATATCAATCTACACAACTTTTTAATCTTGTTAACTCTGATATTTAGGGTCCTTTTAGGACCACAAATGGTTTCTAACTTTTATGGATGATCACTCTAGAGTTACTCGAGTTTATCGCATAAAAAACAAGTAAAAAGTAAGTCATCCTTTAAATTATTTTTCATCTTACTAGTTATTAAATTACATGATTCTTCAAATGGTTTTTCGCCTTACTAGTTACTGAATTGATTTTCTATAATTTAATTGAAGTTTTGTAGTGTCCCTTGTGACATGGCGTCGCTAACTTGAATCTAAGTTGTTACAATTTTTAGAGTAACCCACCCCCCCCCCCCCCCGTCTAAAAGTTTGGTACAAATCTCATCGTACACCTTTATCTGATGGGTGGTTCATAAAAAAGAAAAAAAAGAACGAATATAAAGTTGGATGTCGTATCAAATCTTTAGACACAAACTGAGATCTTAAAGATATGTAGCAATTCTCTTCTTAAATGATTCTCCTTTCTCCTTGGCCATGTAAATTCCATTTCAATGAATCCATGACATAGTCCAGTTGATATTCGAGTTAATATTTGATCTAAGAGGTTAAAAGTTCGATTCCAAGAACAGACACAATGTGTTCCTCTGCAATTAGGCTGAAGGCATGGTTTGCAGGGAGACATATTGTGTGGCTCACTGTACAAAACCTCACCCAATGTAGGAGGTCGTTAGATTCCTGATTTGTATCCTCCATAAATGCTCATTGAGAATGAGATGGTAGAGATATCCGGAACGAGGGAGTTCACTTTTGCTCCAAATTCCATTCCCACAATGCATTTCTCCTTTCAATCTTGAATATTAATACAAAAATTGATAACAGCAGCAATAATAATAGTATTCTATCTCGAGCCAGGGATCAAACTGAAAAAAGCTTCGAACATAGAGCAAAAAAGTGGGTTCAATTGAGGTGGAATGATGGTGGCGGAGTTCTTTTATTTTTTCCTCTTTTTATCAGAACAAACTTTAATCTTTTTAGAAATGGGTTTTCAGTTTTTTGGTCGGGCTCAGCTGTTACTTTGCTTCGGTCGTTAGGCGTTTGGATTCTCGGCCGCCCACAAAGCCAGACTAGACTAGAATCAACACCCTGACTTTCTAGCTCACCAATTAATTTGCCAGTTGGTTTTAGATGTCCAATTAAAGTCTAATTAAAGCTTAATTTAAAGTGAACCCACAACTTTGTGCCCGAATATGCCGGCAATTTAGATTAAGAGAGGGATTACTTTCACAAAGTTTTAAGACGCAAGATATTTGAATGTGATATAAGATATATATTTGAGAAAATAAATGGATACATCATTGTAGATAAATTATGGGTTTTACGTCACCATATATTCTGGAATGAAATTTATTGCTTATATACACTTTAGGGGATTGACGAAGCCGGTTTCTGTCGATGGAGGATCTACAAATTCTTATGACTTTGTGTATGTATAATTTGAGCTGGAAATAACTATTTGGGGTTGCTTTGACTGTGAAAAGGGTATTTTCCTGCAAAAGAACACAAGATTAAAGTCCATAAAAACTCTACGATAATGAAGTCAGTGATATGATTTTCGAAGTAAACAGATCTCGGGAGCTCTAATGTGTGTTAAGAGAGTTAATGTTTAAAATCCCTTAACAGAAGACGGTATAACTCTATTTATAGGAATTTTAGTAAAGACGAGCACAAATATCCTTGGCCGGATCCAAGTTTGCTTTCGACCCAAAATAGAGTAGAGTCAAGCCGAACCAGAATGTTTTCAAAACATGGAGGGGTATATGACATGCTGCGAAACTACTAAGAGCGGGGCTTGAAAGCTCCCATTTTCTTCATGATGGTATGGATGTAGGGGAGTCGTTGGTTATCTGGCTTTGTAAGGAAACCAAAACCTTTTCAGTGCATAGCGCGTATATGATGCAATTCCCTCCAACGGACGCGATGAGTGGTCAAATGAAATGGGAGCTGATTTAGGGATGAAAGGACCCTTACGGAGCAATTTATTTCTATGGCGCTTCATGAATGATGGAATTTCGACGCAGCAGTTCCTCTTTAGACGCCGGGTCATTTCTTGTCTATCCTGCGAGACGTGTGGAAGCAGGGACATTGGACTCTTGCATGAGGTCCGGGATTGTTCTTGGTCGCAAAAGGTTTGGAAAGAGGTGATATATCCGTAGAATTGGCCGACGTTTGTTGGTCTGCAGTCACAGGCCGAGTGAGTGGCGCTGAACGTGCAAAAGACTTGGGGAGACCTTGATCCAGCAGGCGAGTGACGTTATATGTTTTGTGAGATACTTTATGGCATTTGGCATCATCACCTCAAAACCAGACATGAGAGCGTTCATCATAAGATTCATCATAGTCATTTTATTCAGTCAATGAAGCAAAGAGTTTTTGTTTGTTGGAAGCTTACTTTTTTTATGTAGACAATAGCGCTTAGATAGCTTCCCACGTATCTTCCATTGTATAGAACACTTTGTTTTTCAAATATATACGATCAAAAATTCCAAAAATAGAGTAGAGTCTGGTTCTCACATGTACGCCACGTGTTTTAGAGACTGCGGGGACTTTATTACATTATCACTACTCGACGGCACTCTATTGGAAACTTCTGTCAACTTGTTATGTATCAAGTATTGTGTTAGAAATGCTTACAGAGTATAGCTCAGTTGATACTCGGATTAGGACATTGTTCTAGAAAGGCGTATGTTCGAATCAATACAAGCGCATCATGGATGCTTTACCGATGTCTGGGCCAGTAATGGTTATACCATTGTGTTCGACCAAATTGGATTAGATGGTTGGTGGCCCAGTTTGCAGTAATCACCCTGTGTGGGTTCTTTGGCAATACCTTGCCAACTTATGAGCCCGCTGCTTCTACGAAACTCTTTATAGCTGAGTCAATGAAGACCCACGAGTTCAGAGGTATTGGCTCCAGAAGTACCGTGTTAGAAACACATAGGTCCGTTGGTAAAATTTATGATGGCAAAAGTCCGTTTATGCTGTGGCTCATTTTCAGAAAGCAATAAGGACGAAGATCTCACTCAACTCAGAACTCACACACAGTACTTTCGAGGCTTGTGGGGGTTCGGTAAGGAGTATTTTTGACTGTGTCTTCTAAGATCTGCAAAGATGTTTGGGACTAGCCTCATTTTGGATGAGTTTATAAACGTGTTTTATTTGTTCTAACTGTGGAAAGGGACATATGTACATTTATTTTTCCTTCATCAGCTACGAAAGCTTGAACATTAGGAGAAGTATGGTTCAAGTGAAAGCAACTCTAACGAAATGATTGTACAAATCGGTGCATATATTTTTTCGTTGACAACAGCTTTGTTCATTACTGCAAAAAATGAATTGATTTTTCATGACATGATGAAGTTTATAAATCATCTTCTTATGAAACATTTTCTATTGAAAATGTGCAACGTTCCTGCCATTATTTTCACTATTCGTTTGAGGATCTCTTTACATACATATATACAACAACAGATACCCATTATATCCCAGTAAAAGATATCGCTAGAATCTGTATAGGTGACAGGCAGACAAACAATTACTCAATCCCAAAGGATAGAAAGTTTGGTTCCAGTAAGACCCCCGGCTTTATATGTACCTGCATAGATGACACAATAATATGGACATGGTGCGCTGGTGTGTTAGTGAAGAAATTCAGTAAATACAAATAGATAACTTCTGATATTAAAATAGTCATAACCATATATATGTATAAATAATGAAAGAGAAAGAAAATATCAAAAACAAAAAGTACAAAGTCAATCTAAATTGTAGAAAATATCTAATCTTCTAAATATATTCTAAGGTGTCCCTATATCCTGTCTAAACCTCGTTAACATTAATCTTTTGCCTCCATAAACTCTTATCTTAATCATGTCATCACAGAGGTGCAAATCTAATAGTTAATGCTTAATCTGCTCATTCCAAGTTAGTTTGAGCGTGTCTTTACTCCGTTTTCTCTCTGCAATGAGGCTTTCAACTGCTCTCATAGACATCTTCTCTTGACATGCTCAAACCATCTCAGTGTCTCTTATCTTATCTGCTATACTAACAACCCATAATATTTCTTTAAATATCTCATTTATGATCCGGTCTAACTTTATATGCCCATGTATCCACATGAGGATCTTCATTTCTGCATATATATCAAACAAATTTATCACATGCCCAACATTTAAACCACAGAGCATTATCCACTCCTTCAAAAAGAGAAAAACACGAAAAGATACCATTTTATCCATCATTTAACATGAATAATAAAATTTCCCAGCAAAATCATGAATGATATCCAGCAGCAAACCAGAGTGAAAACTTTGAACATTTCTCATCTTATCCGTCTTTGTTTGTATCTTTTCCACTTGGGAATAGTACTCAAATGGGTACCCTTCATTTAAGACAATATTGCTAGCTGTCATGACTTGGCAAGATTAGCTTTAATTTGTGATTTAGAATATGGCATCTTTGCAGGTGTTTTGAGTTGTATTTATTTATTTATTTTGTTTTCTAATAAGAAATGTAGAATATGTTTTTAGGCTATGGACTCACTTGTCAAACATTTTGATATCTTCTTTGGACGAAGTTATGGAATTTTGTTGTTCCCTCGACCTTGAAGTATATTTTCGTTACTAGTTGAAGAAGGCCTGCATTTTCAGGTCCTTACTTGTGAAGTGTTCAAATTAATAACAGTATATGAAATAATCAATTTATATAACTGATACATTATATTCAAAATAAAACCTTCAACTCACTATTTTCCGGTATTTTATAACATGTGAAAAGAACAACAATTACACAAAATAATGAGCCGATTGTATCCATCAATCTTTGTTTTAGCTTTTTGCATGTAATTATAATTTTATTAGTGCCGTGAATATATATATATATATATATATATATATATATATATATATATATCAAATTAATTCAAGTAAAAACTAAATAAGTTAGCTTTATGAAAATTAAGTGAATTCAGATTCAAACAGAAAGGATTAAGTAATCGGCTTATCACGAGTAATTCTTTTTAAATTATATCTTATCTTTAGCTAAGTTACGGATGTTTAAATTTTTAATTGATGACAATAAAAGGCTAAAGACAAATGTATATGTATGCTGATGAATTTAAAATCAGATGTATAGCTTTAATCATTCTTAATATTAATGTGTCTCATGGTTAATTACAAATATATAAGATTACAAAAATTCAGATTTTTTTTATCACCACTTTAACTAAATACCTTTAGGAGCCATATACAAGATCTAAATTCGTATATTTTCTTCTTCTACTGTATCATGGAGCATATATAGTCACCAAGAATTTTGCAAGAATGATTTATTTTTCCAATATTAACACTATTACTTTAGTTCTTTAAATAATTTATAATGAGTATGCTGAAGTTAATTATTGAATCAAAGATCCTGAAATATATTCTAGTCGACACTTTTCACAATATCCATTTGACGCTTCTACTACATATTTATCAAAACTAACGTGACATGTGTCTAAAGTTTGCATAACAAAACATGACCTTATCGTCCAAGATAAGGAACATGAAAAAAATACCAAATTTGATACGTTATTTAGACGAGAGGAATATAATTGGAGTCGGATCCCTGACCGCCGCGCCCCTCACCTCCCTCGGAACCGTCCGCCACGTGGCAGCAGAGAGAGGTGGTGAGGCTGGATGGAGGTCACCCGCACCCAGCCTCACCACCTCCTACTTTCACGTGACAGGGGGTCTTCTGTTACCGCCCCCATTGGGGAAGTCAGGAGATCCCGTTTGAATATAATTATATCGACTACTATGTCTAGCAAAGTTATGAATATTATAAGGCAATATGCCAGTTTTAATTTTATCTTGTTCACTCTTAACCGGCTTTCTTTGCATATATCTTCCGTGACCAAATGTATGATTTTCATTAATTTCATGACTTGGAATATTAGTAGCTGTGTTTGTCATTTAGCATATGTCAGCCTTGCATTATATTATACTCATTATATTGTTCCCTCATACTCGAAATCTCGTGTGTCCTCTCCCTTTGCAGGACTGCCGGTGGAGCACATCCCTCGATTTACAGGCTAAGGAGCCTCTGATACAGGTGGGAGAGAACCCCCTCCATCATCAAAGCAAAAGAGAAAGATGCCCGTGTCAGCTTATCACAATGAAAAAGCAATAAAGTGATGTAACGACAACTAAATAAACGGTTTGCAAGTGTGTAAGTGTTCGAATTTTACTATTAACTTAAAATTTGATCTTTCGTACGTTTGATAACCGATACTAACAAACAACAACAACCATATCCAGTATAGTGTAACGATAGTAAAAACTATTGGTAAGATATCAGGAACATGACAAACAAGCAAACAATAACTACATCTCAAAAAAGTATAGTCCTTATATGGATTTTGTTTACTCTCTATAGTTTTACGATATTCAATGTTTAGGGTAAAATTAGTTTCTTTCTTGCTTGTATTATAACAGTTTGTAAAGACAATAAAAAAAAGAATGAAGGTGAGTTGATGTTTAAATAACCAAGAATAGCTTGACACATGACTTAGATCGATCCATGTCTCAGTTTGATCGATCTATGTGCTTGAAAATGAAGCTGAGTATTCTATTGGATATAAATCGATCACATCGATCGATGTTACATAGATCGATGACTTCGATCGATCAATGTACTCTGAGTGCAAAGTTGAAGTTCACTGTCCAACATAGATCAATCAATGTAACTTCGACCGATACATAGATTGATCGAAGTAGTTTGGATAAAAAGTTGGGGCTCTCTGTGAGATATCGATCGATCGATGTCACATCGATCGATCGATGTGCTCAACAGATGAGACTTTTCATCTAAAGTTGCAACTTTTGCACCAATGGACATATCCAATCACCATGCAACTGCTAGAAACGTATGAAATGAAGTTCAAGAGACTGTAAAAAGACTATTGCAACATATTTCAAGATAACTTAAACCTAAATTCATTCTTGCATTTTCAAATTCATCCTCTTACACAAAACACTCTCAATTTAAAAGTTCATTTCGGTTTCTTTCCTTATTGATGAGGTTAGAAACTTGTTGGCTCTTGTATCATAGGAGGAAACTTGCCTCCAATCTTACAGCAACTAGTGAAGACAAATATTTCTTACGGAAAATATAATACATGCCTCAAGCCATCAAACTTCCTCATTCTACTCTTTATTTTTATCTAGTTCTTAATAGCCTGTAGTAGATATATATCAATCGGATTAGTAGATATGTCAATCAGCCTGAAATCACGTGAATTTGATATATATGGCAGCAATTGATATTGTTTCTGATTATTATATATGGCAGCAATTGATATTGTTTCTGATTATTTAGGAAGATAATGAATAACGTAACATAACAAAAATTGAAAGACTTTTATATAATCAGGGATGAATATTTAGCGCTAAGATTCAGTGAATAATGACGATTAAGTAAAAAGGAAGAAAAAGATAAATAAACAAATCATGTATCGTTATTAAAAAATAATAATTTCGATTGAAATGGAGTAATAAACGCAGCACTGAATTAGGACGACTGAAAAGTACTTATCCCCGTGAAAAATATAATTCCGCTGACTTAATCTTTTTATAGATTTGAGTTATGCTTCCTTGTTTTGAAGGGTTTGACCTCACAAACATGTGTTGATTTTTTTGGTAATCCAACTTAGGCAACAAAAGTCAAAAATACAATTGAAAACGATCAACATTCGGTGAGTATTTACTGCATGTTAACATGGGCAGGGTTGTAACCAAAGTCTAGGTAAATTGGTTAGAGAAGGGCATCAAAACTTAGAAGTCTTGGATTCACTGGGTAAGAATCCTTTGCACTCAATACGTAACATTTACTATCTCATTACAACAACAACAAGCATACCCAATATATCTCAACGACAATATATGTTATAAATAGTAAAACTAAAAAACAAAACAAAACAGAATGTGATATAAACAGTAAATGTCAATTTGAGTTAAACTATTTTCAAACAAACGGAAACGAAACCTAAAAGTTAACAACAACAACAACATTACCACATTGCCTTAGAGGCTTCTACATATTGTGAGGTATGGGAGATTGGATATACGCAACCATACATGTGTTAAAAACCTAAAAGTTAACATTTAGTTCAAATCCAAGTCCTAAAAATGTTACATAACTGTATAGAGTGTCTTACCAGACTTGCTTAAACGTTACATAATGATAATAGAGTCAATTACCAGACAAACACGATGGTCAAGAAGAGATTATAGGAGCACACTGCAAGGACACAACTACAATTAAAGGGGTGAAATGTGACATACATCTCACATTAGAAAGTAAGAAAATAATGGCCTTGTGAGAACCATGAGTGAGTTCATCGATGATACTGATCCATTTTATAAGAGTGGAATGTAACATTCATACCACATTAACAAGTAAGAATACAATGACATAATATATAATCATGGACGAAAGTCTAAAACTTAATATTTAGTGTTATTATGGGCCTTTGAGCACTAAATGGCACTATAATAGCACTAATATTGTGTACTCAAGTTCTATGGCATTATATAATACATATGAATGTATCCCGTTTAACATAGGGATTTTTGGTTTATTTTATGGATTATAGTTATTTATTCTAATGTATACTTACATGTAAAGTATTCAATATAAATACGTATATGTATTCAATGTGCATGTATATGCATATATATGTGTGTATTTTGTAATGGGTATGTATATGTGCTTTCATATTTTTTTAGCAAAAAATTTAGATTGAAGGGATGTTTGTTCAGCCCAAAGTCATAATATATTATCAATCTCATCGAAATCTTACAATGACATTTATAGATTGTCTATTAAAAGGAATTGTTGGTTATATAATTCGAACCTAGAATTTTGTAGATCGAAATGAAAGAATTTTACGGGCTGAAACAACTTTTGTTGACATATGTATGCAGAACCTGGGTAGCATTGTACGATAAGAAAATAACTATAAATGGAGTTAAAAAAAAAAATTACAAAATGCGCCGCATTAAAGAGCGGCAGTTAAGCAATCAAAGGCACGTGGTCACGTGAGTTAATGTGAACTGCTTTTATTCAAAGCAAAGGAACCGCCGTCCGCCGTCCATAGTCGGCCAAGCTAAGTATGTCCCCATTTTCTTCCATATGTTTCCTTCCTCTCAAAACAAGCGTTCTCTTATATATTTCTTTTAAATGTGTTTATAGAATTAGGGTATTTATTGTTTGCATGTCTCTCATCCTCTTTAGATCTTATCAATAACTTTCATTGACGTTGTAATATGTGTTGTTTTATATGTCTTTATTATACTTCACATGGATGACCCCTACAATCTTTTCACATTTGATTTGATGGGTTTTGACTTTTATGAAGTTTCAAGTTTTAAAACTTTAGGAGCTCTAAAAGCTAATCAAAACAACAGTGAGAAAAAGAAAAATGTAGGAATGCCGTTGTGTATTGACATATCTTTCAGATGGTATATATGGAGGAAATATTCATTAAGTAGATAAATCCACTAGGCTAAGCTACTCAAAGAATCAACCTAATCTTTTGATATTAGATAAGAAAACAAAAATTGTAAATGGAGAGAATCAATATATAACCAAACCCAAAGAAAAACCCAATTTAGCTATTTATGAGATACTACAACCGTCATAAAAATAATGTCACAATTCGATTTTAATATAGTTCATTTTAAACTATATTAAAAATAATAAATTGTGACAATATTTACTAATTTGAGTTACAAGCTTTCAAAAAAAAAAAAGGCAAATCTTAAGGCCGTCATGGGTGATGGGACGGGGCTATGACTTGAAAGTTGAAACATTCTTTACATAAAGACAACGTAACACCAAAACAAACAAGCAACGACGCCAACAAATCCAAATACACAACTTTTTATAGATCATTTAAATTCACCTTATAAATACACCCTTCTCTTACAACCATCATACTAATCAAAAACCAACTTATATTACTCCAATTCCCTCTCCAATTTCTTCCCATGGGGTGGACTAGGGGTCCCGTCATCGGACGCGGCTCCTCCGCCACTGTCTGCCTCGCAACCACTTCTACCGGTGAAATCTTCGCCGTCAAGTCCACCAACCTCACTTGCTCTAGCTCTTTACAGAAAGAGCAATATTTTCTTTCCCAACTTTCGTCTCCTTACATAGTCAAATGTATTGGTTGTGACATTACTTATGAAAACAACATTACTCTATACAATCTTATCATGGAACATATGCCTGGCGGATCATTAGCCGATTTAGTCAAAAAGCAAAGCCCTTATGTATTGGAGGAATCCATGATTCAAGTTTATATATATCAAATCTTGAAAGGACTTCAATATCTTCATTCAAATGGAATCGTGCATTGTGACATAAAGGGACAAAACATCTTGATCGGAAAAACCGGTGCCAAAATTGCTGATTTGGGATGTGCCAAGATTAATAAAGTAAATGGAAATGATGCAATAATCTCTGGCACACCATTGTTCATGGCTCCGGAGGTTGCTCGTGGTGAAGATCAAGGATTTCCGGCGGATATATGGGCTCTTGGATGCTTATTTATTGAAATAGCTACCAAAGGAGCTGGCCCTTGGCCGGAATTTAATGACCCTGTTTCTGCTATTTATAAAATTGGTTGCTCATCTGATTTTCCGAGCATTCCGAGTTGGTTATCAGAAACGGCTAAAGATTTTTTGGAGAAATGTTTCAAGAGAGATAAAAAGGATAGATATACTGCCGAACAGCTTTTAAAGCATCCGTTTTTTGATGGGATTGTGAAGAATTTAGGGGAGGATGAAAAAGTGGTGCAGAATTCTCCGACGAGTGTATTAGATCAAGGCTTCTGGGATTTTACAGAGACAGTTCAATCTTCTTCTTCTTCTTCTTCTATTTCTTTGGAATTGCCGTTAGAAAATGCTGTCACATTTTCTCCGGCAGATAGGATCAAGAAACTGGCTTTGTCATCAGATGCAGAGATACCCATTTGGATAGAGGATGAAAATTGGATAACAGTGAGAGATTTTCTTTTAGAAGAAAACACGCAAATTTTCCAGGAAAATCTTGACATTGTCGGAGTTTTTGAGGATGATGATTCGTTTTTGGTCTCATTGTTTAATGAGGAATTTATTGAGTCCTCGATTCTATTTGAGGAGGATTTGTTGAGTAGTCAGATTGTTGATGAGATTAATGTAAGTGAGAGTTTTATAGATAGGATTAATCCTACGATTTATTTATGTAGTTTCGAAGATAACTTGTATCAACCATTGATGATCTTGAGAGAAGAAATAAAGATTGTTTGTTCCCAGTTATTTTTGGCTCCCTCTCTGTTCTTTATTAATTTCTTCAGGAATTTTATGGTATTGATTGTGTAGATTCTAATACTTATTCAACCACCAATAGTAAAGATAACAATTATAGCATATTTTTTGTTTTATACATTTATCACACTCATATACTCTTTATCTTATTGGTGTATGATTGTATGAGCTATGGTTGATTTTTAGTTATTTAGAGATTTTTTATAAAAAGCTTTAGCTTTGTTTTGTCATGACTTTGCTAAAAGATTGAAGCATGTCAATGTGACACTTTTTCTAAGTTGGCTACATAAGATCTATCTCTGCTTATTATCTTCAACATGTAAATGCTTGAGTAGTTACACACGTTTTCCAAGGCTTATCTTATGCGCTTTATATGTTTTGTTATAAGTGAATATTTAACTTAATTTTTAGTTAATGTTCAAATGTTAAGTAGATATTTAGAACTGGGCTTGGTGAACGTGATAATTAAAAAAAGCCCGAGAATTAGGATTTAATTGCTATTTTCTGCTTCAAAAAAACGTGAAAAAGGTTTCAATTTCAACTGCCGTTAGAGTTGAAAAAGCTCGAGGAAAGAACCTGGTAGCACTTTGAATTCTGTAACTGCAAAGCCTCAAGCTTCAGAATGGCGACGGCGGCGTTTTCTTCAGCTTCCCCGTTCTTTTCAGTTGAGGATTCCTCTTCATCCCCTCTCTCCTGTTCCAATTCTCTTCGGCTTCTGCAGCATAAGCCTTCTATTAAATTTAAACATCCAAGGAGCTTCTCCATTCGCGCCTCTGACAACGGATATAACGGTATGTACACTCTCTCTGCTATTTTCTCCTTCTAAATGTAATGTACGCATTTAAATGGTTACAATTTCATGTATTTTTTAATCATATTTTCATTCTTTATATCTCTTTTGGTGGCAGTTGTCACTCTACTTGATTACGGTGCTGGAAATGTGCGGAGTGTTTCAAATGCAATTCGCTATCTTGGCTTTGAAATCAAAGATGTAATTTTTTTATCCATCTGCTGCTGCAAGCTTCATATTGCTCTTATCGGAGGCTCACCGCTCGTATCATGCATGCAACCTTCTAATTATTTATTGACTAACAAAAAAAACAAGAATGTTTCCTGTCCCTTATTCTTCAACCAAGTTGCCAAGTGTATCCGTAGGGAATTTCGTCCAATCAAATAATCTCTGTCCGCCAAATAATCTTTTGCTAATAAAAAGCTACACAGCATACTACAGGTTTAATCTTTGGTTCATGATTCGTGTACCAATCCTTCTAATTTACACCTCTATTTTCGAAAGAATTATTTTTCAGCGTGCCAATTTCTATTTTAGTCTAGTTTGGGAAATTACAAAATTCTCTCTGGAAAAGACAGTCTTGGAAGGATTTTGAAGTTATAGACAATATTTTAGTATTCTTAGTGTCTCAGAGAAAATTACTGAAACCTCTTGGGTGAGATCCTTGTGAGTTTCAGTCTGCTGATGGCATTCTGAATACATTTCTAATCCCCACTCCCTTTGCATCGAAAAGTTTTTCCCCCCTACAATGTCAACCATGATTGTGTTTTTAATAATTATTGCTGAAAATTAGCTGACATAATCATTCACGTTGGGGAGAACGTAGGCTTCATTTATTAGGTTTATCCTATCTATTTATTTGCAACTTGTTAAATTTGCTGTCAAAATTTCCCAGGTTGAATCACCGGAGGACATTCTGAATGCCAGTCGTCTTATTTTCCCTGGTGTAGGTGCATTTGCACCTGCCATGGAAGCGCTGGATAGGCAAGGGTAAAGATTCTGTTGCTTGTCAATTCGATTACATATCATTTCATCAAAGGACATCATGCTTCTGCACATCTATTCGAAGTAACCGTAGTTTCGTTGTTTAAGCTTATAGACATTTATGGTAAGAAACCTTGGCAAGCCGGTGGATCTTGCTGGGAAGCATTATGAAGATGGAGCAGATGAGGTACTTATTTTTTGTATATTCATTCTTAAATCATTGAGTATGTTGGTGGATGGATTACATTTTTTCTGAATTTAGGTCAGCTTTTTGAACATCACTGGTTTCCGTGACTTCCCCTTAGGGGATTTGCCAATGTTGCAGGTTTGTTTCCTAACTCAACTACTTCTCCCCCAGCCTCCCTCCCTCCACCTCTCCTCCCCCAACCCCCCAGCCCCTCTCCCCAAAAAAATAAGAAAGAAAAGAAAAAGAGAAAAGCAGAATTTTGTTCTTATGATTATTTCCTAGTCATCTTATATCCTGTTATTCTTACCACTTAGGTGTTGAGGCATGCATCAAAGCATGTTTTCGTGCCTCTGACTGTAGGTGGAGGTATTCGAGACTTTATTTGATGGAAATGGAAGGTATATAAGATTCATTTATGGCAACTTTTCTGATTTTTTATCCTTCTCTTCTTTCTTGGTAGATAGGTTACGGATGGCAAGGAGGTTTCACTGCGTGGTGCTTTAGTTGCAGTTTCTTTTCTATCTAGAATGTGTATTCTGTAGATAAATATTGTGTCTTTACTTTGAAATTCAAGGCCATTGATCCATGACGCAGATACTATTCCAGCCTGGAAGTGGCTTCAGAATATTTCAGATCAGGTGCAGATAAGGTGTCTATTGGAAGTGATGCTGTTTTTGCTGCAGAAGAATACATCAAAACCGGGGTATGAAAAAAAGATTTGACATTTGTGTGATGATATTATCTCCTTTAGTAATTTTGTTAATCTCTGTTGGCTTATTCTTGGACTACCTTTCAAGGTCAAAACTGGTAAAATCAGTCTCGAGCAGATTTCAAGAGTTTATGGTAATCAGGTGAGATTCTGACAATTTTTTATATCTATATTTCGTCTGCAATTCACTTATTTCTCTAATTGTCATCTCAAGTTTGCGTTAATGTAATTTACACCTTCATTATTTGCCAAAGTACAGGTGTCTTGATAGTTTCAGACTTTAAATCCTAATGCTTGCATCTAATATTGTCGGTCCGACTGCTAGCTGATAAAATAACTAACTGGCATAGCGACATTATCAATTGTTTGTGCTCATATTTTGAGCTTTTTACTCAAGAAAGCATGAAACCTTGCCATCTCTTTTTTTTTTTCTTTTCCTTTTGTCCTTCTAATGGAGGTAAGAGTCATGATATGTTTTCTCTGGATTAATTTCTTTTTAATGTTGTAGGCGGTAGTTGTTAGCGTTGATCCTCGAAGGGTGTATGTCAAGAATCCAGGTGATGTTGAATTCAAAACCATCAGGGTGAGACACCCAGGTTGGATATTGGATGATTATTAAATGTATATATGGCAATTTTCGTTGGGTCAGTTGTCATGTTATACCATCATGTGTTGAACTGGAAGTCTCATGAATGTTTGAGTTGTATCATTGTCTGCTTTTCTAATTCCGTACTGCATAAGATAGAAAATTTTAGCTGCAGTTGCCCTTAACCAAGCCGCTCTTGATCTTTCTCCCATGTAAAGAAAGATTGAAGGAAAAGCGATGTGGTGGTTCCAACCCCAAAGCAGAACCCCTCTTTCCTTCTGTTCCTCTTTTTTCCCCCTCTTACTGCATTAGGTCTTTCTTTAAGTGTAAGGAAGGTGTAAGTCACCAGATACCATTGAAAATTGTTGGTAAGTTTTCCTTTTTGGACTTGCTTCTTGCTACAGGTCCCAAAGGAGAAGACCATGCCTGGTATCAGTGCACTGTAAGTTTCCTGTTTTGCCTATTCTTTTTCCAGCGAGTGGTGTGATTGTAAACAATTTATGAATCAAAACTTGAGTCTTTTATTGGTTACTCAACCATAATTCAACCATAATGTTTAAGTACTATCTCTACCATGTCCTCTGTAATAGATAGCTGTGACATTGACCTTGATAAGTCTCCAAGAGCTTATCAGCATTTTTTGTGAGTCCAACCAGAATTCCGTCATGTAACCTTAGTGCATGTCTTGGTTTCAAAAGTCGAATTCATGCTTGATGATTAATTTTTGTCCATTTCTAGAAAGTGAGTTATGAAAGCTGTTTCTATAGGTTGTGCTGCAGCTGCACCCTTTTTTATTCTAGTTTTGGACTCAAAAGTGTGGACGCCTTGGTGTTTGCTGCAAAATTATATTGATTCATTTAGGCAAAGATAACAAGTTTCCTTAATTGCTAACTTCCCCGAAAACTGATCTTCCCAAGGTGAATGGAGGTCGCGAAGGCCGACCAATTGGAGCATATGAACTTGCAAAGGCTGTCGAAGAATTGGGCGCTGGAGAGATACTGTTGAACTGCATTGATTGTGATGGTAAGCATGCTCTTTTTGCTGCTAAACATACTACTAGTAGCACACTTTTATTTACATGGTGAACTTTCCTTGCTCCAGTAGGACCAGAGATATAGAATTTAGCTCCAGAAACCTCAGGACCATGCATTGTATATATATTCTACATGCACAGCTATCAAAAAAAAAAAAAATCTAAATTGTTTTAGCATATCATTCCATTAAAAAGGGTATATCAAGATTTGTACCAAAAAGAAAAAGAATAAGTTCTACCCAAAAATAGGGCATTTTTATTGTCACAAGATGTAGAGTGGTTTAGCTCGATATCTTTACTGCTGGTTCATGGTCGTGGACTCAATTTTTTATTCGTCTATTCAAATGATAATTTCATCTTTTTTTTTTTAATGGAGCTGCTACATTTAACGGACAATAGAACTAGGAGTTGAAGTGAATTGGTGCCTTGTCTGCTGATGGGAGAGTTTCTGACATTTTATATTGATTTCAGGTAAGAGTTTCTAGCGTTACAAACTATTATGTTCAAGGTCAAGGAAAAGGATTTGATATAGATCTGGTGAAGCTAGTCTCAGATGCAGTTTCCATCCCTGTAATCGCCAGTAGTGGTTCTGGGACATTAGATCACTTTTCCAAATTATTCATGCAGACGAATGCTTCTGCCGGCCTTGCTGCTGGTATTTTCCATCGAAAGGAGGTACTGCACCAAAGAATCTTCCTCTATTTCCTTCCGATTAGATAAGGGTTCTGTTCCATTTCTAATCTGTAACAACAGCTACAAAAACATAGCTTTGTTGGATGGTGTACTCTTTAATGTTAGACTTGCATGATTTATCCCTCTGTCAGTATGCCATGGGGAACTCCATAAAGAGAGAGATTGGCATAATTCCATAAAGAGACATATTATGAAATTTAAGATCGACAGTTTTGGTCCATATCTATGGTACATTTCTCCTAATTCCCCCACCTTTCGCTGAAGAATTGTTGGAGAGATTTTTATGTATTTAGGATTTATACTACAAAAAGATGGAGGAATTGACAAGGGTATGAATCACAAGGTACAGATGGGTGATTAAAGTGAAGCGCGTCAGGTGTATTTTGGTCTAGCATTTACTTCACATGTTGTGGGAAATGATTAATCCATATAGTCGACCTCACATAGTGGGAAAAATGCTTGAGTATTGTTGTATTATGTGAGAAAATGCTTGAGTATTGTTGTATCAGCTTTTGCAGCCAAAAGCACCTTCTAGTAGTTTCACTGCATTCTGTAGAAAGCAAACCTAGTGAGTGTCTGTTATCGTATCAGAAAAGTCGGTTAAATTCTTTCCCTACGGCAACATAATATTTTCTGGAATCTTTCAGCTGCAACAACTTTCTCCAGGCCTTAAAATCATTAACTAGGTGGCGCTGCCATATAATCTCTCTCAATAATGCTGAATGCACTCATTTAACATTTTGATTGCTTACCTGCACGTGTGTTCTGAATTATCTAAGCATCAAAATGAAAATATGCTAAGGCCAAAGTGACTTTTACCATATAGGGTAAAAGCACAACCTTTCACCCTGCCTTAGCTATCTAGAGATCAAGGCTTATCCGTCCCATAAGAACTTCCTAGTTACACTTCTATTCTCTTATATCGTTATTCCTGGCAGCAAAATTACTCAAAACCCAAAAATTGCGTGTGGCCAACTAAATTAGTTTTTCCCCCCTCTCCTCATTGTGTATATTTTTGTTTGCAGGTACCAATTTGTGCTGTTAAAGAGCACTTGTTGAAAGAAGGAATAGAAGTAAGAATCTAATAACAGTAGCGCCTGAGCTCCTTTTAATGATTCTTCGTCTTAATCTTGTAATGTTGTTATATGCATAGAAGTTGACACCCTTTTGATTCTTAGTCGTGGTCTTGTAATGCCTTTATGCACATGGAAATTGATACTGTAGCCCCTTGACTTGGGGTCCTTTTGCTCTATACTCTGTTGTTCTGTATGTTAATTGATATCAAAATTTGACTCCTCACCAAGTGAAGCATGAAGTCTCTCTGTCTGAGCGTGTTGTTATCCATGTAAAAATTTCATATTACCGGTTTGTTCATGCTTACATCCACATATTCACCAAGGATGGATTGCCATGTGAGGTGGTAATTTCTCTCTGGGTGGAAATATTAAAGTGAATATTGATAATAGCAACAACCACTGGAGCCTTATTTAAAGCCTTATTGTGCGAGGCAATGCTAATAAAAACATTTTGGTGACTGTGCTGTACTAACTTGAATGAACAGAAGAGAAATCTATGACACTGTTTGACGATGCACCTGCTAATGTGGGTGACAAATGAATTCTTTGTTGTGCACTGCTATGTTTGAGAATATATACAAGCTAACATGTATCAAAATTATACTCATGTAAGTACTGCATTTTGCTTCAGAATGGTGGATGATTTCTGCTGATGTTATAGATAGGATACAATTCTAGAATATACGATCTAAGGCTGATGAACTGAAGTTGAATTCACAGGATTCAAGCTAATAGGTGAAGACTAGATCTCCAGATGGTGTATATCTTGACTTCTCCGAGCCTTAGTTTAAGTATGTGATTCTCTGTGAACGAGTTTGATTAACATATCACCAAGCATTCTCAAGGGAGGACCTTCTTTTGGTGCATTTGGATATACTTGGGGTACATGTCTTAGGAAAGGAAATCTCTGCTCAACTAGCTAATTAGATTGGCCTTTCGCATCGTTTAATCCAGTCTCCATTCTTTCTGGTTCTTTTTCTTGCAGTAATGTTTTTAGAGGGTTGGGGAAGAGAAACAGAAACTGATACATAAAGAGACTGGGTTTTTGCACAAAGTAATACTGATTCTCACACACATTAAAGCAGTTTATTTGACATCATGAACACGCAGATCACACTAAGTAGCAGAGGAAAATTTTTACATAGAGCAAGCCTCTCTAGTAGAAGAAAAAGCAGAGCAAGCCAAAAGCTTGAACCAATTCTCCTTAGAGAGGATGCTTTATTGCCACCAAAAGCCATAGAAGTCTCCTTTGATCATCTTCATGGGGTTCCACTACCATCGTCTCCTCCAAATCCACCGCCAAAACGTCCCGCGCCGCTACCGCTAACACTACCTCCAAGTCCTGCACCAACACCAACCCCAGCTTGTACCCCGCCTCCATCTCTAGGACCCAAGTCAATACTCCCACCTAGTCCACCCCCAGTACTGCCACTGAACCTCCCACCTAGGCCACCAATGTCCAGACCACCGCCAATGCCGCCAGACCCCCCTGCGCCTATACTGCCGCTAATCCCTCCGCGTCCCATTCCACCTCTCCAGGGTTCTTGTCGACCACCTTCAGGAGCATAAATCAGTGGAGTCGATTATAAAATATTTACGTAAAAAAAACACAACATGCATTAAGAGACATTAGGGGATTCTTGTTATTTTTTGTGTGATAGTTCCTCTGACGTCTCAGACCTTAAATGTGACAACATTAAATGTCAGCTATCTGAGTATTTTTCTTTTCACTCATACGAAGATGGTTTAGATAGGCACATAGTTACATACCAGTCAATCTTTTTACTCTTTCCAACGTAGGACGAGTATTACGATTTAAATTCAAAATTTGTTTAGGCATATTTAAAAGATAATTGAAACTCGAGGGTTCTTGCAAAGCTACTGGGTGGCTCTTGTTACCTTGATCATCATCAACTGAGTGAGGAACCACCATGTCTTTCGTGCTGGCAATCTCGTTACTTTTCGGCATATCTCTAGCTGCTGCAGCGCATGCAATCGCAGTGAAAATCACCAGAACAAGAAGCTTATAATTGGCTTTCGACACCTTCATCTTACCATGCAATACTGGAGGCTAGTGGGGGGAATTGCTTACTATGGCGAAGCTAATGTTAATGGTGGAAGGGACTATTTATACACAGGACGGAGAAGCTCAAGAAAATTTATTACTAGTAAACAGCTTTTCATTGATGGAGTTAATATTGATGCCTTGGAATCATGCACGCGTTGGGAGAAGGAAGGAAATTAAAGCTCTTTGATTTCCCTATTATGTGGTATGATGACAAGTATCATTCGGTGCATGCATGTGTCATCATATGAAAATTATGAAGACGTCTCCAGGGCATATCTCAACTGGTTCCGGGCAGAAGTTTTCGAAATGAAGATCAGAGGTTCAATTCTTGTCAAAGTCAAGAGAACCCTTTCCGAGCAAGTGCATAGTGTGGGAGCTTTCTTAGCATGTAGGCTTGCTTGCAGTGCTGGGGGCTCCTTATACAGACTACTGTGTAAATGACTAAGCTCCTGCTAGCGGACTGTTGGATACCTGATTTACCTCCCTACACTATCTTTGGGACTGAGTATGAGAGAGACCTTTACAGATTGGAGTTAAATCTTTTAATAAAATTATGAAGCCATGAGGATGGACAAGAAAGGGTCCGAACCCGAGGCCGTCAAAGGTAGGCTGTCGGCCTGATCGGAATGGAAGTAATGAAGCATTAATGTCCTAAGCGACACCACCAAAGTCAACTCAGATGTTGTTACTGCCAAAGCAACTTGGAGTCACATTGAATGAAAGTCTCATCCTTTCATACCACTTCTGATCTTTTTCCTGTATCTTTATCTAAACTTACGTTTTTTAAGTCATCTCTCATCTAGTCTCATAATGCTGTTGTTGTGTCGTATTACCTTTTGTTAACGCTTCTTACAATGAGAGGATCCGGATCCGGATCACATACACTTTTGTAGTTCATCTCTCATCTAGTCTCATAATTCTGTTGTTATGTGTCGCATTGTCTTTTGTTACCGCTTCTTACAATGAGAGGATCCGGATCCGGATCACATACACACACCATGTAGTGTACATTGGAATTGTATATTTGTGTCTTCTTTGTACGTTGTATTTGTTATTTGTATTTTTACATGTGTTATCTTATCTATGTGATTGTGATTCTGATTGTTTTTTGTATAACATAATCAGCTCAAAAGACTATATTGTCCCTTCTTTCTATTCATTTTCTTCTCCATCTTTGTTAAATTAAATAATAAAACTCCTCCAAATCTCCTCCCTTCAGGTACTCCAATCTCCGTTTTCACCCTCAGCCACCCCACCCCCACTGCCCACCGTCAACGTCACCACCCCAACTTCCCTCTCAACCAGGAGGAAAATACATTAGAGTAGCCAAACATCAAAAACCTTAAATGAACAAAAGAAATCTTATTTGGATCTTGGACAAAATCTTCCTTGGTCGCCGCCACCACCACAATGAAATCGCCTACACCTCACTCGAAGCAACTTCCACCATCACCGCCACACCCTTTCCCCTCCCCCCCCAGGAGGTTGCTAAAATCACTTCCGCACCCGTTTTATTTTATGTTGTGCCAATATCATAGCCGGCCGATGTTGAGCAAAAAAAAGATGATTTCTATCAATTAAATACAAGAAGAGTCTAATTAGATAACTAAGGTGAAGATATTGAAGATAACCAGTTCCAACGGAAAACCTAAGAAAATTGAATCGGGAGGAAGGGGCGACGGGTTTTGAATGAGAGGGAAGGGGAGAGGCCCGGTGTTTGGGACTGCAAGGAAGCGGCAGTGGTAGTTTTTTCCCCCCCTTTCTGAAATCAAAGATTTTTGAACCGAGGGAAAAGGTAACAAATTGCAATTGAAAGGACAAACTTTTGTTCCATCCGAAAGTTCTTACAAGATTTAGTGAAAGTCCAACGCCCATAAACAGCGCGGGGATAGCTCAGTTGGGAGAGCGTCAGACTGAAGATCTGAAGGTCACGTGTTCGATCCACGTTCACCGCATTCTACTTTTTTGGACTCATAAGATGAACTGCATATACGTCATTGTAAAATGAATGGATCAGAATTGGTGACTTTTATGCTTTTTTTTTTTTTTTTTGCCCCCTTCGCCAATTAAACATATGAATGAGTTTCGAAAGGGAAAAAAAATTGAATAAACGTCTGAATAAGTAGCTGTTAGCTACATCTCTCTTCGCATTTAGCATTGCAAGATTAATAACATGAACTAATGAATAAGAAAAGATTGCATTTTACCATCTCTTTCATATATCGATTTATGTCATTCATGTTGTGATTTTCATACTTTTCATTCACAATAAAAAATATTGTTCTTTTTTCAAATACTTTAAAACTCCAATTATTCAAAGGAAGCATTAGAACCTACATTTTCTTCATGTATTCTTCAATCATATCGAATCATGATTCGGCCTATGAAAACCAGCCCTAGAACCAGCCATAGGGACCCCGTCACCTATCAGCGAAAATATCATCCTTAGTGTCAATAGCTGATAATATTAAAAATTAAACCATGAAATGTATTGTGGTGGTTAGCTCGTCTATTTTTTTACAATAAGGTCAGAAGTTCGATTCAGCATATGAAAACAATTTACATTTTTTAACAATAAGGTCAGAAGTTCGATTCAGCATATGAAAAAAATTTACAGACACATGCAAAAACCTCTTAATAGAGAGCTCTACGCATCACATCACATTAAAATGAACCAATTACTGTAAGTGAAGGTAGATATCCTTGAAAAAAATATTAAAAATTAGAACTGTAGCTGATCATTCGCTGGGGGATGGGATGACAAATTGCTTGAATTAGTGGCTTCATACTCCAATGGCATTCTAAGAAGATTGCACAATGAAGATAAGCGGATACGAATTTCTTCTAAAGAAACCAAGGTACGCATACCATTTACAACATTATTGAATTTTAAAGGGATTTTGCATAGGGTTAGAATGGACAAAATTGGTTTATTCGAAATAAACATATGCCTCGATATGTATTTATGTTGAAACTTTCATACAGTTTAGAACATTTGGCATCCGCTCGTTTTTCTTCATCAGATTTATGTCGGCTAAAAACCATTAACATGCGCAGCAGAAACATCACAAATAATCAAATGAGCGAAACTGAAGTCGTGAGGGATACAGCAAATATCAAGGCAGTCTAACCATTGAAATCTCAATAGAACCATGTTAAACTTCCAAAAGTAACATAATGACACATGTATGTTTCAAGAGAAGCGGCAACAGTGCAATCCTACATACCAGAAATAACTTCAAAAGATAAGATACTAACAGACATTTACAAATTATTCCTATATTTATGTACACATTCCATGATGTTGTCATAAGTCCATTTCAGCAGGTTCCAAAAGTATTCTCCCCGCTGTAGGTCATGTACAGAAAACCATCCTCGTCTTTGTTTTCCTCATAAACTGCAGACATCATAGCAGCTGTTGCAAGACAAATCAAAACAAGCTAATCAAGCTCTTATCTCCAATGATAAGCCTCATCAGATGTTCCCCCTAAGGAAAAAGGGGACAAAAGGGAAGAAAGAGGTTTGAAAAAATGAGAGGAAGATGGGGTTTCCCTCGAGAGGGGGGGATAAAGGAACAAGATACTGCCAGTGCATTGTTTTCCCCTCACCAGTAGGAGGCAGAGTGTCCTTCACAAAAATAAATATAGCCTTCTCAGCACCTAGCTTAATTCTTTTCCGGACAACATAGACAAACTGCCCAACAGTCAAATCAGCAGGCACCAAGTACCTATCCAAACACAACATTGTTCAGGCAGAAGTGAGAGGAGAAAGACACAGATTTTGATATTTAAAAAGATGCACCAAATAACAGGAGATTGACCAAGAAAGTGTCTTCCACATTAGATAGTTGAAAAATCTTTACAGTTTCTTTCTACAGATTTTCAACTACTTCTCGAGGGAAGGCAAAAAATAAAAAATAAAAAATCAAGACCCACAACTTCAGTTCAATTCTAAACCTGTGGAGCAGTTAACGTACCAAGTGAAGTTGATTCTTTGCAATACAATCTGATTATGACGTTCAGAAAAATCTAAATGGTAAACTTGAAAATATAAGCCGAATAGTGGCAAGACTTAATAGACAGTGCTCCCTAGTTAGAAAAACTTGAAAGTATAAGCCGAATAGTGGCAAGACTTAATAGACAGTGCTCCCTAGTTAAAAAAAAAAACTTGAAAGTATAATCTGGTTATGACGTTCAGCAAAATCTAAATGGTAAACTTGAAAGTATAAGCCGAATAGTGGCAAGACTTAATAGACAGTGCTCCCTAGTTAGAAAAAAAAAAAAGGCAGGCAAATAACTTCAAATTTCAGTTAAAAAAGGCTACTAGAGTGTTTGTATCCGTGAAGAAAACCTATGTACCCTAAGATGTTTGCTTGCTAGAAACTTGTTCAAGTGAAGAAGCGCAAGCAATTAAGAACCAGAAGAGTACTAACTTTTTCTTGTCAATGTCCGGTATATCACTTCTTTCAGCCTTCTCTACAATAACCTGCACAAGGGGGAAAAAACTGAGAGATGGCAAAGACATGTAATATCATATGCGTTAAAGTGAAAATGAGGGACCAGCATAGATCAGTAGATGAGTAATTGTTGGAATCAGTACCGGAATTCTATCAGGATACTTCTCCCTGATACGAGCAGACTCCGCCTGTCTCCTTTCTACAACCCAAATTGAAAATTTGACACCAAAAAAGTATAAACATATGACGACCCACCAAAAGAAGTATTAGCCATATGACACCAAAAACTGAAAACTCATATTCCTTCTGAAAAACAAGGAAAAAGAATCTCCCTTTTGGATATGAATACTAGTAAAAACCAACAAGACGGTAAATTTTCCAGTAACATCTTAAAAATTAAGTCTCCATGGAACCACCCCCACCCAAAAAACAAAAAAAAAAAAAAACACAACTAGAATGAAGCACTGCTTGCAATACAGGATTTGGACAGGTTAGCTCCGTTTCCACAATAACTAATTCATTTCCCCCACCTTCATCCATCAAAATAAAAGAGAGAAATTTAATAGATCAGTATTCACGGCAGAAAGCACAAAAAGACTTTCCCTTTCATCTTATCGCGCTTGAAAAGTAAAGAAAACGAAAGAAAGAACACCCCAAAAAAAATATCGAAAATCCCCCAATATCTGTTGATGACTTTTTAGCGAATATCCATGATTTTATTCTAAATAAATTGTAAATCACCAAAGTAAGCTTCTTTTCGATCAAATCGATCAACAAATCAAACTTCTAGAAATTACGTAATATTAAAACAAAAAAGATATAGGGTAACGCACCAAGAAGTCGTAAACAAAGCAAGAAAAAGAAAAAGGGAATACCGAGAGGGTGTTCAATCTTGAACGAGCTTTTGGCCATTGATGATGAATCGATGATCAAATCGGATTTGGGTTTACTGCAACTTCAGAAATGTGACGAAAAAATTAACATTGAATCAAGAAATGAGACGAACGCGATCACACAACAAAGCGTAAAATGAACGGACCTTAATCGCTAGGCTACAAGGTATCTTTTGGAAAAAGAAAAGGACTTGCCATTTAAGTCCTTCATCTTAAGTTAAAATAGAAATATATTCTTCAATAAAACATAATTTTCTTCTAATTATATGTAAATAATTCTTAAATAGACTAACTCCACCAAATCTTAATACATTTGGTAGAACGTGCTAGTAAAATAAGTTAGATAGTATTTCATTGCCCAAAATCATTAACTATTTTCCCATCTCAGAGCACAAAGTTGAGTACTGTCAAAAAATGATGGAAATCGGACTTAGTTCATTTTGTAAATTTTATGTTGATCAATAAATAATTATTATGTATGAATCAATAAAATGAAATATAGTCGATATGAGACGATAATAAATATGTAAAACAGAAGAAACGATTCCAATTATTAGGTTTAATGTTAAATGACTATTATAATTTACTCTATGATAATCATAAAATTTGTCAGTTTATTTTGATTTTATTTTTTCATACTTTACTAGCTGGAACTCGGATGTAACCGCGGCCTACTGAGTGAGACCTGGTAATTTGGCATGTATTTATCAAAACAAGAAAATGTGTGGACGGCGTTAACCAAACTTTTGTTCATCAATGATCAACCAACCTCATGGAGAAGAAACAATGATAGTGATCTCCTCACATAGTTCTGTTGATACTTGGGTTTGATTTGGTATTAAAAGATTTAGGTGGCGTTTGGCTGGGGATATGGGAATCAGGGAATGGGTTTGGAAGCATCCAAACCCATTCCGGCTGTTTGTTTGGGGTAAATGGGGGAATGGATTTCATTTTGATATCCAACTATTTGGTAATGGATATCGTTTTTTGATATACTAGGCCCCCCCTTATCTATCAAATTGGGGGAATGGGGAATGGGGAGCCGCCGGTCAACGCCGGCCAACGGCGCCGGCCACCGCCGCCGGCCCGCCGCCGTCGGCCGCCGGCGGCGACCACTATTCCGGCCGGTCACTATTCCCATTCCCATTTTAATACCAAACAACTATCACTTTTAACCCCAAACTCATATCCTCCAAACTCATTCCCTATCATATCCATTCCGATTCTAATTCCGATTCCCAGGTGTGAACCAAACGCCACCTTAAAGTTTGATTTCAGAGACACAAAATGTGGTGTTTCGCTACTGTTAGACCGAATGGCTAGTTTGCGGAGGGACACTTTGTGCGAGTCTTTGCGTAAAGTACTTACAAACCCAGAAGCCACTGAATTTCTGGTTTACATCTTCCACAATGTTCCTTAAGACTAAGGCGGTAGAAGTCTTCAGAATTACCGTATGGACTTTTGTCAGATAATCAGTGCTCAGTCTCAGTCGTAACGTTAATGAAAGATGATTGTTAGTCGATGTTAAATTTATTTGACATCATGAATTACTGTTTATTCCGGATATTTTAGGAGTGGACCTGAAAAACATAGGGATATGGATTTTCTTTTCTCTTTTTTAAACACTTCGCAGGTCTTATTAATCTAGTAAGCTGTACAATCCCTAATGAGAAAAATTTAGGGATATGAATTTTATTTTATTTTATTTCTTTTGGGGAACGGGGAGGGGGTAGAACAGGGTAAAGGAAAGTCCAAATAATTAGAGGGACATATAATTGGAGACAACCTATGAAAAAAGTCAATACGAAAACTGTCTTGTTGTAAGCTACTTCCAGCAAAGTTATAATGTGACGATGACACAACAATAAAGCATATTTTGTATTTTTGTTTAGTGTTAGAAGTGGTGTTTCAACGTCTTTCTCCTTCTTGTTTATTATTGAAGTCTTTCATACTGCTCCATTCCCTTTGTGTCAAAAGTTGAAATCCTTCGCTCGGTCTCCATTGTCCCAGATTCAAAGAATTACATGGAGGATGTAAATTAGGAGCTTAGCGGCCTCCTAAATTGGGTGAGATCTTACTCAGTTACCCACACAAGGTGTCCCCCCACAAACTAGGCCTTCTGCCTAACCGTGTCCCTGGATTCGAACTCTTAACCTCTTGTGCCAAATCTCAACACAAGTACTAACTAGACTATGACTTAGGGCACCTTATTACTTGTGTTGTTAATATGAAAGGACTCTTAAAAGACACTACTATACCTTGAAAAATCTGCACGAAAACAGAGCGACAATAGACTGATAAGATGTTAGGGTCTCAATATTTTAAATTATGCAAGACAAACATATTGGCTTTCTTGTTTTTTCCTTCAGACTAAGTATACCATTTGATCATTGACATATAAGTCTTTAGTAGAAAAACTGTACACGTTCCTCTAATGTTGCTCTCTTGCTTGGATCATTTATTACAACCACCATACCTAGTAATTACCCAATGAAATCAAAGATTATTCCTAGGGTCCGAAAGGATGAGATACAGTCAAACAATATTTCTATTCCAAAGGATAGAGAATTTGTTTTCAGTAAGACTCCCGAGTCTACTTGGAGCATTTATTGAGCTAGCTAAAGAAATGTCCCAATATTAAGAGGATAAGCCAAATATAGTATATTAATCAAAAGCGTGAATGGTGGGTTCCTGGATCCTTTATAATGATGTATGGGATATAATTTTGAAAAGAAATCACGCATCATTAATAATATAATACCCTTTTGGGTAGCACCCCAACCGAAGAAGACAGTAGAGAGTATCCGAAAAGAACTCATACTAGTTTTTGTGCACATAAAGTAATTACAATTCAGATGTACAAAGTAACAACAACAATATTACTTTCATTTTTATAGGGGCTCTATCAATGACGGGATATGAAATGGTCGGATGTACACACATATGTTAGACACACAAATGTTGTTTCTTGATGACTCATAATCAAAATTGCTTCAAGCTATGTTGATCAACTGCTATTTCACAATATAAAAATAACATCTAATTTAGTGAATCATTTTGTTCTATTTTATCAGATTCCAAAATAAAAAAAATTTGTGTCATTAAGATCATTTGAAATAGAAATCCCAAAGCGTACAAAATAAGTGAAAGACAAATTAAAGGTGTTGAAAATTATATACAGTGGACACAGCCGCCCTTGGGGATATAGCTAGAGATGAGCTAACATACAAAGAATGAACAATTAATTGCATCAAACTATCTCTAACAATGATCTCACGAGGACCCTATCTAGTAGAACAATTACATATCCCAAGATATGATATCTGATGCTTTCCATCATAAAATTATAACGTCTTTAACACAAACACCTACTTTTTACGTTATAATTTGGCAATTTAAAATATCCTAAGATTATCACAATACCATTATCATGATGGGATGCATAATCATCATTCAAGAAATCCAGTTTTTGTTAACACAGCATTTCTGACATTGCTAAGATCTCTTCCTTTGAGAGTTCTACCAGCTCCTTCATACACAGAAAATGAAGATATTTGACTTCTTGCTTGCCTTCTTGCAATCCATTCATGCGGTGGAATCACAATATTTCCATCATCATCATCATCATCATCATCATCACTCTCCCAACTGCTCTTATTCATCATCCCATCCCCATCTCCACCACCACCGCCACCTGAAACATCACCGGACAAATTCTTACCATAAATTTTGTGCCAGTCAGGTACGTTAACAGGGACAGATGACTGCTGGAAAATTCTGGGATCGTTGCTGGGATTTGCGGTGATAGACTTGGGAATCATTCTGGCGGCGGTGGATGATTGAGGCCTGGAAAAAATAATGGAGGAGTTTGTGCTATGGGGGTTGGAGTGCGAATCGATTCCTTTGTTTCCCCAAGGGACACCCCAGATATCATGTTCTTGAAATTCTTCTTTTCTTAAAATGGACCAACCACTGCTGCCTTTGCTGTATTCATTATATCTATCTCCTGTTGAAGACATCCCCTTGACTCTGCAATACCCAAATCATAAGCTAAGAAAATATAGTGTCACACTAGAAACATCCTTCTGTACAGATAAAACATATAACATAATCAAAGAACCTACGATATTTTTACATATAATATATCTAACATACAAAAGTTGTTCATTCTGAGGGGAAAAAGAGAAGTGAATATTGTTGATGCATGAAACTAAGGTGAATGGAGAAGGGAGGAGTGAGGTCATTTTAGTGGTTGAAACCTGCAAATATTGGGAGAGTAAATGTTTGTTGATTACCTTGAGATTTTTGGGAGGAGATGTAGCTAAACTGCTAAAGGAGACTGGGTGTTGAGCTGAAGAAGGTAATAGCAAAGAGCGGCGTATATGCAACAAATAAAAGTGTAATCATGGGGTCATATTAAATGAATGCCAGTACACATAGCGGAATTGTTGTCTCTTTGTATGACGTGCTCTTCTTAAGTATTGATGGTGAAAGGTCAGACTTGGACTACTAAGACAAATAAATCATGATCATGTAACGTGCGTACCTTAAAATATTCATGAAATTCTTTTGACCAATAAAAGCCAATATACATATACATGTGTGTGTGTATATATATATTATATGATTACTTAACCTTAAGATTAACAAATAACTAAATGGAAATGTGTGGTGGATGGCAATGACAACATATTAGGAAAGCAGAATCATTAAGAAAATTCCCCGGCAAATTCCAAACCTCAATCTAAAATTCGGTGATCCCAGAATCTTGAATGGGCAAGTAGGCTAGGTACATGATCAGGCTGCTGATTCAAGCTTTCAAGGGTCAACCTTGGCAGGTAGCTCTAGATTACAAGTTAACTTAAGTCTTGGAGCAAAATACTATACTCTGTCCCTGATGGCCTTTATCGTTTCATCCTTAAAGAGGATTGTGAGAGATACAAATCAGAAGTTCAACGGCCTCGTAAATTGGGAGGTCATATACAAGGAACACACACAAGGTGTCCACTGCGAACTAGATCTTTAGCACGGACAACAGTGCGTGTCTCTGGAATCGAACCATGTACCTCTTAGAGCAACTCCCGATCCGAGTATTAACTGGGCTATGTTCTGAAGACAAGTTAACTTAAGCCTAATAAGACATAAGCTAAACATTATACTCATGACATATTTAACAGCCGCCACATGACAACCTTAAAATTTACTAGAGAACGCCTGTAGAATGATTCCACGAACGTAATATGAACCGTTAGATCGACAAGGACACGGTCAATCTAATGGCAAACACAGAACCCTCCGTTCCACTGTTGTGCCACTAGTCTGTAATGATCTCCGAGTTGACAAATAGAGCAACTTGCAATCTTCCTGCTTGTATTTAGTTTGTAAGTGGGACTTTATGAGCCGCCAAAGTTACTTCTACTAAAGAGATGTCATTAGAATAATTGCGCAATTTGGACATACCCTTGAAGGTAGAATCCTTCCAACAAACCAATGGCGAAACAATGACCCACCACCAGCACTTTCCAGCCGCTATTCAATGAATTTCAGCTGCCTCCAGGTTGGACAGAATAGTTTGGAATTTGTAATTCATAATAAAGTTATAGCGTTAATAGATACATGAATGAATAGACTAGTAAGTGAAAAACATATGTTACAAAGATCATTTGCTTTTTTTTTTTATTAGTTAACATCATTCACGTTGCAGAAAACATAATTCAAATAATGTATGCATAAAAGCGGATGGTCACTTCTGAGCATCCGTTTGGCCACAATCCAAGGATGACACACACACACACAAAGAAAAAAGAAAAAAGAAAGAATCGAGAAATTAAAATAAAGAGAGATTCAGTTCGAATTGGAGTTCTTGAAAGCAACTCAACCACTCCGCTTGACATCAAGTTAAACAACAAACTATCGTCCACCGTCTATGCAAAAGGCCTGATTCATGTGACCACAGTTCATGGTCCACATTGAACTTGTGCCACTAACATGTAGCTAGCAGTCAAAAGTGTGGCAGCCACACCCCCCAACAAGTATAAAAGGACCCACATGTTCAGCTCTTTTTGGCTTTCTCCAGTTCAGTCAACAGAATGGGAGGCTTTGTCTAATTCAGTCAACAGAATTTTTTTCCTTTTTTTTTTTTTTTTTTGGGGGGGGGGGGGGGGAGCGCTACGTTTTCAACATATGTATCACCTAGCTGGATTTGATCAATGAGGAGTTACCAGATCTTTATTTTTAGGCATGAAACGATACAGCAGTCTGCCTAGCTATTGGTTTGTTGCATATTGTTGAAATGAATGGATACCCTGATACAACTTAAATAAGGGTGTTCCCGGTGCACTAGCTCCTGCGTTTGCGTAGGGTCTGGATCACTTCACGATCTGATGTACGCAGCCTTATCCTATACTTTGTGCAAGAGGTTGTTTCCGTAACTCGAACCCGTGACCTCAAGGTAACAAAGCAGCAACCTTACCAGTTGCTCGTCCTCCTGATACAACTTGAATGACTATTAGATTCACAAAAAGAGAATTCATTTACTGTTTCCATAACTTACACATAACTTACAGGTGATGGTTAGTGTTACCTTCAGATACAACTTACATGGACGTTCATATTAATGGATACAACTTAAGTCCATAAGGTGCATGTATTCTAGTTCTGTGCCAACAATATATTTCTATTCCAACTATATCTGTTACGTAAAATGGTCAATGTACTGCTGGCTATATGGGAACTGAGTCACATTATATTCCCCCATGTACAACCAAAACCATCTGCTATAGGAGTCTAGCTGTTTGCATTTGCTGAGTCTAAATAAGCAGGAGAAAAAACAAGAACATTATCTCAGGCTTTCATCTATTTTCATTCTTATTGGCGTGAGGAGACCAAACAACATCATTCTGCCCCTTCTCAAGGGAGCTCAAGAATGGTGGTTTTTGGTTTTCTTTCGGTAAATAGATTGATCAAGAGTGGAAAAGGAGGATGTTTTTCAGGCCAACGGATGCTAATTCAGTGCATAAAAAAAAAAAAGAAAATGCATTGATCTTTTCATTTTTTTATCATTGCAGTTTCAACAACAAAAGCTCCATCGCACACCAAAACAACACAGAACAAGGAACCCAACAGACACCATCCTCATGAACCAGGACCAAAAGAAGGAAACTATAGGGCTAGTCTGAACCATAACATAGTTCTGTATTTGGAAAGCTTCAAACAGAAACGACGGAAGGAATAATATAGCAATGGCCTTAAGTGAACACCTGTAGAGCGGAGTGTCTGGTCATGGGGCATCCAGGGTGACAAGTTTGATTTCTTGTGCATGTCGGCCCACACAGGGCCATGATGGTCATAAATATTCATCCAAGTTCCAAGATCGACAAGATTGTTCAGCATCTCAAAAGAATAGTGCACCATGTGCAACTCACTGTTATGAGACAAGTAGCCCTACAAGAAAATGTGCTTGTTCCTGCCATGTACACAATTTAGTTATTTACTTATTTACATTCCAGCACTACCATTACTCTGACAGAGTCGGTAGGATCTGCATATAACCACACCAAATGTTTTTTTTTGGGGGGGGGGGGGGGGTATAAGTTACTGAAAAGACGTCTATTGCTAGCATCCCTAGTGAAACATTCACTGCCAGGCAAAGTCAAATTTCCGTAGTACAATGGACTTTTATCCAGAAAGATATGAAATTATTCATTCAGGTGAGAACTATACGATTATGTAACCAGAATTGCCAATAGTTGCAACTAAACAGAAATACCGAGAATTCTATCTCTAACTATTCCATTACTTGCTCCTGCCCGAACTTTTTTATCTCCATCTCTAACTATTCTTCCTATAGGAATACCCAAAATTCTGTCTTTGATTTCCCTAGGTAACTCAGTCTTAATCCTATCTAATTCCCACAACCTTGCTCTCCTATAATAGAATTCATCTTATTCCCTCCCCACATTCCATTGTATAACCAAAACCATCTGCTATAGGAGTAGCTGTTTGCCACAGAGTTTTTTTTTTTTTTTTTTTTTTTGGGCAAGTGTTTGCCACAAACTTTTTTTTTCGTTTTTATGTTTGCCACAAACTTGGTAGTCTCCAGAAAGAAATGAGAGTAAATTTCACCAAGAAAAACGAGATAATACCATCATAAATAATCCTTTCTACTAACCAATAGGCGAGATGAGTTCCACTGCTTTACTAGTTAAAAGGTAAAAAAAACCAGAGGACCCAGTTTCCAACTAATTCCAATAAAAGAGGAGAACGTGGAAAAAGTGCATGAGCCATAAAGTATATTTGCCAGGAAACACAAAGGTTAAAGAAGATCCAGCTAAGAAGTAAGAATGACATCCACAACATTAAAGTTCATCTAATGCCAACAGAACCACCTCGTCTCTCCATCTAAAAATACAATTAACACATAGAACAAGTAATCGTGTGAACTGATCGCCCAGCTGATAAAAAATACCAGAACCAAGAGGAACAACCACTACAAGTATGTTATGAAAGGCATAGATCCCCTTTTGGGAAAAGCAAATCTCTCTTCATTTCTTGAAACTCAAGGTCATGGTTGCCTGCAAAGGTTTCTTGTTCTGCCCCATCAACCAGGACAGAATGGAGAATGACAAGGTGCACACAGAAACCAGAACAAAATAATTGCCTCTCAGCATTAGGATAAGTGAATAATATTATTAACTTAAACTTACATGTATTACAATCTATCATCAAGAAATTGAATAACAACAGTTGAAGAACAATAGTAAACATATCTGAAAAAAGTTCTCTAGCTTTATCTTACAGAAGGGACTTAGACAGACTGGGAGATATAACTCAGTCAAATAATCACCATAAAAATTATAATCTACAGAATAGTAGGATAGAAAAGATTTGTAGAGTCATGAAACTTGTGGTGTATTTAATTGGTAATCTCAAATGTGAACCCAAGATTTCTCTATCTGGAATTATTTTCAAGGTTTGTGGCGTCAAGACAAAGTGCAAAGTGAAGATACACAGATATGAGTTTTATTAGTTACGATTGCACTTCCTTACAAGACAAGCCGATGTAGAAAGCTCGTCCACAAGTATTCCTCTATCTACTTTTTGGCGAGTCTATAAAGCAGGAGAAAATAAAAACAAGAACATTGTCACAGGTTTTCTTCTATTTTCTTTATCGTTGATGTGGTAAAGAAGCAGGAGAGCAAACAGCATTATCCTGCCCCTTTTGGAGGGAGCTCAAGGATAGTGGAATCTGATTCAGACTAAACTTGCGTGTTTCTTTTTCCTAGTAAGCCATTGATCATGTATAGTGTCAGATTCCAGAAAAGAAAGACTGAAAAAGGCAACAACAACAACACCACCAGTCAAACATAACAAAGATTCTTTCAGTCACTTGGCTTCAATCAAGAATGAGAAAAGGTCTTTCAGGCTAATGGATGCTAATTCAGTGCATAAAAAGAAAATGCATTGATCTTTTAATAATTTAAAAATACTAACTCATTTCATTGCCGTCCATCGCACACCAAAACTGAAAAAGAATACATATCATGACATAATTGCCTCAGCTCCGGCAACAATCTCCAATATATCCCCTGTGATCTTAGCCTGCCTTTCCCTGTTGTAAGCTATTGTAAGGTTCTTCTTCAACTCCACTGCATTATCAGTAGCACTGCTCATTGAATTCATCCTTGCTGATAGCTCACTTGCAAATGATTCCTGAAGTGCCCTCAAAATCTGACTATTTAAATAAAGCGGCATCAATGCATCAAGGATCTGAGCAGGATCTTGCTCAAACTGCAGATTAGGCAATAACAACCCTTTCTTTGCCTCCAGGTGATCTCTCTCCACGGTTAGTCTCCCCTGCTTTGTGGTTAACCTAAAATACTCATCCTCACAAGCATCAACACAATTCCCATTTTCATCACGGACTTCTCCTTTTGCAGACAATGGAAGTAATGTGTGAATCACTGGATCAGACTTGATTAAAGACACAAACTTCGTATAAAAAAGCTCAACTTTATCAACCTCTTCACTAACAAACAATGAAAAAACCTCATCAGCAATAACCTGAGCTTCTTTAGTCGTACGAAAGCTCCCACCTTCCACAAATCGATACCTTGAGTAATCATCCCTTCGGCAAAAATAAGAATTGCCTTTCTTTCCGACACTAATCAAAATACAATCAACTCCAAGATTCGCCAATTCTTTAACATGGGCTTCAGCCTTTTTGAGTATTCCAGCATTAAAACCCCCACAAAGACCCCTGTCACCTGATATCACAACCAGCGCTACTTTCCTGACAGGCCTAACAGTGGTTAAAGGAACATCCATATCATCTAGCTCCATCTGCTCGCTGATATTAAACAAGACCTCCACAAGCGCCTCAGAAAAAGGTCTACCACTGACCACTGCTTCTTGGGCTCTCCGCACCTTTGATGCTGCAACAAGCTTCATTGCTTCAGTGACTTTTTGAGTATTTTTCACCGTTTCTATTCGCTCTCGGAGCTCACGCAGACCACAGTACAGTGAAGGTACTATAAATTGAGACTCAGAAAAGTTCTTCACTATTTTTAAACTAAAGACTTTCAAGTCAAAATTGCGAAAAGGATTGAGGTGGGACTGAAAGGAAAGGTGGTCAGAGGCGTCCCCAATTGAAGGTTTTGAGGAAACGCAGATCGATGAATCTGTGCAAAACATACTGCAGTACTCCTATGAAATCGCAATTTATACAGACTCCGGAAAGATTAAGACTCAATCTTATTTCAATCAAGAACAAGACACATTGGACTGCTGCTATGAAATCACAAGAACGTGAGGTTTACAGAGATATTCCACTTTTTTTTAATGAAACAATCCAGGAGAATAATTAAAAGGCCCAAAAAAAAAAAATCTACGTTCACCTATGAAGGTTACAGACTCATGAAAGATAAAGATTCCACTTTTATCAATTAAGCAACCCCAGAGAATAATTGGAAGGGAAAAAAAAGTGATGGTTCAGGTGGAACGGCTAACCAGGCAATCTCGAGTAGAAGAGACACAAGCCCGTTATCCTTCCACTGCAAAGAGCGGGAGGTGATCGTTGTTCTGTGAAACCAGCCTAACACGCGGTGCCCTCCACTCTAAGGAAATCGAAGCCTCAGCCTTCGCCGAGACCTCAAAGACCAACTCCATGCTTGGAACGGGCAGGCCAGTAACCGCCACCTTCACACTCTGCCAGATTGAACTGAACCACCGTTCCATCACTTTAATACCCTCGCTTGAGTTACAAGCTGAAGCTACCCAGCTCGGCGATCGACTTGTTTCAGTAATTAGTTTTATGTTTCTTCCAAGTTATTGAACTCTTTCCTACTAGTTTTAGATCTTTCAAAACCGTTTCTTGAGAGAAATTTGTGCCCATGAAACACAGGATACTGAGGCTTCAACTGTTATGATAATAAATTCTGCATTTGCGTCTTGAAATCTAATAGAAGCTTATATAATGTCGATCCCATCCTTTCATGATCAAATTTAGAACAATAAAAACATAAATGTTTTCCAAACACTCTCCAGTCTCCATCTTGATTCGAACCGGAATCAGCTCTTTTGAGAATCTATACAAGTAATGGACCTAACGGTATGATAAATGCAAATGAATACGTAACAAATAGCAACCGTTGATGCTTGGAAATGCTCCCAAGTATGTCATTTCCGAAGATAGCAGTCAGCCCGATTTCATTGATGAACTAATCAGTAGTATCCTTGCTCAAGCCATAGTGAATGTCGTAAAAGTACTTCTAAAAATATATACGATGTAAAACCGATTTAAATTTAGGAATGTTGTGTGTTGTTCTTTATTCCCATTAAGGGCAACTTGTTCATAATAAATGACATGTTGTATGTAAGTTATAAAAAAATTTACCACATCATACTTCTCAAATGAGATTATTATTTTAAAACGTTATTATATATAAACTTGCTTTATTAAATTAACTGACGTTTGGTTCACACTTAGGTATCGGAATCAGAATGGGTATGACAGTGTATGAGTTTGGAGTATATGTGTTTGGGCATAAAAATGATAGTTGTTTGGTATTGAATTGGGAATGAGTTTGATTTACATTGATGCTGTTTGGAACGTATCAGAATTGAAATAAGTATCAAAGGTGGGAGGCTAGAAAATTGACCGGCCGGCGGCGGTGACCGGTGTTGACTGGTCGTACCCCCCATTTCCCCATATTGATAGACAATGGAAGCTAGTATATAAAAAAAACGATATACATTATTAAATACTTTGATATCAATTCGAAACTCATACATTCCATTTTCCCTAAGAGACAACTTTTATGTGTTTGGATTCCTTCAAATCCATACCTTTAATGAGAAACCAACAACCAAACGGGATAGGATCACCTCACCGCAAGGGGGGTGCGGTGACGCGTGACCGCGCGACACGTTGCAGCAAGGGGGGATGGTGAGGCTAGATGAGGGTCACTCTCATCTAGCCTCACCACACTCCCTTGGTGCCACGTGTCGCGTGGTCACAAAGGGGGTGAGGAAAGTTAGGGTGAGGAGATCCCAACCCCAACCAAACACCCTCTGAATAAGTTTCATAAATATTTGCAAATAATAAATGATGAGGTGAAAGATTATTGCTGCATGTTATTTCTAGGTTTTCTCAATAAATTGCTCATTAGTCTATATCTTTATTTTTAAATCCGTAAACAGCCTACAAAGAAAAAGCAAGGTAATGACTAAGATAAAGCAGAGTAATGAATATAACTAGTGCTGTTAACAAATCAAATCAAGACGAGTTGAAAACTAGATTTTCAAATTCAGATTCGTTTAACTAAACGAGCTTTGAAATTGGTTCGAAGTCGGCTCGATAACACTATAACTGTTTAAACGAGCCAAACAGTTCGCGAATAGTTCGGTACGTTTAACTAAATGAACCCAAATAGGTGTTCGAATTCGACTCGTATAAATAAAATTAACGAACGAATTCGAACCGAATACGAAGCGAACTCAAATAGTTTGCGAATCGTTTGGTTCGATTAACAACACTTCTACAACATTAGAAAGTATATATAAAATAACTCAGAAAGAATATAGATGGATTCTAAAATATACTACCAAATGGTAGGAAACCATGATACGGCCCCTTTAACAGTTTAAATAAACATTAACTCCTACTCTATCCCATTCCCACCACGAGACCCTATGTAAAATGCCCATGTCTTATAAAAAATAATAATAATAATAAATGTAAAAGGCCCATGTCTTATCACAACCATCGCCATCATTGTCCATCCTCCATCATTGGACTGCTGCTATTATTGGATACTTCATAGTATGAAAAGGCATTTTCTTTTTGTCAAAAAGAGAATATATGGGTTATCGGGAAAAGAAAATTCCCCCATGAATGAATTTATATAATATATACAACACATGAGACAGTACAGGGATCATACTTACACACAATACAATGTTATTCCCTTAGATTTTTTTGAAATATCACCAAATGAAGCAATTACAATAACAATTATATCCAGTATATCTCAACGAAACAAAAGTTATTACTTAATTCTGAGACCAAATGAAACAAAAATATACCACTTGTTTTTTCTTGTTGTAAACAAAAGTTATTACTTAATTCTGAGACCAAATGAAACAAAAATATATCACTTGTTTTTTCTTGTTGTAAAAATATTTTAAGCGTGGAGAGACTTACTCAGTCAAAGATCATAATATATCACTGGTTTTATCTAGAATTTACAATGAAATTTATATATCAACTACCAACAAAAAATAACTGCTTATAAGATTCAAATTTAACACATTAAAAATCAAATAGACAAATTTTACCAGCTAAATCAACTCTCGTTTGCTCATGAACACAAATGGAAATATGTCTCAACATGAAGAGTGTTACTTTTAATGTGTTTTTGTATACGAACTTTAGACAGAGCAAGCGATATCATCCCTTTATGTCCATAATGTATTAAATTGGGTTTCGGTGCGTAGTTCAGTTAGTAGTTGAGTTGATATTTCCTCTAAAAGGTCAATAGTTCGATTTCAAGGACACGTACAGATTACTGTTAGGTCGAAGACTTAGTTTACGAAGACACTGTAAGTCGTTGTGTAAGTTTTGACCCAACATAAGAAAACGCCGGTCTTTTGATTTGCATCTTTTACAATGATCCGAGGTTGAAGCTGAAGCCTTCCAGATTGCGCCGATGTGTTGAATAGGGTGACAGCGCGACAAGGCTGAACGGTCCCCACAACGGCCCGTTTCCAAAAGTCGTCATGTTTGTGCCAACTTGCCCGTCACCTTCCTCCACTTCTCTATTTCTGCGAGCTTCTCGTTTTCGCTTTGCTTCTTCACACTATATCTCTTCCTCTTTTTCCCCTTCCTCTTCTTCATTTGCTACAAACTCCGTCGCTGCGAAGCCGGCGACGCATCTCACTTATCGATCACTCAGTTTTTCGTCGGTGCTTCCATCGCTTCGTTGCTCTGCTCCTTGGAGTCACGGCGTTGACTGGCGATCTCCCGGCAGTCTTAAGTCTCAGATCAGAACTGCTGCTCCTGCTCTTCAACGTTTAGAACGCAATTTTGCTACCATGGGTACGTTCTCTGCCACTAATCATTTCTATTTGAATCTGGCAATCCGATCAAGGGCATTCCTCTACTTTATGAATTTGATTTGCAAACTTCTTCCTTCTGAATTATAATTGCATGAGTTAAAGGAGTGCAACTTGAAACTGACTTTGCGTAATTATTTGGAATAAACGAGGGAAATGAAGTTGTGACATTAGTGTATTATAACTCCATGGCAGTGGCTTGTGGCGATTATTTGATTGATATCTTTTGCAGCTTCGGAAAATCCTTTCAAGGGAATATTGACTGCTCTCCCTAAACCTGGAGGTGGTGAGTTCGGGAAATTCTACAGCCTGCCTGCTTTAAATGATCCCAGGATCGGTATGTTTTCTTCTTTATATTGTCTTGTAATGTACTCATTTATTTTTCTTTAGTTTTTTAATTCTTCTTTATCCATGTTTTGTCTCGTGTTTCTTATTGAACTGTGTTCCATGTAATTGTACTATGTAAGAATGGATGGGAAATGGTCTCATCTCATGCAAGGTGCTTTAGACCATCTAACTGCATGTTCTGTTGGCTGACTGGCCGCTAAGAACATGTTTCTCCTTTATTGCTTTTGTTTTTGTTAGAATGGGTTGGGAAGAGATCCTTTTTCTCAGGGTATATAATATTTTTCTTCCTGTCTGCAGACAAGCTTCCTTATTCTATTAGGATACTTTTGGAGTCTGCTATACGTAATTGTGACAATTTCCAAGTCACTAAGAATGACGTTGAGAAGATTGTTGACTGGGAAAAAACGTCGCCGAAGCAAGTTGAGATACCCTTTAAGCCTGCTCGTGTTTTACTGCAGGTTGAAGAATTACCTTTCCAGATTTGGCACTAAACCTTGTTATTGCTTCTAAGGCTCTTCTGTTTTGATTTCTAGGACTTTACTGGTGTTCCAGCTGTTGTGGACCTTGCCTCCATGCGTGATGCCATGAAGAATCTTGGCAGTGATCCTGAGAAGATTAATCCCCTGGTGTGTTATGTTGTATTGTTAAGTGGTTCCGTTCTCATAATTGGTCTACATGCATCTGCTAATAAGCCAAAGTATTATGATTAGAGTCAACTTTTTTGAACCACTTGAGCGATGCATTAATGTATGCATTCATGCTGAAATGCATTAGCAGATATCAGGTTAAGAAAAAATATTTTTCTTTCTATGTAATTTTTGTGCACTAAATTACCATCTATTGTCCTGAAGAACCTCCTCATTAATTAAAAAAAAAAGAACCTCCTCATTTTCCTAGACTTGATTTATGCTAAAGAAGTGAGAGGGCAAATATTTTTTATTTTTGAATTTACCTTCCGTCTGACCTATTTGTAATAAGGCTCGAGTATTGTTGACGTTTTTCCTCCAGATCTTTTCTATTAGAGTTGACACTGGTTTACTTCTCTATTTTACCACAATTAGTCTGAATCAGATATTCAGATTCCACCATCTTTGAGCTTTCATGAAAAGGATCAGGATAATGTTGTTTTCTCTCCTTCTGCTTTACACACGCCAAAAGGAAATTAGGATGGGAAATAGAATACTTGGGTGGACATGCTCTTTAGATTTGTTTGTCCTATATGGAAGTACACAATCATAACTCATAAAACTCGCTTATATTTCTATCTTGAGTTTGCAGAGTGTCTTGATGTCACAAACCAAAAAAGCATTCGACATAGAAAATTCTTAGATTCATCTGTAGATTACCTATCAAATACACCATAAGTATATTAACTCTAATAATCTTCTCCGTTCTGTTATGACATAATTAGGCCTGCAAATGAACCGAATCATAAACGAATAATTCGGGTTCGATTCGTTTATGGTTCGATTCGAATTCGATTATAGCATATTCGAATACGAATTCGAATCATATTTTGAGTTCGAAATGTTTCACGAACCGAATTCGAACTAGCGGGTATTCGGTTCGAAGATTCGATAAAGCTTCGATCAATTGAACTATTCAAAGGCTCGATTCGTGATTCGGTTCGACTCGACATTATGGTATTAAAACAAAATTTCCTACCCTAGAATTTCATCCCTCAGCCAGTGGCCGCCATTACCCCTGCGAGCTGCGACCTCTTCTGCAAAATTCATCAACCGGAATCGCCGCTTGCCCAGTGCCCACCAGTCCACCACCACTGTCTCAACCTCGTCTCTCTCTATTTCTCCCTCAGCTTTCGGAATAGGTAAAAACACTCTCGTTCTTCTAATCAATTATTTCCGAGATAAATTTTGTGTGTGTAGGGTTGGATGGTTGATTTTTTAGATTCCAAGCTAAATCTTGATGCTTTTTTCGACTGATCTTTGTGGGAACAAGAATTCAAAGGCAATTCTGATTATTTTATTTATGTTTGCTTGCTTTTGTTCTGGACCGATTTTGAGTGATGACAGTTTGAGTGTTCTGTGGTTTTTTCATATGGTTGGTATTTGATAATTGAATCATTTCCTGCTTTTCTTTCTCCCTAGCCAAACGGCGCTGGGTCCGCAGTTTCTTCTGCTCTTTTTTCGTCAGTTTCAAAGGTTGGGGTAGGGGTGGAACAGGCTCAGCAGGAGGCTCTATAGGGCAAGGATGTTCAACATAGATGGTAACCTTATCCAGCATGAGTTTGTCCTCAGCTAAATCACCGTCAACAAGAATATTATAGCTCACAGACTGTAAAAATGGTACGTCCCTGGAAAGATAACCAAAAGAGGCACAGAAACATGAGAGAAGAGAAAGGGACAACCAACAAAACCCAGCAGTTTCTAAGCAATCAATCTAAGTTTACGAATCGAATTCGAGCTCACGAATCGAATTCGAGCTCGCGAATCAATCTAAGTTTGCGAATCGAATAACTATAACGAATAATTAATCGAGCTTCGAACCGAACCTAAAATTTACCGAATCCGAATACGAGCTGAATTTTAGGTTCGTCACGAATTCGAACTCGAATTCGAACCTCAAACAATATTTTCGAATCGAACCTATATTTTATAGTATTCGCTAAGATTCGATTCGTTTGCACCCCTAGACATAATGCTATAATATTTTCGGGTGGTTATTTGAGTAGGTTGTATTTGCCAGTCTTACGAAAGCCTTCTTGTGTATATTGCATGAGAAGAGTTTGCATTCCGGTTGGAGCTGTATTTAGGTATATGGTTGCTCTTCAGTTCCAGTGGTAAAGGGAATAAGATAAAGCTAGACCATTTCTTTAGATATGTTTATTTTTTTTAAAGAACTATTCTATTTCTTGATTATATATTGTATTACATATAAGTGAAGTTTCAGTTAATTGTTTCTTTCATGTATCCTGATGCTGATAGGCAATCTTTTGTCAGGTGCCTGTGGACCTTGTCATTGACCATTCTGTCCAGGTTGATGTGGCAAGACAAGAAAATGCTGTGCAGGCTAATATGAATCTTGAGTTTCAAAGGAATAAAGAGCGATTTGCTTTTCTCAAATGGGGATCTAATGCCTTTCATAATATGCTCGTTGTTCCGCCTGGTTCTGGTATTGTTCATCAGGTAGGAAATCAGTTCAGGTGATTATTTGTTGTGTTAACTATCCTAGTAAAGGGAGGACGGAGATTGTCCTTCTTGGGCTAGATCAACATGAATATTGTGTTTAGCATGTTGACCATTTCAGTTACTATATATAGTTTGATAGGAGTCTGCTGTTGGCACAGAACTAGAATACACCTTATGGATTTCAGTTATATCCATTAATATGAGAGTCCATGTAAGCAATACCAGCATTTCAAGACATAGTTTTATCTAAGCAATACTATTTTCCCAGCATGCATTTCGGGACATAGTCCACGTAAGCAATACTGTTGCTTGTCTCTCATCCTTCGTCCCTTACATTGAGGGGGGAGAAAACATATCTCGACGGTTGCCTTTACTTTTCTTTCAGGTTAATTTGGAGTACCTTGGACGTGTTGTCTTCAACACAGATGGCATTCTTTATCCTGATAGTGTTGTTGGAACTGATTCACATACAACGATGATTGACGGACTTGGAGTTGCCGGATGGGGGGTTGGTGGAATCGAAGCTGAGGCAACAATGCTTGGCCAGGTTGTCGGATTTCTTTCATCCTTCACTTTCATAACCATGCAGTCATAATTTTTATGTACATTGTGAGTTAATTTTACTGAACTAGCAACATTTTTGTTTTCTCCCAAAATTGCTTAAGGTATTTGTCAGATTTCTCTTTACTAGGCGTTTTCTTTTCCTTTTGGCTCAAAATCTAATTTTAACTTCTGGTAAATGTCCTTGTATGTTTCTTTGATTGGTTTTGTTTCAGATCATTTTGTTATATTTTGTTCTCAGTCGGTTTTAGATAATAGCTGTCAAACAGATTATTTGTCCTGATTGAAATGTTAAATGTTGTGATGCTTGGGAATGCCCTTATGTGTTTTAGTGTTGGATCTTTTTTGCTTTCGCAGTGGATGTGTGAAATGTATCCTACTTTGGACTGGACTGGTGTTTGCTTTACTTAACTTTTAGCTTATTTGACAGCCAATGAGCATGGTTCTGCCTGGTGTGGTTGGATTCAAGTTGTGTGGGAAATTGCGAAATGGTGTTACAGCTACAGACTTGGTTTTGACTGTGACACAAATGTTGAGAAAGCATGGTGTTGTGGGCAAGTTTGTTGAATTTTACGGTAAATGCAATTCTTGATGGATTCTTGAATATGGAAGTTTTGTAGGTTGTAGTTTTCAGTTTCTTTAACCTTCTGTTTTAGGTCCTGGTATGGCTGAATTATCATTGGCTGATAGAGCAACTATTGCAAACATGTCTCCCGAGTATGGTGCTACAATGGGTTTCTTCCCAGTTGATCACGTTACTTTAGGATACCTCAGATTAACTGGAAGAAGTGAAGAAACTGTAAGTTTTCATATTTTATCCTCCCAATACTTCAAGGTGTTAGCAGAGTTATAGATGTGTGAAGTAAGATCGTTATGTTGGGAGTTTTCATTTTTTCTTCCCGTTTTCCAATTGGGTTCAGGTTGCAATGGTGGAAGGATATTTACGTTCAAATAAGATGTTTATTGACTACAATGAGGTACAAATTCTTTTACTTTGCAACTTTCTGCAGTATTTAAAGTTTTGAAGTTCTTACCCCAAAAAAAAAGTTTATCAAGTCGACTCTGATGTTATATTTGACGATGTATCCTGTGCAGCCTCAACAAGAAAGAGTGTATTCGTCTCATCTTGAACTTGAACTTAATGATGTGGAACCTTGTATTTCTGGACCTAAGAGGTACTGCTATTGACTGTTTCATTTCTTGTTTGTCTTCTTGTTCTCGTTTAATTATTCATGTTATTTTCTCAAAAAAAAAAAGGGGTATTCATGTTATTTATCCTGATTGTGCTACCCTTTTTTCCGCCTTCTTCGGATGGTTTTAGGCCTCATGATCGGGTTCCTTTGAAAGAAATGAAGGCTGATTGGCACTCATGTCTTGATAGCAAACCAGGGTTCAAGGTCAAACATGATATTTATTGGATATATGTCTTGTTGGCTGCTATTTTAGATTTTCCTTCTTTTAGATATATGTGCACATACACTTTCTACTGGTTTTCTTAGTAGTTCATGAAACATACCCCCCCCCCCCCTTTCTCCTTTTTCCTCTCTGGTGTATGTTGAGTCATTATTTTCCTCTTTATCATTTATGAACGTCATGTCGTAATTATCTCAGGCAGTGTGGTTTTAGTATGCATCACGCATGTCTCTCAGTTGTTTCAGTTCTCCAGGGGTTTGGTGTCTCGAAGGAAGAACAGGATAAACTTGTGAAGTTCTCTTTCCACAATCAGCCGGCTGAGCTTAAGCATGGCAGTGTTGTGATAGCGGCAATCACAAGCTGCACCAACACCTCAAACCCTAGTGTCATGCTTGGAGCAGCCCTCGTTGCAAAGAAGGCATGTGAAATGGGGTTGGAGGTTAGTATTTGTTTTTTTACAACTCTTTAGATCTATATTCTGGATTTCTCCATTGACCTCAATAATGGACTGTGCATATATCTTTTCAAGGGTTTCCTTTTCTTTTGTTGGACAGGTTAAGCCATGGGTTAAAACAAGTCTTGCCCCTGGTTCAGGTGTGGTGACAAAATATTTGTTTAAGAGGTATGTGGTTACACCTAGTTGCCATGGTGCTTTAGAAGTATTAGTCAACTTCTCTTTTTATCCTCTCTTTTTCTCCTTTTACTTACAGTGGGCTGCAAAAGTACCTGAACCAGCAGGGCTTTCACATTGTTGGTTACGGATGCACAACATGCATTGGAAATTCCGGAGACCTTGATGAATCAGTTGCTGCAGCAATTTCTGAAAATGGTATAAAATAACCCCCATATTAAGTCTTCTGTGATCTAGTTGAATACAATAATAAGCACAAAAAAAAAAAAAAAAGATCTAGTTGAATACAAGATGAACACCTTCCATAGGCCCTACACTGGTTCTTGCACTCGCTAAATAATTTCATCCAAGTTGATGAAGCTTGGCCAATAATACTCAGAAGCTCTGACTTTGAGAATGGTGGCAGCGGGCTGTCATACTCTAACCTAATTGCCAAAAATTATCTGAAATCTCTTGAATGGTTTTCGATTAACTTTGGTGGTGACCTTGGCGATAAAATGAGTACTTATGTTTTATCCATCTATTTGAGCTTACAGTTACACGGGTTGGTACTGGATTCCTTTTGACTAGATTATGTTTTCTTCATTATTTTTTCTGAATTTTTCAACTATTTTTACTACGGATGAAATGCTAAAAGTTTTCCTTTTTGTGCCACATTGATAGACTACATTACTTCTTCCGTGCTTCTGATAATTTCTGTACCATTTGCAGACCTTGTTGCAGCTGCAGTTCTTTCTGGTAATCGTAACTTTGAAGGTCGTGTTCATCCACTTACTAGAGCCAATTACCTTGCTTCACCTCCATTGGTTGTTGCATATGCACTTGCTGGCACGGTGGGTGTGCAAATAATATTGCAAAACTTCTTCGTTCTGTTGGAATATTCGTTCGCTCCTGTTTGTGTGGTTACAAACCTATGTGAAATAGAAAGATATTCCATAAACAGTTTAGATGCTTTTGATCTTGTTAATTGGAAGTTTGATTGAATGCTGCTCCAAGTAGTTTATAATCTGTTTTGCTTTATTTTACAGTAAACCTCCCTTGTCCATTGAAGGGTTCAAATACTCCAGTCAAGCCCACCCCTAACCGTCCAGACAATCCCATCACTAACCAAACCCCTATCCCCCCAGTCCCCTCCTGGGCAACCTAAGAAAAGAGAAAATAACCGTCGCTTTTTACCTGTCTGTGTTTGACTCTGTAACGCGCAGGTTCAGGTTGAGCCTTTTCGCGAAAATACCAGCTATTCTGTCCTGCTTTTCCCGCATGTTGCTCTTAGTAATGGTGGTTAAGAAATGTAATGTGAAATTGATTTATTGTTTGCTCTTACTTTTTGTGTTTGGCAGGTGGATATTGACTTTGAGAAGGAGCCAATTGGAACTGGGAAGGACGGGAAGAATGTGTACTTTAGGGACATTTGGCCTACAAGTGAAGAAATTGCGCAGGTTGGATTATAGTACTAGTTTTAATACATTAGATATATTAAGTGATGGCAAATGTTAATTAATTGAATGGCTTGTAACAGGTTGTTCAATCAAGTGTGCTTCCTGAGATGTTCAAGAGCACTTATGAAGCCATTACAAAAGGCAATCCCTTCTGGAATGAGCTTTCAGTTGCATCTTCCAAACTTTATTCTTGGGATTCAAACTCAACCTATATTCATCAACCCCCATATTTCAAGGAGATGACCTTGGATCCACCAGGCCCTCGTGGAGTGAAGGATGCTTATTGTTTGCTTAATTTTGGGGACAGTATCACCACTGACCATATATCTCCAGCTGGGAGCATTCACAAAGATAGTCCTGCAGCAAAGTTCTTGATGGAACGTGGTGTGGATCGCAGGGACTTCAACTCTTATGGCAGCCGTAGAGGCAATGATGAAGTAATGGCTCGTGGTACCTTTGCTAATATCCGGATTGTCAATAAGCTCTTAAATGGTGAAGTGGGCCCGAAAACTATTCACATCCCAACAGGGGAGAAGCTTTCTGTTTATGATGCAGCAATGGTTAGTTCTGATGGGGATGACTTTTTTTATTTTAGAATAGCACGCCTGTGCCTGTGTCAAAAAAGCCTAAGTTGTGCCGGATAGTGATCTTTTTAATTTACATTATCTTAGAGCAAAATAATTTGTCGCTCAGGTTTGGTGTCTTGGTGAAACAGTAAAAGCTGTAACCAGGATAAGATCTTAGTCATGGCTCCCCAAGTCAGAAAAACGGTCTTTTGTATCAAGTTGATATAAGACTGTATTGCTAACAGCACGAAAGTGTGCTACGTTTCACTGGATTTGTACATGTGGATTTTCTTTTTTGTGCACTGTCTATGAATTTTCCGCTGGGACTCTTTACTTTACAATAAGAAGGTTTTTTTTTTTTTTTGCATTGCTTATACCCTTCTGTGTACTGAAGTTGACTTTATAATTTTTGCCAGAGATACAAGAGTGCTGGCCAGGACACCATTGTCTTGGCAGGAGCTGAATATGGAAGTGGCAGCTCTCGAGATTGGGCTGCCAAGGGTCCCATGCTGCAGGTATTTGGAATTTGATGTTTGTTAGGAATGAGATCTTATTCAGCACCTGATACGTTGCTCTATAACCATCAGGGCGTCAAAGCAGTGATTGCCAAAAGCTTTGAGAGAATCCACCGAAGTAATCTTGTAGGCATGGGCATTATTCCTCTCTGTTTCAAGCAAGGTGAAGATGCAGATACTCTAGGCCTAACAGGTCACGAGAGATATACCATAGACCTTCCAGACAAAGTCAGTGAGATTCGACCTGGCCAAGAGGTTACTGTGACTACTGATAATGGGAAATCTTTCACATGTATAGTACGTTTCGACACCGAGGTATGTATTTGTAGACCTTTTTTCTTCATATGAATAGTATACATAACCTGCCGGTAAGTTGGTTATGTGCGCGATTTCAATCCTATTTGCTGTCAAAGGGTCTTACATCTTAAAGCAGTTCCTTTAAATGCTCATAAAAGTGCTGAGAAATATGTTTTGTAGAACACTCACGCTAAGATTATCCTGTGATGATGTTATATGATTAGAAAAAAGGTGCCATTTTTTGTTGTAGTAAATTGGAGTCGGAAGGGGCAATTGAAGTTTTTCTTGAATGAACGTTTTCAGGTTGAGCTGGCGTACTTTGATCATGGTGGCATCCTTCCCTATGTTATTCGAAATCTGATCAAAGCATGAAAGAAACCTCAGGCTTGATTTCTTTTTGGCGGCTACTTAGAGCTGCCTGCAATGGCTACAAGTTCTGGGTTTTAGGTGGAATAAAAGCATAGAGGTCAAAACAGCGGTTCTAAATTGATTTTGGGATCAGTCCTGGTCTACACTGTAACAAGGTTTACCCATTCTGATATGGCATTAAAAGATTGTTGAAATAATAGAATACAGGCATCACAATTTCTCTTATGGGGATGTTGATTACCTAGTTATTTTTTTCGTTTGTTTGTTTTTGGGTGAACCTATTTGGGTTATCTTGATTGACCTAAATCATTGTTTGGGTATTTGCATGATTAATCATTTAGACTTGTCTATTCAATGCAATTTTTTTTTATATTGATGTTGAAAGATATATATGTATTTTTTAGTTGATTCTTAGAGCGTGATCTATTGGATTTTACGCGTCTTATTTTCGTCACAAATTATTATACTATTCGTGTGTCGTACTATTTTTGTCACAAGTTGTTTCATTCTCACGCACAACTGAAAACATTAATGAAGAGAAAAAGGGAAAATTCATCGAAAACACCTTTGTAAGCTCAGAACTGCTTTGTTTTATTTTGTTCTGCTTTTGAGAAATTTCCTTAAAACAGATCATCATAAACAACAATATTATCCAATTGACTTTGAGGCTTCTGTCTATGGTAGGGTATAGGGGGTCGGATATTAAATTTAGTAAATTATTTTGTTTTATTTTATCATATTCAAAGTCAAAATGAGTGTAAGTAACTCTATTGAAAATGAAAATTTTCCTTAAAAGAGATCAAATTGTGTAAACGAAAGTTGCAAAGCGGCGCAAAGAAGGAATGGACATAATGTAAAACAAACTCAAAAGGTATAAACGGGAAGGCAACCTTGATTTGAGTCGATGTTTCATTGATTTCATTTGATCTCAACCCGTCTACCTAATTTTAGTCAATAACAATTATTCATTCAGTTCTAAAAAATTACGTCGTATTCTTTTTTTTTAAAAAAATATCATCTAATAGAAAAAGGTACGTGTATTAATATCTAAAGCTGTCATAACACTCTTGCAACCATTATTGCAATTAGTCTGTGAAAAACAAATAATACTCAATGATAAAGGTATACTAGCAATACAACAAAGTAATTAGAGGTGTTAAGAACCGAATAGTTCGCAAACAGTTAGAGTTTGTTAGTTCATTTTACTTAAACAAACCGAATTTGAATACTTAGGTGGCGTTTGGTTAGGGGAAATGAGAATGGGGGAATGGGTTTGGACGAATCCAAACTCATTCCGGATGTTTGTTTGGGGGATATGGAGTAATGTATTTCATTTTGATATCCAACTATTTGGTAATAAATATCGTTTTTTTGATATACTAGCTTCATGTCTATCAAACTGTGGGAATGAAGAGCAGCCGGTCAACGCCGTCGGCCACCATCGCCGACCGCCGCCACCTGCCGACGGTCCGCCGCCAGTCCACCGCCGCCGTCGGCGACCACTACTCCGACCGGTCACTATTCACTATCATACACATTCCCACTTTAATACCAAACAAACATCACTTTTAACTCCAAACTCATTCTTTGTTAAACCCATTCCGATTCTGATTCCAATACCCAAAACCAAACGCCACCTTAATTATGTTTATTTATTAAAATGAGCCAAACTGTTCGTAACTATTCGGCTCGTTTAAACAGTTATAGTGTTATCAAGCTGAATTCGAACAAATTTGAAGTTCATTACAGTAAACAAATCGAGCCAAACAATTTGTTTAACTAAACAAAATTGAATTCGAAAATCTGATATTTGATTTGGCTCGATTCATTAACAACATTAAAAGTAACTTTAAGACCATTGTATCAAAAGTCGTCTCTTAAAACTATGCATCAATGTCAACTTGATAATATTTTTGGATGAAAGAATGTGAAGCAAACTATTAATTGATTGACATAAGTATGATAATTCAAATTTGTCAGAAATATCTCGCTGTACTTTTGTGTCTGAAATAGGTTTTCCTATTAATATAGAGACGCATGACTTATTCAATTGACAAGGTAATATGTGATGTATTATAGTTCGGAATGTTTTACTGATTTTTAATATTTTAAACATAATCTTCTTTGATTCATAAGAGAATACAACAACAACATTACTCCATTGACTTAGAGGCTCCCGCCTATCACAGGGTATGATGATCGGATGTATGCAACCATACTCATGTGTTAGATGCGTCAAGTTATGTCGATCAAATACTACTTCACAATATAAGACGCGCAGCTAATTTAGTGAGTAATTTTGTTTTATTCTATGATAATATAATATACCCTTTTAATAAATTTTAGACAATCAGTGAAGTAGTAATTTTCGCGCCGGCCAATGGTATTTATGCTGGTGCCGGCAGAAAGGAGATTTTTTATTTTTTATTTTATATAATGAAAAGGAGTTTGAAGATGTTCTAAATCAGCAAAATTCAAAATTCAAGATGTTCCAATGTCTGAGTGCGCGAACTCGCTGAAGAAGCAACCAGCATTTGATTTTGTGAGACAAATTTCTGAAAGGAGTAAAAATGGTGAAAGGAATAGGAGCACAAAATCTACCAGCAGATGTAACGCAGTTGATCGATCAGTTGGAGCGTCACTGCTTGGCCCCCGATGGATCTCTCGTCTCCAAATCCATTTTCTTCGATCTTCAGCTTGTATGCTTTTTATTTTCACTGTTTTTGGTCTCTTCTTCGCAGATTTCTCCTCATATTTGAGATTTGCAGTCAAATTTTGTTGTAACTAATTGATGCAGGCAAGAGAGGAAATGTGTAAAGAAAGACAGCGTCATTTGGAAGCACTGGTACTCTTCAAGAACTTTCTTCGTCAATTCGTTTGCAAAATATGGTTTTTAAGTATCTTTCCCGAATTCTTTGGCGCTTTATGAGTACACTTTGTTTTTGGGGGGAATGTTTTTACATTGGAGTTTTGGTTCAATGCTTTTTCCCTTATAGTACTTATAGCGTCGTAGATCATTGATATTGGCTGTCCTTTTATTTGCAGACAATTTACCTAGAAGCAATTTCTATGTTGGAAGAGTACCAGCAGGCTATTTCATTGTCCAGTCTTCACAACCAACTTGGCTTGAAGAATCCCCCTCAGGTATTCTTCTTCTTTTAATAGGACTGCTCCTGTTAAATGGCTTTGTATATTCCTGTTTCCTAGGATATCAAATCAAAAAGTTCTACAGCCAGTTATACCAGACTTGGGTTTTAATTGAAATTCTGTTGGCCTTTATTCAGCCTCCTCCTGAAACATGATTGAAATGTACGAGCATTATCCGTAAATTTTGGATTGTACATAAGCTTCAGGCTGAAAAATGTGCCTAGGGATTTTAATTTCTTTTTCTTATCTGATGCTTGCCATTAACCAAGAATTAAGTTGATGTCCGTACACAACCCCCCCCCCCCCCCCCCCAATCTTCTGAGGTTTACCTCTTCTTCGCTGGAAAAACTGCAATCATTAGACCAATAATCTAGCAAGTTCTGTTTACCTAATTTGTTTCAGGTTTATGAGACTCTTGAGCATAGGATGATTGTAGCAGAGGCTGCACAAAAATTGAGGCTTCCTTTAATATCCAAAGATGGGGAGATACATGAGGAAGAAATAGAAAAATGGAGTGCAGTGTCAAGAAGTTCTGTTGATAGCACTAGTACCAGTGCCACTTTAAACTCGAGCTCCAACTCCACTAACTACACAAATGTGTCAGCCATTGGTACGGGTGCAGCTGGTAGCCATTTTGTCCCTGGAAGTGTCACTGATGCATCAGATCCTGATGTTGGTGGAGTTCCTAATAGATACCTGGGAATTACTCCTGCTTACTTGTGGCAAACACAGCTTCAACCATTTCCACCATCCATGGTATGGCACCAGGACCATTTGCATGTGACATGAAGTACTGAGTGTTTCTTTCCTTGTCCTTTTATTTTTGGGGTAGTTTCAGCGACCGACATCTATTCTTATGTTTTGGTCATAGGATCTGGCAGAATGCCAGATGTCACTTGCCCGGGAAATTGCAAGTCGATTGGAAACCAAGTGTGATAGGCTAACTGATGCAATTGTTGCTGGTGACATAGGTCAGTCTGAAAGTTGCTCCTCTGTTGTAACCTTATTTTCTTTTCATACATTTGCCAGTATGTATTTGGCATTTTGGATATTAACTCATTTCAGTTGCAAGGCCCAAAAAGTTCATTGAATCAGATGATACATGTTTGAGAATGCTTCTGATTATTGTTGAATCAAGTTTCAAATGGATATTCTAATTTTCTGCAGATTTGCCAACTGCTAATATTCATAATTCAACGGCAAGACTACCTGAAAGGTCTGTCCGTTGCTTTTATCCTAATTTCATTTTTTACAAGTTCAAGTTCAGATCCTTTTATTCTTCGAGAGCTATCTTGCTCTACTGAATTTTTCAGCATTAAATGATAGATGGTTCAATTCCTGCTGGCTTCTCCTTGCTATCGAATTTCCATGTATTTCTTTTTTCTTTATTTTGTTAAACCTTCTCAGAGCTCGGTAAATCTTGGACCTTCCGTGTGAACAAAATTCTTGCTGTTTTCTGTCTAATTTGAAGTTAGAAGTTCTATTGTTTGGCATTATGCGCATGTTTATTTTAGATTGGTGGGAAGTGGTGTGATTCCTATTCCTGATATTGGGATTAAAATGATAGTTTTGGTAAGCTTCAAATTATCATAACATTACCTTTCCATTGGAGTGTATCTGGTTCTAAGTTGATCAGATTAAATCTACAGGAACATAATCCCCTCGCCTCTCAACAAAAAAAATACTATTTAGTGAGCACCATGTATCTCCCTGAACATCGGTTTGTAATTCTATTTTATCACCATTACAGGGTGAAATTGATTATTGAAGATATTGAGAGAGAGGAATCAGCATGGCGGGAAGATCTTTATTCATCTGATAGAAAATTTGCAGAATACTATAATGTACGTTTTTCAAGTCATTTTGATCCCTGCTTTCTCTGGCCATTTCTAGTTATTGAATTGACATTCCATTTCCTGTCCACGTATTGCGTGATTTCCAATAGTTTGTTTGCCTACCACAGGTTTTGGAGCAGATACTTGGAGTCCTAATAAAGCTTGTCAAAGAAATAAAGCTGCAACACCAACACAAATATGTAACTTATTTCTAATATTTAATACACCTATGATGATATTGTCTCTGAAAGAACTCCACCATACTTGACCCACCCACATCCTTGCAAAAACTTTTTCCTGCCAATCTCAATATTTTTTTCATGGATATCTGAACTAGTTCCGTGTATTGGCTAATAGGATGAACTACACAAAACTTGGTTGTGCAAGAGATGTGAGACCATGAAGGCAAAATTGAGGTTTTTCTTACCTTTAATGTTTTCTTATCTGAATTTTCTTTTCAACTCAGGCATGTGCTAAGCATGTTGTTGTGCATTCATATTCTTGAAGATAGCATTTCCAGAGATATTTATACCGCACTCCAAGATGTGCTAAGGTTGCTTTTTCTTTAAAAAATTCTTGGGCTGATAGTGGGTGCTTCAGTCCTCTAGTAGGTTAGCAAGATCTAAATGGTGTCAGCCAAATCACTTGATAATTAACAATCTTGACGTTTTAAGAAACCGTTCAATCTACTTTATTTGTTCCTTAGCTAGGTGACTTCTTTTTATATTCTTTTGCTTTTTGCTATAGGTGTATGCTGTAATTGAAAAGAAATATGAGAAGGTTGTTTCTCAGTGTAACTGTTACTTCAAGATCAGTTTGTCCTCTTTTAACTGCAACCCTGATTTCTTTAATTCAAGTTGTAAAATAATATCATATCTCTAAACTCCGTACTTCAATTGGATCTTTAACTTGTCTATTTATAACATGAGTTCACATGATACCGTTACACAATAACCAATGTGAGATATTTACACGTTACATATTTTCTAATATATTCACTAACACTCCCTCAAGCTGGAGCATACATGTTTATCATGCCTAGTTTGTTACAAAAATCATTCACTTTAACTCCACAGAGCGCTTTAGTAAACATATTTACTAATTATTCTCTTGTACTAACATGAGAGAGCGAGATAAGGTCTTCTTGAAACTTCTCTAAAAGTGGCAATCTACTTCAATATGCTTTATGCGCTCGTGAAACATTAGATTAGACGTTATATGAATTGCCGCTTGATTGTCACATTATAGCTGCATGGAATGTCGTCCTTTTGATGTGGCGATCAGGTGTGGACCTAGCCCAGTCAGCGTCAGAAAAACATCCAATTCTCATATCTACGATCACTATAACTAATACCAAGCTCAGGGGTAGACTTTAAATACTTTAGGATCCTAATCACCGCGTCCCAATGAGGTCCTTGTGGTACTGCTATAAATTGACTCACAATGCTCATTACAAATAATATATGGAACGCTCCACACACATAATTAAGCTTACAAACCATTTTCCTGTACCTATCTGGATGTTCAAATAACGCTCTCCTTTGTTAGCTTGGTATTTGGTTCCATGGGTGACTCGACCAGCTTAGCTCCCCACGATTTGGACTCCTTAAGCAAGTCTAATACAATCTTCCGTTGACATAGAAATATACTATGCCGTGATCTAGAAACCTTGACGCTCAAGAAATACTTTAAGGAACCAAGATACTTTATCTGAAAATGTGTCTCCAAGTATTGTTTTAAACATTGTATTCCCTCCGAAACACTTTATGCAATCACAATATCTCTACATAAACACCAAGTAGTATACTTCATGCATCCGAATACCCACAAAAGACAGAATGATCATTAGGAGATTGGATAAGCCCAAAACGATAACAATCTCACTGAATTTTCCAAACCACGCTTGAGAGGTTCGCTTCAACCCATATGAGTTCACATGATACAATTACACGCTAACCAATAAGAAATCGTTACACACCACATATTTTCTAATATATTCTCTAACACAAGTGTACACTATAAGTGGACTTGTTCTTGTTATGGATAGTATTGCCTTCATATGGCAATCCTTAAACAAACAGCCAGACTAACTGTTACTTAATATTGACATAGTGGCGAACTTGTTTTCTATTTAGAGCCTCTTGAGTAAAGTTGACATATAGCCTTTCATGATCCAACTTCTATTTTATGTAGTGCCAAAACTAACTCTTTTGTTGTAGTAACAACTATCCGCCTGAAAAGTTGCATTATTGTTTTGTATAATTAGACTTAGGATGTCATTGTCTCAAAAGAGAACATTGATGTTCATTCAGTTATCGGTCTGCGTGCTGTTGTGCATTTAATCTCATTTGAATCAACTTATAGTTGGAATGTTGTCTATTAATAAATTTACAGTTTGCATATGGTCTGCCAACTGTCTTTTGTTTTCTTCTTTGTACACTGACATTATATGTAGTCTCGAATTCTTCTCTGTACATGGATTGCTGTAGTTGAGAAAGGCACAACCCTCGTTTCCCTAAAGTAAATAGCAGAAGAGATAACCTCACTGTTGTTGTTTTCTTAGAACCCTTGAACATGTTCTCCTGCTCGACACTTATACTACAGACACCATCCCAGCGCTACACAAAATAAGGTAAAGATGCACCACTTATTATGAACTGTTATTTGGCTTATCTACAGCTTTATGCTTCTCTTTTGGTTCATATGCCATTTCCTGCAGAAAATATTTGGCTGAATCTAATGAAGAGGCTTCCCTTGCATATAACAAAGCGGTACAGTTCTTGCTTTCTTCTGGCCTTGCTAAGAGATTATGTTTTCTTTTATGCTGAGCTCAGAGATTATGTTCTTTCGTCCTACAGCAATTCAATTTCACTTAGGGCATCCTTCTTGGTCAAAATCGCTTTGGTGTTTGATTTGATGTGTATTATATGCACATGCAGGTAACTCGGTTAAGCGAATACCAAGGTGTTGATCCTCACTTTGACTCCATTGCCAGACAATACCACGACATAACAAAGGCATGATATCTGACGGACTCTTGGGGCATTGTAATTATGATTTTGTGACGAGGTTGTGTTCCTGCTAACTCTTGACTTAATTTTCTTGCAGAAGTTGGAAAATTTACGTTGGACAATCCATCAAGTGGAAATGGACCTAAATCGGATGCCTGGAGCGACTAGCTAGTCAGATCTTCAAATATGTATTGATTATGCATAGGCCGTTCTTATTCTGGTAACCTTTTCAACCAACCACACCACCACACTCCACCCACCCCCACCCCTACCAAAACAAAAAATCCAAATGAGGAAAAGAGAAGAGCTTGCTATCTGTTTCAGTGATTTATAAGTCAGTGGTGTTGCTGAAATGTGCTTTTTCGCTGGGTTATGTACTTGAGGGCGGGCCAAACCAGAAGACCTATATGCTTTGCTTGAATGTAACAGCGAAAATACCTATTTGATTGATTGGAGATGAACAAAAGAAGAAAATGACTTGTTATGTTTCTTGTTTATCCCATATTTTATGTTTATACTTCTATTTTGACTAATTAATTGGTATGTTTATCTGATTTGACGTCGTGCCCAATTTAGTGCTGAAGCTGCAAAAGTTTCATTTATATGTGAACATTTACAGTTCAAAGATAAATCACAAAAAACGAAAATTGAAAGCTTTTGTTAATTGGTAAGTTATTTATCTGTTAAGAGATAAAACTTGGTTTAATCCTCAAGTCTGACAACGATTTTGTTAAATTGGGATGTCGGAGACGAGAAAGGAAAGAAGACGGACATGAAGGTTGTCGGAAGTACGCCTTCTTCAATTTCTGCATGTTATCCTTTCTCTTGGACCGCTTAGCGATTTGATATACGCATTCTTATCCTACACTTTGTGCAAGAGATTGTTTCCGCGGCTCGAACTCGTGACCTCAAGGTCACTAAGCAGCAACATTACCAGTTGCTCCAAGGTAAAAAGCAGCCTAGTAAATTCTTAGGCCTTCAAAAACCTGATTCCAAGAGCTCCCGACTCTCACTAGTCTATGATTTTTATGTAGACCAATGTTAGATAGCACGTGGGAGAGCTAAAGATGAGAACATTCTTAATTGCGTCCCACAGTGATGAGATCCACTATCCATGTTGCGTACCAAAAGTTCAATTAAAAAAAAACTTCGTAATTTTGTTAAAGAAAATGTATAATGGGCTTCACACATGACATACAATGAAAACTAGGTCGTTTTGCTTTTGGACACCAAACTTGCGTACCCAACATCCGGTCTGCATCCCACCACATGAAGCAAAAACATAGTAGAAAATGCTAGGATTTTACCAAAGGGAAAAAGATGGTAAGGTAAATGCACCATCAAATGTAGACAATATATATTGAGGAGTCTCATAGTAATATGTGTTTTTATTGGAACAAACAAAATTGTGCAGCCAAATAGGTGAGAAAAAGCTCCTTGCTCACTAGCAGCTTCAACTAGATAGAGACAAGAACACAATGCTAGCCATTTCATTTAGACCTGGATTTCTCTACAAGGATGGTTCTCCCGTTCCACTCTGTCCTGTGAAGCGCCCTGATTGCATCATCTGCTTCTTCATCCCTTCCTAAAGATAAAAATCCATAGCCACGCGACCTCCCAGACCTTGCACAAGACATGCCAAAAAATATCACAGATCGCTATCATTAGCATGCTAACTGCAGGGTCAAAAATGTGCATGACCATGCACTATATGGATCCAATTATTTGAAATTGCTGTCTTTGAACGCAAAGGTGAACATAGTGACAAATGCTGAAAGCAAATTATATCTCAGACTACCAGAAGTCCAGCTAGATACAAAAAGAAATACCCAATATCTGGTACATCCCAAGTATCTATCTAAGTTAAGTTGCAAAAAGATTGGAGCATTTTATGAGGCAAATCTTTTAGGAGGAGAAGCAAGCGAATGTGCCAAGATCAGGATTAATTGTATAACAGAATTGAAAGGGAATTTATGATGATCCAAAAGTTCATTTGAGGGAACTCAAGTACTTGCAGAACTGTGGCAGCATGAAGCATATTCAGGTAATACCTCATATCACGGATAATTCGAATGTCTCTGACTTGGCCAAATCTAGAAAACTTCCTTTCCAGTTCTTTTTCAGTGGTTGAGAAACAGAAGCCAGCTACAAACAAACATGACCCACGTTTCCCTAATCCAGTCCTCCTAAAAAGGGCAGGTGACGAGAATGTGGAACGCGGACACCTGCCACACGAAGAATAGCTGTTTGATGGATATCTGTGCCTCGAGGTGTCCCTTCTCCTGAAAAGTGAACAATATAATGAATCTTCCAAGTTAAAAACCAAAAATCTTCGACACTGCAATATAACAAATAAGTCTTCATTTGATAGAGGGGATTGATCACCTCCAAAAGGTTTAACTTAAAGGAATGCAGCACAGTCAAATGCAAGAAAAAGAATCACAAACATATACTGACAAGTTAGAGAGAAGGATCATGGTTCTTGCCTGTGATTATCTCTTCCATATGGGGACCGTGATCGAGTTCTGTTCCTTTTCCGATCTCCCCTGTACTCAGATTGATGATTATGTCTCCGAACAGGTTGTGATGAAACTGACCGTCTTCGCCTTTTGTGGCTGCAACTCGAGTACTTTCCTTTTGATGGGGCATGGGGTTGTTTTGATGAAGAAGTGTCTTGGTTATTTTGCTGCAATTCTTGTGAAAATGTTGAATTCTGCCAGCTTGAGTTTGATGTATCATGCTTGGAGGTAACTTCTCTACCTTTATCAGAACATCCATCCAAGTCATAATTACAGCCTTGTGATTTTGAAGAAGTGGATAATTCCTTACAAATGACTTCTCCAGTCGAATCAGAATTTTCAGTCATTTTGCGCTTACGTTTCTGAGATACCGAAGAATGTGACACGTCCTTTGTGCCTTCTTGTGAAACACGTACGTCCCCACTCTCAGCAGACTGGAAAGAAGAAGCATCCATATCTGATGATCTTTTACAAAAAGGATCACCGCATCTTGCTTGAGATTTCTCTATGCAATTACCATTGCAACTGCAAGAGGCCTCTGTTTGTCTTTCAGGGGAAGGCGACATCATTATTTTCCTTCCGCTATCTTCTTCCGGTATAGCATCTTGTGTTGCAGGATATGTTTTTAAGCTCTCAAAGCTTTGCTCTGAACTCAGTAAAATTGGAGAATTCTGTGTAGCATCCTGTTGTGCGTGATCCACATAAGGGGCGTCTCCATTTTGATCGAACCATTCATCTTGCTTATGTCTCTGATCAAGGAATAGGTCGGGATATGATACGCTTAGGAAGTTATGGGAAGTAGAACATTCTTGATCTTCTGGTAACAGGGCAGCAGCAGTAAGAGATACTTCAGGTGAAACTGAGAGATGTAATTTGTTAGCAGCTTCATCAAAATCATCACATACAAGTTCTTCATTTGCTTCCTGTTGTTCTCCTGAGTTATCAGTGATCGTAATATCTGATTGTAGACCAGCCTGGAGCACATTAGAATGAAGATCGGCCTCTGGTGTCTGGATAATTGGTCCGTTATTTTCGTCAGCACAATGCAAATAAGAATCATTTGCTTGTGTAGTAGCCTCAAAGCAAGTTTTCTCAACTATTGCATTAGGTGGAGTATTCATCCCATCTACTAAATTCAGTTCCAGATCATCCTCCAGCATTATAACAAATTCGCGATCAAAATGATCACTTTCTGGTCCCACATTGAAGCTAGAACCAAGAGATTGGCTGCAAATAAGTTCGATATCCTCGTTTTTGTTTTCATTTGGTTCAGAGGACAAGTTCTGATCTTGGATATTATTTGAATCAGGCAAAAGATCATCTTGACCTCCCCTTTGGGCAGTTGAACTGAAATCATCTGCTGTAGGTCCTGGAATATCATAATCTCCAAAATTTAAAGGCAGAGAAGGTAGTTCGGGTTGTCCTTGCTCATTGAATTTGAAATCATATCTGTCATCATAGGCTGCTAAGTCATCAAAAAGACAATCTGAAGCTATATCTTTATTAGTAAAGAAGCTCCAGTCTAAATCTTCCAGCAGATTTGAGTCATCATCCTTAAAAAGGTCTCTTATTTCATCGAATCCATTTTCAGGAGAGCCCACCTGCATGCTGCCATCCGAATCACAGGCAACGTTTTAAGACTTTCAATACTCTCAACCTTAAGTCAGCAGAAAGGGAAAGCAAAAAAGGGACTTTGATACACACACACACACACATTTAAAAAAAAAGCATAAATGTATAACACTGCACATTGATTACAGACTGGATAGGAGCAAAATTGAACGAGTTCGATAAAAAGGTAAGGTATTAGAAACCCATCAAATGAAAAAGAAACATTGATCTTGAAACTGAATGAAATTTCAAACATGACATTGAAGTTCTACATAGACAAAATGTAGTAATCTTTCCCACTAGGGAACTTAATTACTAAGGCTCGTGTAAGTTTTTATTGTAGTAGTGTATATAAATAAAGCTAACAATCCCATCAAAGGCCAGTAAAATCTCCCATCAAAAGCCAGTAAAATCTCTGGAATGCCTTTGATTTCTTTTATATATGCTCTTATCACATAAAGCACTTCCCGACCAGCAAGACCATTTCACTAGAAAAACAAATAAGTCAAATAATAAAATGGGGAAAAAACATATAATGCAGCGGCGAATAGATATAAATAGCTTAAAACTGACCACGCATAAAACTCCAACCCAATGAACTTTAGGAACTTTCTTTTGTTATGCTTTGTCTCAATGGTTCTATGTTACTATGTTAGAGTGATAACACATCAAGATCTACATGACAATTAAAAATACTTTTTATCTACATGCCAATTAAGGAATATTTTTAAACATATTAGAGACACGCAAATCTCTTATGCAATGAAAGACCAACTATTTCTACTTGTTTTCGGAACATAAAATTAATTTAAAATTTCTGTTGATGTTAACATACTGGTCCAATGCAATCAAAACTCAGTCTGAGAACACCTTTTTATTCTATTTTCTTTAAAGAATTCTGAAGTGTACATGTTAATATACACACTCCCCAATCTAATGGTCCACAACAGATCCTACATGCCATGACACAGTTTATGTACTACCCCACCCAACTCCCTGCCATCACCCCCACTAAAAAGAAAAGGAAAAAGAGCCAGAAACAACATGTTTAATAGATTTATGCGATAATGCCCAATGCAACAGTTTCTCAAGGACTAATTACAGAATTTCATTAACCAAGAAGAGAGAAAAAGAACTAAGAAGATCATAAAAAGCCTCTGTGTGTAACTAATCATGTAATTAAAAAGAACAGGAAAAAAAAGAAACCACCTGCTATCTAGAACGGTGATTAATTATAATGATCGAGAATTCATTTGCAAACCAAGAAAGGCAAACGAGTGTGTACAAATTTAATCAAAAAACAAAGAAACACTTACCATTCCGGCGACACAGATATAATCCAACCATTACACAATAGAGAAAAAGAAAAATGCATGGAATGACTGAAACATGCAAAAGAAACTAAACTCATGAAAAAGGAAAGCCACTTTTTCAAAAAAAAGAGGTACCTTTTGCTAGAGATAGAGCTCATCTCATAATTTATTCTGATCGTCGGTTGCTTCGAGGTCGTCAATGGCGGAAAAAATAGGATAAAAATGTGTATATATAACTATGGCGAAGATGATGGTGATGGATGTTATTTGCTTGGAAATTCTATTTTTTATATCAATTTTCCGGATCTGAAGAAGACTATATATATAACGGTCTAGTAAAGAAATATGACGTCAGATTTTGTTAGTAGGTAAGCATTTAGCTTGACAATCGTCACTTGCATGCTCGCTTTGCCAACGTTGAAACTTCCACACTCTCAACACTTGATTCCTATTTTATCCTCTTCGTCTACGTGACGTGTCCTGCTGTGAAAGCAATAGGATCCCCTCACCGCAACGGGGGTGCGGTGACGCGTTACCGCACGACACGTGGCAACAAGGGGGTAGTGAGTCTAGATAAGGGTCACCTGCATCTAGCCTCACCATCCCCCTTACTGCCACGTGTCGCGTGGTCACAAAGGGGGTGAGGAAAATACGGGTGAGGAGATCTCAACCCAAAATCTTGTACGACTATGCACCGAATTTCGTGCATAGTACATCGTTATATACATCGTGATTTCGATACATAGTAAATTCAAGTTTAAAATTCTAACCAATTTCAAATTTGTATTTATTATACATCGGCTATTCTTTGTGATGGAGGTATTGTTTGCATATTTCTCACTTTTCTTACACCTTAGCGGTAATTTTTTACTGTTGTTGAGATATAATGAGTATGATTGTTGTTATTGTTGTTGTATACACCGGAATGTTATTGTCAACTATACTAGGTTCCTGGTGTGTAGATTCATCGAAAACACTCAAATCTTGTGAATATGTATTACAATCTCGATCTCGCTATCTAATCACCGAAATAGTGATTTTATTACATTATACTCACCGTCGTGTTGTGTTTGTTTTAAATCCATTCTTTGATCATAAAACACAATGTTTGATTGACGAAATTTGGTTCCAATAGAGAGTTTGCTTTTTTTTTTTTTCACTTCTTCTATTGACTTTACGTAGATCTTATGTCGACTCATTTTTGAAAAAGGTGGCCGAAGTGTGTATAACGATATAAATATTTTTTTTAAATTAACAATATATAGTTAGACGTAATTTATTTTTTATTATAATATGACGACTGTTGGGTTTTCTACCTTTGACGTGGCATTGTTATGTCAGACTTTCGTCCATTACATAAAATTATCCACCATCATCTTTTGAATAAGTCTAACCTATATCTAAGTTCTAATATGATTGATCATCCTCTTGTAGTAAGAATTGATTATCATCTTGGTAAAAGATTGTCTCCCCATGTAGCTACTCAAATGTGAGCATATATGCTTTAGACTTGTTATTAAAACTGCAGTATTAAAATTCTTTTTTGACTTTGAAATATGATGGAATAAAGTAAAATGACTTATTAAATTGGATACACTTCTTATATTACGAAGTAGCAGTTGATCGACACAGTTTGACACAATTTTCATTATGAGTTATCGGAAAACAACCTCGGTCTGTTTCTAGCACATGGGTATGGTTGCGTACATCCGATCTTCAATACTCCGTCATATACGGGAAATATTGTTGTTGTTGTAGTATTAAAATTGCAGTATTGACAAACAAGACGCAATAGAAATGTTGCAAGAGTAATAAAGAAAAGCTTTTTTTTAGGCATAACAAGGAGCTTTTTTTCCAACAATTTGTTGCATTGTGACATTGATTAACTAACATGGTTTTATTTTACATTTTAATGTTGCTCTTTTTCCCCAAAAAAAAGGGTTGTCACTTTAAAGTTTAAACCATTCACACTCATCTATAATTGATAATGCAATTAATTGTAGTTATGGATTAACATACTATGCAATTAATAACGGGGCCAGTTTGTTATAAAGTATTTTATTCTAACTGCATTATAGATAAATGTGAGATAGACCCGTGTTTGTTATATTTTTAGAAAAGGTAACAGAAAAATATTTCTGTAGGCAAGTTGATTTTTTCCTTTTCCCGAGTGGGTTGGCAAGTTGATTTTGAAGCTCCGTGGGATTCAATAAATATTTTTTCTCTCTCCCCTTTTCTTTGATGAGGGAGTGGGTTCTCCCCCCACCTGTACCAGAGGCCCCTTAGCCAGGTGGGATGTAAATCGAGGGATGTGCTCCACCGGCAGCCCTGCAAAGGGAGAGGACACACGAGACTCAGCCAGCCCAGAGGCAACCCTTGTAATATTTCAACAAGAATTGTCTCCACACGGACTCGAACTCGGGACGTCGGGGTTCTAGCCCCAATCACCTTTGCCACTTACCACTGGACTATGCCCCTGGGGCCTCTCTCCCCTTTTCTATACCTATGTGTATATGATTGGGCCTGGCCCTAAATTTATAATATGATCCGCATTTTGCCAAAAAAAAAAATGCAAGATTTGAAAAGACCGTGTGAAATTGAAGATGAGAATCGAAATCGAGACACGAAAATACTCCTTTACTTCTCTTCACTTTCAGTCAATTTGCTATTCTGCTCTTCTCTTTTGTCCGTTTTGTTTTTTCCCCCTTTGCGGGCAGCTGCAATATCATTCTGGAACTTGGAAAATGAATTGGAGTTTAATATCTTTGAAGCGTTGTCTTCGCGCAAATCTTAGACCTTCTGGACTCAAAAAATTTACTTCTGAAGTGTAGAAACAGCATTTCTTGGATTGGTTTGGTTTGGGAGCAACTGAATTTAATGATCAAGAAAGCTGCTTTTTGTCTACTTACGCTCATGTTCGCTTTTGGTGAGTTTTCCCTCTCTTTCTTTTCTAGTTAGGGGGTGCCATTACAGGAGCTATTAAAGGACAGACACCGGAGATTGGGATGTTTCGCGGGGGCGCAGTTGGTGTCGTGGCCGGAGCCGTCAGTCCAGCAATTGGACTCAACGGTCAACGGCGAGCCTTTTTCGAAGGTAAACTATTGTCAGTTCATTATTTTTTACGAACCGCTACAGTTTCGTTCATGTTTTAGGATTTCTCATAATTTGATCCGAAACCTTTTCACCTTGAAACTGGCCGGAGGTTAACAATTTGAGGAAAAAGGAGGGGGGAGGGGGGAGGGGGCAAAAGGAAAAGTAATCCCTCATTTGTCAAATTAATGTGATGGTAATTACTATCAGAATCTGCTGTATACTGGGCAATTTTTTTTTTGGCATAGGATCCCCCACCGCAAGGGGATTCGATAACGCGTGACCGTGTGATACGTGGCAGCAACAGGGGTGAAGAAAGTTGGGGTGAGTAGATCCCAACCCATTTTTTTTATTCTCCGAGACCCTTGCATACTGTTATATAAGGTTAGAATGGATACAGGATGCACTATGTTGAATAATATCAAACACGTGATATGTAAATGATACATTATGTTTAAGACAGTGACACTATTTTACATTCGAGGATATACATGTGTAAGCAAGTAAAACTTTAAATTCTTTCACAGGACAATTTTTATAACGACCCATATTTCTCTAGCCGATTTCAGGTCTGATATTTGTTTTGGTGCGTCATCATAGTAGGGATAAACACTATTGAATGTGAATTGAATTGGACTTTCGTCCTTAATGGACTGAAAAGGATTAACTCTTGTTGATATTTAGCATTTGGATCATATTTGTATACCATGTCATCATCTTTTTTCTATTCGATGTGGATACCCTTAATGGGCCAGCGTCCTCGCTGGACCTCCATTAAAGGATCAGGATCCCCTTAACGTCCCAGAGTTGACTCTTTCACCCCATGGAGACACGTTAGTCGGTTTTGATACCACAATTATGACATTCACTAAGGGACCAAACCCCTCCTAACGACTCTGATTTGGCATTTCACCCATCTAGAGACCCTAGTCGGCTCTGATATCATATATGTAACGACATGGATTCACTCAGTCGATTTCAGACCCAGGATCGATACTCTGGGAAAGCACTACTTAATGACAACAAAGTATTAACCTTTGTTGACATATGACACTTGATTGTACTTATAACTATGCCACCGTCTTCTTATTTAATGTGGGATTTCCGGGTCTTTACACTTTTAATGTTGTTTAGATATTGTAAACTGGCTGTGCTGATTCTTACCGGGTCAACGGAGTGACATATTCTTATGTAGAAAGTGTATTCATTTTGTTTATTTTAATGCGTCGACTGCCTTTTTGCTCATTTGATACATTGAAACATGGATCATCACTTTTCCATGTTGTAGCATGAATTCTTTGCCTCCCTTCAATTACCTCCTTTTCACTTTCCTTTTGCCATTAAATCAGTCAGTAAATTATATATTTTTTACCATTTGAAAATTGCAATATGATTATAATTAAATCATATCTTCCTAATCAAGATACGCTTTTCAATAAAGCTTTAATTTGTTTTTTTTTTTTTCATATTCTGAGCTTGTATTAATGGTATTGTATGCTACAGTACCTTAAATTTCCACGACAACTGCCTCTGAACCGAACCTAATAGTTATTGTGAAACTAAGCTATAGAGAGATGGAAAGGACGCCCATTTAACGAAAGAAGTGGGCCTCAACAACTGAATGATATGTGTGAATAAGCAAAGCCCATTTCATTCGGAGGCCCATCTTGAAAAGTTAACTTTGACCTTGAATACTATTCGTCCGTTACAATTTTTTTTTTTTCTAATTTGATTTTAACATTATTTAAGAAAATCAAAGTATTTTGGTCACCATTCCTATTTTATCTTTATTTGGTTATTTACGATAAACTCGAAAAGTCATGTAATTGTTAATTGAAATAATAGTATAGATCATATAAATGTTAACATCAGGAGAAAAATAAATGAGTTTGATAGTACCACTCAGAGCGGACTTGAAACAATTGTTAAGGTTGCTGTTTTGTGATGTCTCGAGTTCGAGTCGCAGAAACTGCCTCTTACACAAAAGTGTAGGGTAAGGCTACGTACATCAGATCGCGAAGCTATCCTACCCCTCTCCTGGCCCTACACAAATGCGGAAGTCTATTGCATCTGGAACGCCCTTTTTATAGTCATACTCATTTTTGATGGATTTCATCATCATTCCATATAAAGCTATCAAATATTCTAGCATAGATAATGAAAATGATGTTCAACAACAGTTTGTTTTCTTTGTTTACTATAACTATCTTTTGAGATTTTGAATTTCAACTGTGGTTGAAGGATTCACACAAAGGCCATTAAATTGTCCAATGACTTGGAGTTATTTATGGTTGCAGAAAATGACGACTCTTTACTGGAAATGCTTGTATGGGTATTGTGCAAGATTATATATAAATGAATATAGACACACACACATTCATTTATATATCACGTTTGTCCTCAGGACATAGCCAACAAGTTCTGGGCAAAGGTTCTCGAAAAGGAGGTGAGATGTTCAATTCTTACCAATGTCAAGAAAGTCCCTTCCCATCAAGTGCATAGTGTGGGAACTCCTTGGCCTGTAGGCTTGCCTGCAGTGCTGGAGACTCCTTATGCAAACTACTGTGTAAATGATCAAGCTCCTGCTAGCAGGCCGTTTGATACCTGATTTACATCCCTAAACTGTCTTCAAGACTGTATATGACAGGAACCGTTACTGGTTGGGGTTCAACCATTTATATGTCACGTTTTCTTTCGTCTGATGTGCTAAAAAAATCGCGTCGTAGATTGTCCTCGTTTTTGCCAGCTACTTCCGTACAAAGGGTCGTCTCGACGTGCTTCGTCCGTGTCGTCACTTTTGAGGTTATCTTCTCTTCTCTTGTTTTTTCCCCCATAATCATATAGCAAGATCCTAGCTTTGATTACTGCTCCATCTGGGTCGTAAACCTCAAGAAAATAAATAAAAAAATGTATTTGACATAATGCTATGTATAAGTTTTAACTTCTTTATATTTGGATAAGTAGAATAGCTTTTAACTAGTCAGATTTGGAATTTGAATAGATTATTCTAAACTTTGTGGTTAGAAGTTTTTGGCAAAACAGAAGCATGAATATACTTACAAACAGGCATGGATTTAGCGTATGAAGCTGGGCGTTCCCCACTACTTTCATATAATTTTATTGCTTTCATTTTTCTCAAATATTTCAAGTATCAAACATATTTTTTCCTGAAGTTTAACGCTTTTTTAAAATAAAAATATAATGCATATTTGGCATCAATCATTCACTACTTTCATACCCGGTGATTAACTTCTAGGATAATATAAATAAAAAAAATTAAATCGACCACATTAATTTTAAACATAGAGCTACATCACTTTTTAATACATTTCTCTTACATATATATGTGTGTGTGTGTATAACTGCGTATATATGCATGCATTACGTTCAATATATTGGTTAAGTTCAAGTACTACCGATGCATTATCGGAAAAAAAATACAGTATATATAGATAGATAGATTTAAAGCCGGACCTTCTTTTATTTATTTTTATATTTCCTCAACAAGTGAAAAGCTACATATTTTTATTTTCAAAAACAGACACCGGAGGAAGCAACGTGTATAGCATCCGTACACTTATTACACTAAATAAAACTACACACCAAAAAAGTGTGATGCGTATATTATCTGAACCTCTATTGATCTATGTTTTTAATAAAACTATGTAGTTTTACGTACATAACTACAGAAACAATACATACCTATCATATTATAACAACCGTAAAAACTATCAGTAAAATTTTAGATGAGTGAAAATCAGATAAAGAATACCTCTATTAGGCGAGTAAAAATGAGACAAATAATATCTTTACTTGACAGAAGCCTCAAAGTTGAGTCGTTGCGGCCCAATCTGCTGATCTTGTCATAACTTCCCATACACTAATGCGGTACTAATAAGTCGCGTTATTTCCGCTCTACTAAATAGAAATTTAACTTCTCCCTTAAACATTACGACTACTTACTAAATTTATCCAAAATCTAGGGTTTGCTAATTTTCCAGTCAACCCTAATCTTTTAACTCTCCGCTGAATCTTTTCCATACTCGTCAACAAGGTAATTTGCTTCTAAATCTCTTTGCTGGTCTTCTATTTGCCTGGTTTAATTTATTTTTTGCAGAAAAATACAGGGTCTTTTACTAAACGTATTTTAATAGCTTCAAAGTCGCTAAATGTTAATCGCCGTTTTGTTGCTTCTAAGAGACCATTGATTGGCAGGAGGTGGATGTAGCTTACGTTATTTGCTCCTTTTTTCGGGTTGCGCGGTCGTCCAGCGTCAGCTGTTGGTTTCTTTTTTGTTTGAGAGGGGTGGAGGGTGGCGTTTGGTGGTGGTGCTGTTTCTTTTGCAATATTTCGTTGTTTGCAGTTACTGGCATTTTTTCTTTTAATTTGCATCAGCTTTACTGATGATTGAATTTTGCGATTTCTACGTTGCTTCAGGGAAATTTAGTGGTTTTGGGTCTGTTCGTATTTCAATTGCATCGGACCGAGAATTATATGCTCAGAGACATTTTAAAGTTTTATATTTTTGGCCTGACCGTGTGGATTCCAGGTTTGGCTTCTCGTTTTCTTCTTTCGACTTGGTGGATTTTTTTCTTTCTTTTTTTTTTTAAAGTTAAATTTTGAACATTTGCAGGAAGCTTATTTATCAAATGGTGAGTGCCAACTCTGTTTGGAACTTGAATTATAGACTACCAGTCAGGATCCTTTGAAAGGGAATTTTGGATGACTCCCGGGGGGGGGGGGGGTTGGGGGGTGGCTGAAAGGATTTATATTTTCCTTTTGTGCATGTCTTAGTTTTCACATTAAGTGGAAAAGAAGCTTGCTTGTGGTGGTTCTTCTGTGAGTATGGGCAATTTTAATTCGATATTAAATATGCTCGTCATTAGTTGATGATAGTGAAGTTTTCAAATTCGGCTGATCAATCTTTAACTCTGATTTGGCATCTTTAAATCTCCTGCAGTGGAATTATGTATATGTACATACTAAAAAAGAAAAACGAAAGAAGGGGAAAAAGGAATGTGAATTTGATCCAAAGAAGGCTGCGATGAATTTGAGTATGTAATAGGTATTAAGTTAACACTCTGTCTTCATTTGCTGTTTGCAGCCTATTTGCCAGATACACTATAAATCGGAACATCAGTAGAGGCTGTCATCGATGTAGTCAGTAAGAGCAACCATAAAATTTTGACCGAAACTACTGTAAGGTACAGATTCATCTGTATTTATGTGACCTTTTTTTATATCCAACATGGCCATATTGTATTTGCAGCAGTACTTTTTATTTTAGTTCATGGAATATGCTTATAAAACGTGGAGAATTGTGAATGGAAAGATTTAACTTGAAGCAGCATAGACTAGGGTTACTGACAAAAATAAAGCATAGACTAGGGTTGAACTCTTTAATACAGAATTCGTGGTGTTCTGTCATGTTATATGTGTTGCAGAGCTTGGTTGACTAAATCACCCTTCTGACTATGTGTATTAGTTCAGTTTGTCTTTCTGCTGCATGTAGGTGGTTGGACTGTCTTTGTAAGTCTTTTATACCTTTCTAATGATGATAGACTGGGCAAGAATTTAGATGAGGCAAAATGTATATTTTTGGTGGGGCATATTTTTACTTTTTGTGTCTTGTAATCTGAAGTTCTCTAATATGTCGGCCAAGTCCTAAACAGAGGGTTTCTTTCAATTCAGCGAATGTTCTCACATAACCTGGAGCAAGGTGAGATTTTGTTGAAAACTAAGGATTTGGTGGGAGATACATAGAAATGAACCACCTCAATCAAGCAGGGAGTTCAAATGCGCCACAATACTTGCCACTGAAGCGAAAACGGGGTCGGCCACGCAAGGATCCTAGCTTAAAGCGTGTAGGTGTTTCTCGTCCACCACCAGCTTATGGAGTGAGACAGAATAGATATCACCAACCAGATACAATTGACTTTAGCAATGGCGGTATGGTGGGTCAAGCAGTTACTGGTGTCATTGATGCTGCATTTGATGCAGGGTACTTGCTCACTGTTAGGATTGGCAATTCTAATACTAGATTCAGGGGGTTTGTCTTCAAGCCTGGAAATTTTGTTCCCATAACAGCCATAAATGACGTAGCCCCTCATGTTCAAATGATTAAGAGAAGCGATGTCCCTTTCCCTCTAGAATACCAGTCACAGAGTAGCAATGGACCCCAAGAAAGGACTCAGATCAATGGCGCGTTTCATGTAAACCAGGGGTCAAGGCTTTCAGCTCAGTCCTCTGCACTGGTTGCCTCAAAAGGTAAACATGCATTGACAGCATCCTCTTTCGCGCATTTGAACGGAAGGGATACTGTGGTTCCGGTTGTTCTACAGCCTAACAGTGGATTTAATGGATCCCCATCATCAGATTCAAGCGACAAAGATGTGGTGGCAGCCGAGCCTTTAGCCATGTTACTCCCTTTTGGATCACCATCCTCCAATCAGTTTGTGACAGCCAAACCCGACCAGTTTCCTTCACGAGCGCAAAATGTTGAGCTAGTACAACCAGGGAGCTTCCATAATGCCAATGAGTCTTGCGCCGACGGTTCTCGCATAATTGAGAGGAGAGAGGAAGCTGAGAACTTGACAACAGCGCAGGTGGCTGTGTCAGTGGAACCTGTGACGGTAATTCAAGGACCTTCAGAACCTTCGTATACACATGATGATAGGAGGGGTTCCTCTGCCTCAATTTCTCACAATATCCCATCACTTCATGCTACCCAACATATGAAGCATGATGGCTCTGGTCATATGACCGAGCTTTTACAGGCAAGACAACATTGACTGGAGGATGTTTCATGAAATTAGATATCATTAGAGTACTTGATACAAATATGAGAAGTATAATCCTCCTATTTTCCCGTTTGCAGGAAAACTTTTAACCAGATGTTGCTTTCAATGTAGAATCACAACAGTCAAGAGGACTCGAGATTAGAAAGCAATAATCAGGCTGCATGGTAATCAATGTGTTGTCATTCAAGCGCCTCTGGTTTCTATTGATTCGCTGCCTGAGACTTGTATAGCGTTTCTTTCTACCGTTACATCTTTGGAGATCTGATTTCTTGCTGTCTTTTAAATGATTATTATCCCGAAAAGTTAGGGGGGGCTAGAATCTTTATGCAATCCAAATTTTGGAACAGTCTGACTTGCGTGACTATTTAGTTTTCATGTCCATAAGCTATAAAGTAGAAGAACCATATATTTCATCTTTGTACTACATTCTGTATCGCCGACTGTTTGTGATTGGAGTACCTTTCCTAATAGTAAGATTTTCTCATCCTATTTCTTTATCTTCTTGTTACGCCTTCAAGTCTGTTCAAATTTGAGTTATGATGGTCTTTTTTCATGATTTGTTATTATTATTCCAATTGCCAGTATGCATATCTATACATCAGACAGAAAGCAGTTAGAAGAAGTGACTGTAAAAAGCGAGTCAGGTTTTCCCGGTTGAGAGGAAGTAGGACACCTAGCCGCAGCTTTTTCCTCCCCTTGAACTGGTGCTTTTAATATGGAACCAATTATGATCAAGATCCTCCTCCTAAACCTCTCTAAAAAGAAAATAATACTATATGAAAATCACACTTTGGTATGTAACACGTGTTAACGTATAAGAGTTGCTATGGGTGCAGGCGGATCAAGCATTACCGAGCTATTTGAGTTTAATTCGTTAAGGACTCGGTTTGAATTTGATTTTACCAAATTCGAATTATAATTTTAGCTTGAAATATTTTACGAATCAAATTTAAGCTTAATGTTATTCGGCTTGAATGTTTGAGAAATTTTGAAGGCTCGATTTAGTTTTGCTATACCGCTTGATTCGTAGGTCTGATTTTTTAGGTCTATAATTTACATGAAAAAAATCGATTTTGAGTTGACGAATTGAACTCAAGCTCACGAGCCAGTCTTAGTTTGTGAATCGAATAATGTTTACGAATTGTAATCGGGCTTTGTTGAACCAAATTTTTCTTAAAATTTATCAAATTCTAATTTAGGCTTGTCATGACTCGAATTTGATCTCAAACCTCATTAAACATGTTTGAATCAAACCTAAATTTTAAATTATTCGCTAAGATTTTGTTCAATTGCACACCTAATTGTAGCAAAGGATGGGTATACTTACTTCAAATTGGACAGACCTCTAAAACTTTCAAAAGTCTAATTGTAGAATGCAAATTCTTGTATCATTAATATGTGATAATGCTTCAAGATCATTGGACTACATGAACTTCTCATGAGTTTCTCTGATCATAGAACATTATAACTTTTTTCAATGTAATACACGTAAAATGATAATAAACCTTGTACAGTATCTGAATAATAATATAGAAACTTACAATGAAAGGTGTGTAATCTTTTCAAACTTTGAAAAATTAAAATGAAATAAAAATTTGAGAATGTTCAGTACTTCTATACATGGGAAAAATCAAAAGGAGAAAGAAATCGGACGATCCATCAATGTTTATATTACATTTAATTTAAATTGTCTGATATTAAAAAAGTTGTAAAAGGTCCTGGTACACTAGGCACTGTGTTTGCGCGGGATCCAGAGAGGAACTAGACGAATCGTTTCGCGATCTGATGTATGCAAATTTATCTTACACTTTGGATCCAGGGAGGAACTAGACGAATCGCTTCGCGATCTGATGTATGCAGATTTATCTTACACTTTGTGCCATATACTTTGTGCAAGAGACTGTTTTCGCGATTCGAACTCACGACCTCAAGGTCACAAATCAGCAACATTACCAGTTGCTCCAAGACCCGACTTCTAGAAAAAGCAGTATAAAACATTATTTGTACAGTTAATTTAAAATACTTAATGTGATTTGTTCGCAATTGTAATAGTATTTATTAGTATTAAGAGGATTTGGGCTAACACACAATATCAATCTATGCACTATGCGAGTATGAGAGGTAAAAAGGGCAAAAGGGGGATAGGATCACCTCACCGAAATGGAGTGCGGTGACACGTGACCGTACGACACGTGGCAGCAAGAGGGGTGGTAAGGCTAGATGAGGGGAGCTCGGATCTCCTCACCTCCCTTTTAGGGGGTAACAAATGACCCCCTGCCACGTGGCGGGCGGTCACGTGGGGGGTAACATTGGGGGCGGTGAGAGGATCCCACCCTAGATGAGGGTCACCCTCATCTGGCCTCAACACTCTCTCTTGGTGCCACGTGTCGCGTGGTCACAAAGGGGTAAAGAAAGTTGGGGGAAATAAAAATAAAAACTGGCGGTTACCTCATAAACCCCACACTGGGCCATTCTTCAAAGATTTCCTAAAACTCTAATTTCAGATAAATTTCTGCATCTCCTAGCTACATCCCCTACCCCTTGGCACTAAGCTACAGTGAAGCTCCATGACACGAAGAGACCGAAATCCAAATCGAAAAAGTTAAAATTTCAAAGCAGGCGAGCGGAGGCCGATGGAGTACAACTCCTCCAATCATGGATTGAATCCGGCAAGCCGACTTCCGGCTCTAATCCACTTTCTCTCTCGCCACTAGAGAAGAAAGCTCCGATTGTGCGGCTTTCTGATGGCTCTTTCTCCCATTATGCTGGCTAAGTTCAGCCAATTGCCGCTTTCCAAGAAAACCAAAGATGGAATCGCTGCAGCCAAATTTGTTAATATGACTGATATACAGAGGGCCTCATTGCCCCACTCTTTTTGTGGTCGTCATATTCTCGGAGCCACCAAGAATGGGTCGGGGAAGATCCTGGCTCTTATTATTCCGGTGGGGTTTGGATGTTTCTCTTCTCTTCTTTGTTATTTTTGAACTTCGTGATCATAGTTGCTGATGTTCTATGGGGTTTAGGGATTGGAACGCAAGTATTTCCTAAGGGGCCAACTGGTACCTAGTTATTGTGCTTGGTCTCTGATAATGCAACGTGTTTTATGGGAATTGATTTAAAAGATTGATTTATCTTGGACTATAATTTAACTCGTACCCAGTTATTGTTATTTTTGATTTCGGTCAGTTGATTGCGACATGTTGTGTGAATTCGTTGTATGCTTGGGCTCCACCTTGTCAAATATCTTCCATGGGTAAGCCTGTAGGAGAAATTACTCTGTATAACCTTGTAGCCTTAAAATACATTGGGCGCTATGCCAGGAGGAGAGGGGGGTGAGGGGTGGGGGAAGAGACCAACTTTATAAGTCCATGTCCTTCTTTTTTTTAGTTCTTATTATTGCTTACTAAATATCACGTTTTTACTTGTATACATAAATGTCTCTGACGGTGTTTACTTTTTTCTCTTCTCAGATTCTGGAGAAGTTGTCCAGAAGATGGGTTTGGGTGCATTATTATATCTCCCACAAGGGAGTTAGCTGGTCAACTTTTTGAAGTACTAAATAATGTTGGAAAGTATCACAACATCAGCGCTGGCCTCCTTATTGGTGGCCGTAAGGATGTTGACTCAGAGAAAGAACATGTTAGTAGTTTGAACATTTTGGTTTGCACTCCAGGACGTCTGCTACAACACATGGATGAGACGACAAATTTTGAATGTCCAGATTTTCAGGTCTTCATTTTCTTCTGATTTGGAAATCCATTTATCAACTCTTTCCTGTTCTAATTTTTGCCTTTGATTTATCGTACATTATGTTGTGGCCTCTCATTGTGTGTTCTGGAGGAGGTGGGATGTTATGCATCCACGGAAGAGGTTTTGATGAAGTGAGACCTGTGGCTTATCTCTTATGCTAGATTTGTAGATTCAGTTTGAAATGGCGCAAACTTCCCAGTTTAAAGTGTCTTAAGAGTTTAAACATGATATCTTATCTTCTGCCTTGAGGATAGAGAACAAAAAAAAGTGAGAAATAAACAAGGAGAGTTGGAAGAGGAACAGACCCTAAGTCATTGTTTTTTTTTTCTTTCTAATGTACTGCCTATTGAGGACAGCAAGTTTTTATTTTTGTTTCTATTTTTAATGTCATGGTCATAGGGTGGGTAAATTGACACATGGAGTGCATATTATACTTGCTCTCTTATTATTCAACATTTGTGGTTCAAGACTATTACTGGTTATCTACGGACTTGATTGCCGTGGTCTTTGATTGGTTGTGCTTTTCATCCTCAAACAGGTTCTGGTGCTTGTTTTAGCAGATCATATTCTTGATGTGGGATTTAAGAAAGAATTAAATGCACTTATTTCTCGGTTACCAAAATGCCGCCAAACCTTTCTGTTCTCAGCTACCCAAACAAAATCTGTTGAAGATCTTGCTAGGCTCAGTCTGAAAGACCCAGAGTACCTTAGTGTGCATGAGGAGTCTGCTACTGCAACACCCGATCACTTGCAGCAAACAATAATGGATGTTCATCTGGAGCAAATAAATGGCTGTGCTATGGATCTTTACAAAGGCTTATTTCAATTCAAGGATACTGGTGTGTATCAAGCTGCAAGCAGGTGATTCTTCATTTTCTAGTATATCAGTCTATTGTGCTGTGGGTTTAGTGAAACAAAGTGAGTGTTGACACTTGCCCTAGTCATTTTCATGTTTTCCTATTTGAGCTTTTCTTTTTTGGAACTGTAACAGGTCAAGTTCGTTTTTGAAACTTCAAAAAGCTCCGTCCTGGAATTCCCTTGAAGTGCCTTCATGGAAGGATGAAGCAGGAAAGGAGAATGTGAATATACTCCCAATTCTGTGAGAAACGCTCTGTTTTATTCTCCACTGATGTAGCTTTTCGTGGTCTTGATTTTGCTAAGGCTGTTGATTGGGTTGTTCAGGTTAGTCGATAAACGAGGAGACACAAGCATTGAGATCATTTGTTTCATCGAGATTGCTAAAAAATAGAAGGTTTCTTTAGAATAAGAACTATTGGTTTGGCTCTCCATCTTTTTGTAGGTGGACTGTCCTGAGGATGTTGCTGCTATATACATAGGAGGGTAGGAAGAACTGCTCGATACCAATCTGATGGAAGATCTGTTCTGTTCCTTATGCTTTCTGAAATGAAAATGCTTGTCAAGCTGCGGGATAGAAAGATACCCATCAGATTTATAAAGGCATGTTTTCTTCTTCAGTTTCCGCCCATTAAATTGCTATAAAGTTCAAGTTGGTCAAACTGATATTGACCATTGTGCATCCAACTGAATTGTCTGATGAAGTCATTGCATTGAGCCTTATGTGACTGCTGATTACTGCAGGCAAATACAGAAATGTTGGAACCAGTGTCAGGCTTGCTGTCAGCTTTGTTAGTGAAGTACCCCAATCTTCAGTACCTGGCTCAAAGAGCATTTGTTACTTACTTGAAATCCATCCACAAGCAGCGTGACAAAGAGGTTTTTGATGTCATGAAACTTCCAATAGACAATTATTCTGCATCATTGGTTCTTCCAATGACCCCCCAAGATCCGTTTTGTGAAACAGAAAGTTAAGGGAAAGATCTCTGATGAATTGTCTATTTTGCCAGAAACTAGTTTAAAAAGGAGGATGTACGGGAAACTGATCAAGACAGGCTTATTACCAGCAATTCAAAGCGAGGAGAAACGGAAATGGAGACAGAAATGGGCAAAGACTTGCTTCTTCAAAAGGAGTCTGTAAATGAAGAGAAAGGAATAGATATGGGAAATGCAGTGTGAGACCTATATTCCAATTTCTTTGTTCCGATTTGTCCATAATGTGATTATGATTTGAGATTTGGGCAGCTCACAATGTCATCCGCATTTGTGGGCACGTTATATTGCATTCTATTTTTCTTAGGGGAAGTCTTTTGAATCTAGCGTCTGTCGTGGTTGACAACTGACTAATTACTCCCATTGTGCCAAAAAAACTGTTGACATTAACATTTTTGTCCGTCCCAAAAGCTTTATTCACATTCCATTAATGGTAAAAGAAAGTAGTTAATTTCTAATTTTTCCTCACTAATTGTGTATATTTAAAACCATAGGTTTTCTTTTATGGGAAACTGGAAAGTGGAAGCATCAAATGGCTATGAAACTAACTTTTCTTAAATACTGTGCGAGTTTGATAAGGACAAACAAATTGGTACGGAGAGAGTATCATATTAATAGTTTTTCCATGTTTAATCCAATTAAGACAACTAGGAGATGAATGTGAATTTTCTGGGGACATATCATTATATAGAGAGTCCATTTATATTGTTCTCTCTAATGTCATCTGGTCATGGAATTCCATAATACTTGTGATGTGTTTTGGTTCTGCCTGCTTGGCTGGTTGACACATTTCTATGTTGTCTAGGCCTGCAACTAGGATTTTAAAGAAGAAAAAGCTGAAGATCAATGTACACAGACCAGTTCGTACCAGAGTGGTATTTGATGAAGAGGGCAACACTTGACCTCCTCTTGCGCAATTGGCTGATATAAAGAGCAGGTCCAATTTGGTTCAACTTGAGCAAGGCAAAGGTATTTTCTTTTCTAGGATAATGCAACAAGGCAAATGACCATTATGGATAGCTTCTCTTCTTTTCTGATCCTGTCAGCTCTTTACTTATCTTGGTGATTAAATATCAAGTTTCATTTTTTTTACTTTCCTATGTTAAAATGTTTGTTGACGACATAGTCGCACATGAGAATTTGTTCTTGTTCTTGTGGCTGATCTTTGAAGGCGGAGAGATACGAGTTAAGTGAAGCGGCAAAGGAGAGGACAAGGAGAGGTGTGAGGTTCAGAAAGTGGGGACACTCTTTCTGCTTCTGACTGGGAAGAAAGGAAAGAGACTCAACAAGAAAAGCATGATTTTCTTTGATAGTGATAGCGATGTTGCCGATGATACAAGAGCAAGGGATGAAAAGGGTGTGCGCTCCGACTCTGTGACTCTTGCTGAGCAAGAGGAACTAATTCAGGGGATTTTGTGATTCCCTTTGTAAGTAGGAAGAGAAAACGGTGGCTGCAGTTACTCTCACTATGAAATCGTCTAAACGTGCAAAAACTAGAGCACAAAGTATGGTGTTGACAAAATCTAGCTGAGAGTGCTCATGACGCATAAATTAAACCCTAGTTTTGTAATATGACACCACAGTCCTCCAAAAACTTTTAGTGTGGCGACTGGCATTGCATTCTTTATTAAATGTTTAGGGATTCATGTAGAGCACAGCGGTAGATTATACTGTTACGGTATATATTGAATTTCAGTCCTTAATTTTGTGTTATTTGATCTCCAGAAAAATTGTGATATTTGTTCTGTATTTAGTGAGTCCTGCATGCATTGTTCGTTCCGGCATACGTTGCCTGATGTAAATACGCATGTCCGTTGGTTTTTGTTTGTACAAGTGGAATTTACACTCTTGCTTCATGTCCTTTCATTTCTCCCTTTTTTCTGAACCTCAAAGATGAATGTTCCATGTAACCTGTCATGATCTTCGGTACTTGCTGCCACCCAACTCGAAACAGAACACGCTACTGAATGTGTAAAACTGCACGTTTCAAAAGGTATACGATTTTCTTATTCAAAGGAGCAGTACTCTGTCAGCCGGCTGATACTTGGATTCTGCACAACCTCCGCTGGAGGAGGATGTGGAGAGATGACTCAACACAAAAGCTCAATTAGGTATACCTAAAAACATGTACAGCTTGATAGATCATTCAGAATCATGCAACGTTCTTGTCGATTAGTTGGTTTCTAAAAGGTCTTTTCACTTGCACCATCTCTGAGTCGGCAGTTATAATGTCAATAAAAGGTTATTAATAAACAAGTGATGAGGATTTGCATCACATTCTCTGAGAACTTGATCAGATCCTACTTTTCTGTCAAGGAGGTGGCTACACATCTGGATGACAAATCAAATGATCTACTTAGTGGTCCATCACCCGTGTTCTCTCGAGAGCTAAACCAGCAAAACCTTGTGAAAAGGGGCTACAGGAACCACTAGTGTACATAAGAAAAACATTACAGGAGGAAAAATCAAAAGCAAAGAAGAGAGCACTCTCCAGAAAGCTCATGCAACTTGTTCCTAGCCTCTAAAGCCGCCAAAATGACCATCACCGTTTCCCATACCCCTTTGATGTGGCTCACTGCCTTCAGTCTTGCCTTGATCAAAGTTAGCTCGAGGTTTGCCCGATATACCGATATTGGGATGCATGTTACCAGCAAATGCTTGTCCTCCTATACCTGCGGGAAAATGCAGTTGTTGGCCGGGATTAGCCATCTGAAAATAAGGAGGGTTAATGGCGTTCCCCATCAAGCCACCCTGAATAGGTGCAAATGCAGGCGCTGCATTAAATCCTGCCATCCCCATGTGAAAAGCAAGATTGGAAGGCAGACATGCATTGGTACCAATTTGATGTTGAATTGGAAAACCATTGAGCATAGTCGTACAAGGGTGCTGTAAGAATGGCATAGTGCTCGGTGGCAATCCATTGGGGCCCATACTACTAGGTGGCCTAAGTGGAATCCCATAAGCCCCAGCAGAATTCAGTCTGAGCTGGGCAAATGGAGCAGTAACTCCAGGCTGAACGGCCAGACCTTGAACTAGACTACAGGAATTTGCTGCATTTGCAGTATCCATCAAATCAGGACAAGGAGGAAAATTTTGCATACTATATTCAGCTGGTCGATTAGTTTTCCCAGAAGGTACCTGTTGGCTAGGACCCTCATCAAATTTTTTAATCCCAGGCCTATTCTTGAATTTTCTTTCATGCATCTTTTTACTTCCCAAATTTGGGTTGCTTGAGCCTCTTTTCTTCAATTTCTGTGTTTTCTTATACTCAGCCTCCTTCTCATCATCAGTAAACTCCTGGTCTTCCGATATCTCTTCATCGTGGGCACCAGAAGCATCATAGCCTTTCTCATGAACGCTCTTGTTTTCAAGGACATGATTCACGAATTCAGGAACATAACATACTGGAGTGCCTGGTTCAATTCCAGTGGGTACTTCACTTTCTGAATTGTATCTTATAATATAGAAAGGGTTCTTGACTGGACCAAAAACTTCATCTACGATTCCCAGAGGCTCTCTGCTCTGATTAATCCACAAAATTGAACCTTCATCAAGAGGATTATGCTTTTCAGCCCCTTCTACAATGACTTGAGCACCTAGTATCTGAATCACAACCAGATTGCAATATTTAGCTGCTGCTTATAGGATCGAAGTCATTATATGTATTATCATGCAGCAGAAGAAATCATGAACCAATTTGAAGCAATATAAAAAAAAGCGCTTAAGCATCTATATACTAATAGTACTGTTGTTTGGATCATGACTTACCGAGAGAACATCTCCCACAGGAACAGTCTGGTGGTGCGGCTGCAAACTGTCTTTCACAGGAGGAACTGGAGGAAGAACCTATCAAAATAATTATCCGGAAATAATCAATTCCATTTTGGAAAACAAAGAGAAGCAGGAAAAAGTACATGACTTTCCAAGCATAATGGAATTCTAAAGCATGCACAGATGCATCAATTATACCGACTGAGAATTCACTGAATCAACAGAGAAATTATAAGAAGACTAAGATCAACATCACATTTTGCAAGGTAAGATCTAATGGAAAGAAATCAAAACCGATGAAGGAATATCTCTAAAACACTCGCGCAAAATCAGGCATTTGTAATATAACCCAGTTGACCTACTCAAACTTATCTTCCTATTGTATATACAAAGCAAATACATCTCCCGCACAGGTTTTTTTTGAAAGCAATGATCATATTTAATCTATCAAGGCAAATTATGATCCTTAACAAGACAAACGAAAATGCAAGGACAATTTTTTGAAGCTAAGAGAGTTACCACAAGCTCATTCTTGGACCTGATAGGCCCTGACGAGGCAACGCCACCGTCACCATCAGCATCATCATCTTCATCACCAATCCAACCAACCATCTCATCAATACCCATTACCTCACCTTCTTCAGCGTCAGCTTCCTCTTCATCACCACTCCAAGCAACCATCTCATCAGTACCCATTATCTCACCTTCTTCGACATCTACTCCTCCGTCCACTCCAATTCCGCATCCATTTGCTTCTACTTCTAGGACCGTTGCTCCGTTATTCCTCTTTTCATCTCTTTCTTCCTCCCTTTGATCGACATCATCACTGCTGGAAGAAGAGGAAGAGCTCGAACTTTCACTTTCACTTTCAGAAGCAGAATCATCTTCACTCTCATCAGAGCTACTCGTATCTTCTTCGTTCACCATCCTACAACTATCTCCATCGACAATACCATTATCAACGGCATTCTCGACTGAATTTTCTTCAATTTGACCTCCACCGCTTCTCTTATGTTCATAGTCTCCGCCATTTCTTTCCATGCTAGCATCTCTATCGGAGGTACCATTATCAACGGAATTGCCGGAGGCCCTTTCTTCGACTTGGCCTCCACCGTTTCTCTCCAAGTCGTCTTCATAGTATGTGTCATTCCTTTTCGTGCTAGCATCTCCATCGCCAGTACCCTTATCAACGACATTGAAGACTGCACTTTCTTCAATTTGACCTCCATCGCTTCTCTTCGCATTGTCTTCGGGCTCTCTGTCATTTCTTTCCGTACTAGCATCTAAAACTAACGGAACAGAATCATAGGCGATAACATTCATAGTATTTTCTTAAATCACAGAATCCAAATTTTGAAAACCCTTAATTTGGCCTCTAATGGGGCGTCACGAATGAAAATTTTGGTACCAAATCAGCTACCAAAACCCTAGATAATATTTTCTAAAACCCTAGAACTTTATTGACGTCTTGATGGGCATTGTCCAAATTGCTAACACATTCCTTTTTTAATGTTAAATACATCCAGCCCCCAGAAATTTTGTTAATACTACAAATACCCCCTGAGTTTTCAAAAACACGCTCCCGTTAGATCTGTATATGAGCCGAATAATATCAAATAATATAAGGTTTGAGTTCAATTCTAAAATATTTTAATAAGGCTCGAATTCAAACTCATTTCGTGACCAGTTTTATTTCACTTAGGTTCGAACTCAAAAAACTTACCAAAGGCTCAATCTCGATTTGTAAGCTCAGATATGACTCGAAAGATAGACTCATCTTGACAACTCGAATTAGGCTAGTGAACAAGAACATATATCAATCGCATCTATGCTAAACTAAGTGAACAATTATAATTTAATTTCATCTTCTTCCTTCCAAATGAACAACTTTATCCAAAAATTCGTTAGAAATGAATCCAAACTATGCCCTAACAAACCAAGTATGAATAATTCATTTAAAACTCGATCCGTATACAGCGTTAACCACCCTACTAACGGAGTATAATTAATTTTTCATGTATTTTTTTGAGTAAAATTTTACATGCATTTGACGTTTGATGTTTATGGTGTTTACATGAAATCTGAAAAATTGAGCCACCCCATGTAACCTCCAAGGTCCGAGCCTCCGAGAATCTAAAAGATATGGAGCACTATGAAGAAGTTATGTTGAAATAACTAATATTAATTATATCTGAGTTTGGGTTTAAATAACTTGTGACATTAAATCTTAGGTATTTGGTGTAGAAGGTCGTTGAATGATCTGATTTATACTTTTCACAAAACTCTTTAAGACAAAAACTGTGGTAGACTTCGGAATCAAGATATAATCTTTTGCAACTAAGAAAAAGTTATTGTAGGAAGTCTATATATATTTTATGTATTTTATAGGTTAAAATTAGAGTAACTTTGTAGTCATTTTGGAGGAACATAAATAATGTTCGTCCATATGTATGTTTCACATTGTAGGTGTTTTGCTGAATCGTTTATTATTGTTCCTATATGATAAGTGTGTAGGTTAAACTATTGATAGGTTATATAAATATGTATATGCATGCGTACACACACATATGTGTGTGTATGCGCGTGTGTTTATATATACTATATACACACACATTTTATTGGTGATCTTGGAATAAATCCATAAATTTTATTTCTAATAGATTCATCATCGAGAAAGAACAAAAATGTAACATATAAATAGAGGACTGACACCGATCAAAAGTGATAAAAATATATTTAAAAAATCATAAAAACACAAAAAGGAGTTACTTATAAATAAATTACACATCAAAACGTAACAATGATCATGTTCAAGGAGGTGATTTCCATCATTCCAATTTCCAAATGACACACAATTCTGACCAAGTCCGGCCGCTATTTGGGATAATATGAAGAGGTCTCTTTATTTTTGTCTTTCGATTTTTAATTAGAGATAGAATTGCAGTTCGAATCTTTTTGATAAAAAAAATGTTATTCAACCGTAGAAATTCTCTCAAATTTAAAATACAAATATTTGACTTTAACAGACGATGTACTTTATTTTTTTGTTATATTACTTTGCACGCCATTTTTTTACTTCTCTTTATAGCAAACTTCATAGTTGATGCACACTTGACAGGGATAGGATCCCCTCACCGCAAGGGAGGTGCAGTGACGTGTGACCGCGCGACACATGGCAGCAGGGGGATGGTGAGGCTAGATGCAGGTGACCCTCATCTAGCCTCACCACCCTCCCTTGCTGCCACGTGTCGCGTGGTCACAAAGGGGTGAGGAAAGTGGGGGTGAGGAGATCCCAACCCCACTTGACAAGGTTTTTGGAATGTTTAATATTCATTTATTACCCTTTCTAAAGTTTGTGTATGTATGTATAATAAATGAATCTCATTCTTCTTATTTAATCAACATAACATCTAATTAAAGCATATGCGCACTCAGAATGAGATCCCTTAACCCCTTTTTCCTCACTCCTCTTGTGACTATCGTGCGTTCCTTTGTTACCGCACCACTTGGGCGCAGGGAATCCTATCCCACGCGCAGTCTTAAAACGTGCTGCTACTGTATCGTTTTTGGTGGTCTAAAATGGAGTAACGCATTATATATAGAAAACATTATTACTTAATATATTTTAAAAATATAACTAAAAATACGAAAAACAGTCGAACTTTTATCATAAAAAATAAAAAGTTTGTTTGGAAATTAGCAGCGGTGGTTCTTAATCATAGGTTCCGACAAATACGAATCGAAATCACTTGAATAAAGATCTTCGTGTAAACATCATGATTTTAGTGTAAAAAGTCAAAAAAACAGGGAAACGGTTGAGAAAGGAGCAAAGACGAGTTATCAAAGTATTCAGTTGATGTTTCAAAAAAAAAAAGTATTCAGTTGCAACGAAAAGCAAGAAAAAGAAAAAAAAAAATTCTCGTGGTTCGAGACTCCAGTCAAGAAGAATGGCAAGGAGACCTCTTTTTCGATAATTTAGAGCTCATCGCTTCTTTTTTACCTGCAATTGCAACACCAGATTGTATAGTTTTGCAGAATAATCGGATCATCACAAAGCTGATGGTGAAGTCACTGTCGTTGCTATTTTCAGTAGCAGTTGCTTCTTTGATCTGTGCTACTGCTGAAACAACCACTAATTACGTTCGCCCTCCGCCTCGCAAAGATTTGGAATTTCCTTGGAGCCCAAAATCTTTCACCCATCCCCAACAGGTAGAATTGAAGATATTGTGGAAACCCTTATTTCATTTTCCGTTTTCTTGTACTTGAAGATTGTCTCTGTCCATTTCTTCTTAGCTTCTTCTTGGGGTCTTTGTGAATTTGGACTAACTAGTATTAAACAGGTGCAAGCAAGGGTTTGTTATGATTATTATAAATATTTAAATTTTTGCGTGCGGAAGATTGTTAACTTTTAGCTGTCATGATGTCAGGTTTATCTGAGGAATGGTGTAGTCTTTGTTTTAATCCTTACATTAGGTATGGATTGAATCCACCAGAAGAAAAGGGTACACTGCTTATGGTCTTGGCGAGTTTAATAGGCGAACTTACCTGTGGTATATTGAGTGCATCTCCAACTTCGGTTTTTATGCCTTCATATAAAGTTGGAGTTAACTTTGAATGTTTCTGTGTTGTTATATAATACTTTCCTCCGTGTTGATTTCTTCATTGTTCCCGTCAGAATGGACATAAGAATAATCAGATTGTTATTCTCATGGTGCTTTTAAGTTCAGTGTATTGTATTTTGTATTTAAATCAAGCTACGGTCTTTGTAATTATTGTTCTATGTTCATTGTAGGTTCACATCTCTTTGGCGGGTGATAAGCATATGCGCGTCACGTGGGTCACAGATGCTGATTATGCCCCTTCTGTTGTCGACTATGGAACCTCACCAGGAAAATATGACTCAATTGCATGGGGAGAGAATACTGCATATTCCTATCTGTTCTATAGTTCTGGGAAGATTCACCATGTTGTAATTGGGCCATTGGAGGCTGGGACAATATACTATTATAGATGTGGTCAACAAGGTCCTGAGTTCCAGCTCAAAACCCCACCATCTGAGTTTCCTATCGCTTTTGCCGTTGCTGGTGATATGGGTCAAACTGGATGGACCAAGTCGACTCTAGATCACATTGGCCGATGCAAATATGATATGCACTTGTTACCTGGAGACCTTTCATATGCTGATTACATACAATCTAAGTGGGACACATTTGGCGAGCTTGTAGAGCCACTTGCCAGTGCAAGGCCATGGATGGTCACTGAAGGGAACCATGAGAAGGAGAGTATTCCACTATTCAAGGATGGTTTTGCTTCTTTCAATGCAAGATGGAAGATGCCTTACAAAGAAAGTGGATCCAGCTCAAACCTCTACTACTCGTTTGATGTTGCTGGAGTCCATGCAATAATGCTTGGTTCGTACACGGACTATGACGAGTACTCTGATCAGTATATCTGGCTGAAGGTTTGTTTGCAACTCCATCTACGTTTTGGTGGAAACTCTTTTCTCCTTTACTAATTAATTGATTTAAGTTTGTAGACAGTACTTTTCAAACTTGACCTTGAAATCTTGGATTAGAACACCTTATGATTTTACCATGGTAAGGAGCTAAGCAAAAAATAAAATTGGATGATATCATGGTCTTGAAGCAATATGTGTGTGTGTGTGTGTATTTAAAGAGTTGTGACTGCATGTTCTTCTATGGAGGAAATTAGTGAAGAGTGAGGAAGGGTGAAAGCGAAGTCTTTCATTTGTAGGTTTATAAATGAGTTTTTCATTGTTGTAAGAGGCACTTCCACATGGATTATTAACTTCACATAATGTGCTTTTCAGTTTATGAACTTGATATAATATCACACAATGTGCTAAGCTTCCTGCTATACTTGTGAAATGATCTGAGTAATTTTTCTATTGCTTCTCACGATATTGACATAACATTGGTCATATATTAAACCTTGAAAACAGACTGATCTTGCTAAGGTAGACCGTGAGAGGACACCTTGGTTACTTGTTCTATTCCATGTGCCATGGTATAACAGTAACAGAGCTCATCATGGTGAAGGTGATGAGATGATGGCTGCCATTGAGCCTTTGCTCTATGCTGCTGGTGTGGATATTGTGATTGCCGGCCATGTGCATGCTTACGAGCGCTCGGTATGCCATAACTTTATGATTTCTTCTTGTACTTATCCATATGGAACTTGACATGTTGAGTTTGGTGTCTTTTGCATCAGACACGGGTTTATAATGGGAGGCCAGACCCTTGTGGAGCTGTCCATATAACTATTGGCGATGGAGGAAACAGGGAAGGCTTGGCACATAAGTAAGTCATTGTGTTCCCTTCATAGGTTCCTCTTGAAACCAAAACAAAGCATCTTTTTTCTTTTAGCTCCTTGGCTGTACACATATTGCAACAGTCACCTTGATTCTTGATGCAAAGGTACTGACCTGTTTTTTCTCTATTTATGCTGATTTTATTCACGTTAGCTCTAGAACAGCTTAACTTGAATTTGACTATTGCGTGAGATGACCCCTTCAGCTCGTACCAAAATAAAAGCCATGGCCCCTCTTGGTATAGGCTTGTTGTTTATTTCATGTATTTATTCATTCATTTGTTTACTTTATGGTGTGTGTGTGTGTGTGTGTGTGTGTGAGAGAGAGAGAGAGAGAGAGAGAGAGAGAGAGAGAGAGAGAGAGAGAGAGAGAGAGAGAGAGAGAGAGAGAGAGAGAGAGAGAGAGAGAGAGAGGTGGTGGTGGTGGTGCGTTTTGTTGCTCTATCTTTAGCATCTCTGGAACTACAACATCTTTGCCTTGTGCCAGCGGCTTTCAGTTGTTTGTTTAACTTGGTGAAAGGAGCAGGATGCTATCTGGGTTTATCTTTGATTTTCCTTTTAATCTTTGTTTACCTCGTCCTTCTGTAGTTCCATGGTCTGACCTCATTTGCATATTCTGACAGGTACATAAACCCTCAGCCCGAGTGGTCAATGTTCCGAGAAGCCAGTTTTGGACACGGGGAACTTAGAATTAGGAATTCAACCCATGCCTTTTGGAGTTGGCATAGGAATGATGATGACGAATCTGTGAGGTCAGATCAGGTCTGGTTAACCTCTCTAAGGGGTTCTGGATGCATTGCCGAAAGGACTACTGAGCTGAGGAAGATCCTACTAGGGCCTTAAAACTCACACCTTCAAGACGGTGGCGTCTCTCGAGTAGCAGTTACCCGCAGTATGTTGTAATATATGTGTTTTTGTCAAAAGTATATGAAAATGTAACGCTTTATTCGATGGTTTGTACCAGCTTGTGTATGAAAACCGCTTACTAGTCTTGTATAGCTACGTCTGGTTGAGCCCAGTACATTCTGCACAACAGAGAATCTTGACATCAAGGCTTCTTTATAGAACCAGTAAACATTCTACGCTGCATTATGCTATTAACTATCATGCAGGAGAAATCATGATATGGGCAATGATGTCTACAGTGGAATAAAAAGTTGTATTACTTCTACAATGCAACAACATAACCACATTGCTCATACTCTTATGCTGAAAACACACAGATGTTGTTTTTTGATGATTCATAATGAAAATTGCGTTAATCCGTATCGATCAACTATTACTTCACAATATAAGAAGTGCAACCAATTAGTGAGTCAATATAAGAAGTGCAACCAATTATATCTTTCGTTTTGCTTAGAAAATAATGATACTATATATAAATGTGGTGGCGTGGCTCGAATTACTGAAATGGCAAAGAACACGGACGTCACAAAGTTTAGAGGCGACGTGATAATTTGCAGAGATCCCCTGCCATTTTTTTGAATTATATTATTTTTTCTTTTCCCAATTTGCAAGACTAACCCTCCCCCCGGGGGCCCCTTTACAAAGCGAAAGATATTTATTTTCCCTTTGCTCTGAACCTACCTTTTCTCTTTGTTTCTCTTTGAATGGATTCAACATGTGTATAATATATTAAGAATATCAATATATCACATCATAGTAGGACCCGTTCAAAGAAACAAAGAACAAGTACACTTAAAGCAAAGAATTTTTTTTAGCAGATTGTAAAAAAGAAAAGAAAAAGTCTTTCAAATTCGATAAAAGAAAGAAAAGAAGAAAAAGCAATGGCTGTATCTATCATTTGGACGGTCATGTTGCCGGTAGTCTTCACCATTTGGATCAATTTGAACCACTCTATCGTGTATATTATTATTTTATGAAAATAATCGAAATATTCTGACTGAAATTTATGAAAATTGGTAAACATCTATCTAAAGAAGGTATAATAACTCTTTTTATGCAAAAAGCGGACGGAATCATGAATAGTTTCCGTGTTATATTTGATCATGTACATGATCCTAAATAGACTATTTCCAAGACTCAAGTTTGAAATCAAAATTTAAAAACAACTGAAGAATACTTATCTCCCTTAGATAAATGTCCAGAGCAGCAAATCCAGACCAAATGACTATGTGACATGATTCTTTTAACAAGTTATAAGTATGATAACTTGAGTACCATCAAAGCATTAACTACTAAAAAAAAGTTTTAAGTGATCTCTTGTAATTACGGTATTCTTTCGCCAAAACTGAGGGCGGCAAAAAAAATACGAGAGTGAACTCCCCTTTCAAAAGAGAGAGCGATTTCAATAGTTATAATAGATATATGGGATTATAGGGAGGGGGTTGAAAGGAAAAGAGAGAAAATAATCAAACATTTAGTAACAAATTCTTAGCACAGAGAGGCACGAATTAAAAACCTCCACCATGGTTCAAAATCTGGAGTCAAAATTACCTCAAGTAGTTGTGAGTTACATCTTCCATGATAACATCCTGGTGACCAAATGGATTCTTACTTCAATATATTTTGCTCAGATATGTCTTTTGCATTAAGATGTAAACATTAAGATTATTCTTTTCGAGCTTATATGTTCAAACCCAACCAATTTTCTCAATAGATAGTCAATATAAGTTTCTGCTAGCTGAAGAAGACTGACTTCATCACTAAAGGTTGAAGTCTCAACTACCAAAGGTCTTGATTCGGGGTTTTGCTAATCGCAGGCTTTTTCTGCATATAGCCGGTGTTATGAAAATTATGGAAGCAAGACAACAATAAGAGAGCAAATCAACAATGAACTTGGCTTGAGGCGTGCAGAACACTTTCCGTAAGGAATATTTGCCCCCACTCGATGCTGCAGGGTTATAGGCAAACTTCCTCCTAGGATACAACAGCCAACAATCTCTAATCCTCAGCAAATAGGATTGAGAAACAATGAACTTTCTAATACAAAGTGTTTTGAATATGGAAGAAGAAAGTAGTATGCTTGTGTGTTATATGAAGCAAAGTTGTCTCCAAAATGGGTGTTAATAGCCTATTTATAGGCTCTTAAACTCCAGAAAGACGTTGCCTGGTGGTTGGAGGAAGTTTCAAGGTGCAAAAGTTGCAACTTTAGATGAAAAGTTACATCTGCTGGCACATCGATCGATCGATGTATCGATCGATGTGACCATCGATCGATCGAAGTATCGATCGATGTCTCACAGTAGCTTCCAACTTTATTCTGGCCAACATCGATCTGTCACATCGATCGATCGATGTTACTTCGATCGATCTATGTGATCGATCTATGTTGGACAGAAAGTTTCAACTCTGCACCTAGGGTACATCGATCGATCGATGTATACATCGATCGATCGATGTGATCGATCTATGTCCGGCAGAATACTCAACTTCATTTTCTAGCCACATGGATCTATCCATTTGATACATGGATCGATCCAAGTCATGAGTCAAGCTATTCTTGCTTATTCCAACACCATTTCACTTTCATCTTTGATCCCAAAACACACAATCTTCATTCCATTGCTTTTACAAACTATTATAACAATCCCCCACTTAGTTTGTAAAACAACTTATGACATTTCATGCATTTAAGAAGTATCTTTCGATTTGAACCTCTTATTAGTATAACATCTCAAAGTTCTAACGAAATCATGATAGCTAAAAAGCCTTGAATCAGATTCCTATGTGCTAGAACCGGAAACATTATACACATGAAACCACACTTTTAACCGAAGTCCATTTTAAACCGCACTTTATGGCCTTGTGCTACCCCTAGTATTCATGAACATTTCAAGATCATTGCTTGTCGAAGCGGCACCACTTCCTATGTTCATATAGGTGAAGATTAAGATAATTCCTCTTAATCCTTCATTAAGAGTGTTTTAACACTCACCCTCCTTTAACACTAACATTCCAATTCTTTAAAGACCAATGTCGTGCGGCTTGATTCTTTAAAGATCAATCGTAGTGTTTTAATACCTCACTTTGTGACTTGTTATTACCCATTGAACCTTTGGCTAGTGGAATGCTAGACAAGGTCGGGTTTCTATCACGAGTGAACTTATCCCATACGTCTCAATCCCATCCCTAAAGATGTACTATGTACCAAGTCTTTTGATAGACTCTTTGTCAACGGATCCGCCAGGTTATTGCAGGATCTGACGTATGCAATGGCTATTACACCATCCATAATTAAATGCCTTACATAATCATGTCTAAGGCTGACATGTCTAGATTTCCCGTTATAGATTTTACTATAAGCTCTAGACATCGTTGCTTGGCTATCACAGTGTAAAGAAATGGCTGGCATCGGTTGTGGCCACAACTCTATATCCAATAATAGATTTCTCAGCCATTCCGCTTCTTTACCTGCAGAACCCAACGCTATGAATTCGGATTCCATTGTAGAATGAGTTATGCATGTCTGTTTCTTTGAAGCCCAAGAAACAGCACCACCACCCAACGTAAATATCCAACCCGTAGTAGATTTGTTATCACCAACACTAGTTATCCAACTAGCATCAGTATAACCTTCTAACACGGCTGGAAAGTTACTATAGAACAATCCATAATCCATAGTCTTTTTCAAGTATCCAAGTACTCGCCCGATTGCCTTCCAATGGTCTATACTAGGATTACTAGTATACCTTGATAATTTACACACCGCAAAGGCAATATCCGGTCTAGTGCAATGCATAGCATACATTAAACTACCAATTGCACTAGCATATTCCAGTTGAGCTACTGCTCTACCAGTATGTCCAGTCAATTTGTATGAGGCATCGAAAGGTGTGTTTGCTTCTTTGATCTCCAAATGTTTGAACTTGTTCAACACTTTGTTTACGTAATGAGATTGACAAAGAGCAAAACCCCCACTATGTTTGGACACCTTTATCCCTAAGATAGTATCTACCTCACCCAAATCTTTCATTTGGAATTGTGAAGTTAAATACTTCTTAGTTTCATTCACTCCTTCCATATTAGTACCGATAATGAGCATATCATCCACGTACAAACAAATAATGACACCATATTTGTCTGTAAACTTGGAATATAAACACTTATCTGCACCATTATGTCGGAAACCATCCTTTAAAATGGTAGTGTCAAACTTTTCATGCCATTGTTTCGGTGCTTGTTTCAATCCATACAATGACCTTATCAATTTGCACACTTTGTGCTCATTCCCCGGAAGTATAAAACCTTCCGGTTGTTCCATATAGACTTCCTCGTCTAAATCACCATTGAGAAATGCAGTCTTAACATCCATTTGATGAATAACCAAGTTATTAATAGATGCTAATGCCATCAACACTCTAATGGATGTTATTCTTGCCACAGGAGCATATGTATCAAAATAGTCTATCCCTTCTCGTTGTCTAAAGCCTTTGGCTACTAATCTAGCCTTGAAAGTTTGAAGTGAACCATCCGTATTGTATTTCCTGCGAAATACCCATTTACATCCAATAGCTTTGGAACTTGGAGGCAAATCAGCGAGAATCCACGTATTGTTAGACAATAACGAATTCATCTCATCATCAATAGCTTCCTTCCAAAATGATGCATCTCTCGATTGCATCGCCTCCTTATAGGATTTTGGATCATCTTCAACGCTTAGTACAATTGGTATTTGATTAAACACCTTTGTCCTATTACCTTCAACTAAGAAAGTAATAGATTGCGAAGAAATGAAGTCCGGATGTAAATACTTTTCCTTTCTAGCACGTTGACTTCTCCTAACCTCAGTTGGAGAATCTTGATATGGATTATCAACACTAGAAGGATTATTAGTAAAATCACCAACAATAGGATCATTCAAACTCTCACTTGTTGAACTTTGATTTGAATATGTTCTTAAGAATTTATTCTCAAGAAATTCAACATCTCTAGATTCAACAACCACATTGGATTCTAAATCTAGAATCCTATATGCTTTAGAGTTTTCGGCATATCCAATAAAGACACCTTTAAGAGCTCTTGGCCCTAATTTAGTTCTCTTCGGATCCGAAACTCTATAATAGGCTAGACAACCCCAAATTCTAAGATAACTTAGATTTGGTCTTCGTTTCTTCCATATTTCATATGGAGAAACTTTGAACTTCTTAGAAGGAATTCTATTATGAATATGACAAGCCGTTAACAAGGCTTCTCCCCACAAATTCTTTGGCAATCCAGAGTTTATTAACATTGCATTTAGCATGTCAACTAAACTTCTATTCTTTCTTTCAGCCAAACCGTTCTGTTGGGGAGTGTAAGGAGCAATTTTCTGGTGTATGATACCATTCTCCTCACAGAATTGATTAAATTCAAGAGGAAAGTATTCACCACCACGATCACTCCTTAGAACTTTGATTTTCAATCCCGATTGATTTTCAACTTCCATTTTATAGACTTTGAACATATCAAAGGCTTCATCTTTATGCCTTAACAAATATACATAAGTATATCTAGAGGCATCGTCAATGAAAGTTATGAAATATCGATTGCCACCTCGGGTTAAAACTCCATTCAATTCGCAAATATCCGAATGAACAAGTTCTAAGAGTTCAGTTTTCCGTTCTACTTTCGGAAACGGCTTCTTTGTCATTTTTGCTTGTATGCATACTTCACATGTTCTTTCATTTTCATCTTTACAAGAAATTAAGGCATGCTTAGACATGTACTTAATAGTAGTATTACTAACATGTGCAAGTCTATCATGCCACAATGAAAAAGAAGAATCAACAGAGTAAACAGAAACCGCGGAATTCTTATTAATACTTAATTTGAACATCCCGTCGCAAGCATAACCCTTGCCGACAAAGATACCATTTTTGGACAATATAATCTTGTCCCCCTCCATTACAATCTTGAATCCACTCTTACAAACAAGACTAGCAGAAACAAGATTCTTAGAAATCTCGGGTACATGTAGTACATTGACTAATAACAACTTCTTTCCAGAAGTAAAGTCTAACTCTACACTACCTTTACCCAAGACTTTTGTGGCACTGCGGTTTCCCATCAGAACTTGTTGGCTATCATCCACAACTTGATAGGTCTTGAATAAAGCCCTATTGTTGCATACGTGTACAGTTGCACCCGAATCGAACCACCAATCATTTGTGATTTCGTTCGCAGCCATATGTAATTCTGTTACCATACCAACATGCAACCCGGAAACCATTGCTACCAATTGATCGGTTCCAATGTCTACCATATTTGCATTGTTGGTAGGTTGAGAACTACCACCCTGTTTTGGTTTCTTACGAAACCAACAGTCCTTCTTGAGATGCCCTTTCTTACCACAATTATAACATCTCTTGCCCTTCTTGGATTCTGCTTTGTCAGTGGATTCAGAATAATCGGAGTTCTTTCTTTTGTTTCCAACCGAAACTCCTGCTTTCCCTTTGACATAATGCACTCTAGGTGCATCGTCAGAGACATGTCTCTTTACGAGACTCCTTGTCTCTTCTTCAATTCGCAGATGCTTATGAAGTTGTTCAAGGGAAAATGATTCGGTTGAGTGCAGTAATTTCTTCCTGTAGTCATTCCAACTAGGAGGAAGCTTAGCAATGATTCCTCCTACTTGTAATGCCTCAGAAACTTCTACACCCAACTCTTTCAGTTTAGACACAATGACCTGCAACTCGTGCACTTGGTCCATGACTGAAAAATTTTCAACCATCTTAAAATTAAAATACCTCATCACCTGGAATTTGTCTGCGCCTTGTTTTTCGTTGTTGTACTTGAACTCCAAGGCGTTCCATATCTCCCTTGGTGATGACGTTGCCGTGAACAGATCGTAGATACGATCTGTCAAGTTGTTGAGGATATGCCCTCGGCAAAGCATATTATCCTCCTGTCTCTTCCTCCAAGCAGCCTTGACCTCCTCGGAGTCATTGTCTTTTGGAGTTGGCAAATCCTTCAGATTTGGGTCGAGACAGTACCCAATCTGAAGTGCAGTCAGGAGGAACAACATTTTGTCCTTCCATCGAAGATAATTAGTGCCATCAAAACGATCAAGCTTCATGCTCTCTTGGTTCAAGAATGTCTTTGAATCCATCTTCAAATATTCCTTACGATTGTTATGAAAATTATGGAAGCAAGACAACAATAAGAGAGCAAATCAACAATGAACTTGGCTTGAGGCGTGCAGAACACTTTCCGTAAGGAATATTTGCCCTCACTCGATGCTGCAGGGTTATAGGCAAACTTCCTCCTAGGATACAACAGCCAACAATCTCTAATCCTCAGCAAATAGGATTGAGAAACAATGAACTTTCTAATACAAAGTGTTTTGAATATGGAAGAAGAAAGTAGTATGCTTGTGTGTTATATGAAGCAAAGTTGTCTCCAAAATGGGTGTTAATAGCCTATTTATAGGCTCTTAAACTCCAGAAAGACGTTGCCTGGTGGTTGGAGGAAGTTTCAAGGTGCAAAAGTTGCAACTTTAGATGAAAAGTTGCATCTGCTGGCACATCGATCGATCGATGTATCGATCGATCGAAGTATCGATCGATGTCTCACAGTAGCTTCCAACTTTATTCTGGCCAACATCGATCTGTCACATCGATCGATCGATGTTACTTCGATCGATCTATGTGATCGATCTATGTTGGACAGAAAGTTTCAACTCTGCACCTAGGGTACATCGATCGATCGATGTATACATCGATCGATCGATGTGATCGATCTATGTCCGGCAGAATACTCAACTTCATTTTCTAGCCACATGGATCTATCCATTTGATACATGGATCGATCCAAGTCATGAGTCAAGCTATTCTTGCTTATTCCAACACCATTTCACTTTCATCTTTGATCCTAAAACACACAATCTTCATTCCATTGCTTTTACAAACTATTATAACAGCCGGAAGAGGGGGGGGGGGTGGAACGAGAGAAAAACTTTACTGAATAAATCAATTTTCGTCACAACCATCACAAATAAAAAACAAGGTGCAAAAAAAAAAAAGTTTAAGAACAAATGAGAAGGTAGTAAGACTTAAATGTTCCAAACCAATTTTCATACAATCATGCAACAACAACATTACCTCATTGCCTTATAGGCTCTCGGCTATGTCGGGGTATGGAGGGGTCAGATGTACCCAACCATCCCATACGTTAGAAACACACAGATGTTGTTTTCTCATGACCCATAATGATACGTCAAGCTATGTCGATCAACTGATACTATATATATGACAAACTAAAAATAACAACGTGCTCATGCAGCATTGATATCTCCGATCCCTGGAAGGAAACAAGCATGAACTACCAAGGAGATGATTTTGTCATTGCCAATTCTACCAAAGTTAGATTCCTCTGGGTCAGGTAGCTGACAGTCAAGAAGCTAACAGAAGGAGATGGCCCACATCTTCAACAAGACTCTTGCCCTCCATCGCTGCAGACAACTCAAGCATTTGATATATACAAGTCCAATATTCTTCCTCTTGAATAGTATACACAGTATCAAAGATAACTCTTTCTCTCTCCCCACAGCCTACATACTGTACTAGTGGCAATAACATATTAATCCCACCATGATGAACATCTTCTTTACTTCAGTTTTTATCCTTCTGCCATTGATCTTTCTCCTAGCTAGGCGAAGATTGGTCCCAGAGAAAAGGCTTCCACCAGGGTCATTGGGACTGCCTCTCGTTGGGCAAAGCCTAGCACTTCTGTGGCATATGAGGTCCAACACCGGCGAAATCTGGCTGGCGAATAGAGCCAAGAAGTATGGTCCCATCTCTAAGCTAAGCCTCTTTGGTAAACCAACCATTTTCATACATGGTCAAGCTGCAAACAAGCTTATATTCTCTAGTGGCAGCCGCACCATCACCAACAACCAGGTGGAGTCAATGACCATGATATTAGGCGATCGAAATCTTTTGAATCTTAATGGCGAAGATCATAGGCGAATTAGAGGAGCGCTTGCATCTTTCTTGAAGCCAGAATGCTTGAAGCTATACGTCGCTAGGATGGAAGATGAAGTCAAGAATCATATTGACACATATTGGGAAGGGAAGCAGAACGTTACGGTATGTTTCTTCCACTTAACACAACTAAATATGTGGTTCAGGTGTTGTAGGCTAAATAAACACATACACTCAGAGTTCTTTTTTCTTGGATCAAGCGGATTTTCTCATCCAAATCTACATCATGGAGCTACTCCATGTTTAGGGATAAAAATATAATCCAACTAATGGACATATAGGGAGGGGAAGCAGATGTTATATGTTTTAAAGTAATAAACACATGGCTACACGCCTGATGAAAATGTTCCAATCTTCCAACATAGATTTTGAACCATTCCTTTTATCTTAATTAGGCATGCATAGAGAATGAATAAGCAGAACTAAATCTCATTCTTTACTGCTGTTTCTTGCTTGTAGGTGTTGCCACTGATGAAAAATCTGACATTCAACATAATCTGCTCGCTAATTTTTGGGCTTGAGGATGGAGTCAGAAGGAAACAACTCATTGATTATTTCCGCCACATATTGCAAGGGGTGTGGGCGATACCTGTAAACCTTCCTTTCACCCGCTTCAATCGTAGCCTGAAGTCCAGGGCCAGGGCGGACAAAGTCATGAAGGACGTTATACTAGAAAAGAGGCTTCAACTACAGAAGGGAGCTCCTTCAAACCAAGACTTGATCTCTTGCTTAATGAGCATTCACAGTGAAGATTGTAAAGTGATTTCTGAAAAAGAAATACTGGACAATGTCATGCTCATCATGGTAGCAGGATATGACACTTCCTCTGTCTTGATCACTTTCATGATGAAACTTTTAGCAAGCAACTCGACAGTTTATGAAGCTGTTCTTGAAGGTACTACGAAACACCCCATCAGCTTTTCCTGACTAAAACTTGACTCAGCCTTCCTGATAAATTAATGTGGTCAAGTTCCTAAACTGGTACTCTTGAACATAATTTCTGAAACTAATGGTAATGTCACCAGGATGAAAAGTATTAAATTGTCTTTAATGCAGAACAAGAACAGATTTTTAGGAGCAAAACGTCTGGGGAATATCTGACATGGGAAGACATCTCCAAAATGAAGTACACCTGGAAAGTGGCGCAGGAGGTACTAAGACTGTATCCTCCCGCATTTGGAGGTTTCAGGAAGGCAGCAAAAGACATCGAATATGGTGGCTACATCATCCCAAAAGGATGGCAAGTAAGAATCTTTGTCTAGTATCCTCGTGAGCTGTGTGTCATCGACTTAGTCCTTCCATTCATAGCAGAAACAATCTTATTGCATTTAACAACATTGTACTGACAAAGCTTTTAACCGTTAACAGATATTCTGGGCTACCTCGATGACTCAAATGGACAGCAGCATATTTCAGGAGCCATCAGAGTTTGACCCTTCAAGATTCGATAACCCAAAATCCATTCCTCCTTACTGCTATATCCCTTTTGGTGGTGGAGCTCGCATCTGCCCAGGATATGAATTTGCTAAGATAGAAACTCTTGTCACAATTTATCATCTGGTCAATAGGTTCAAGTGGAAGCTGAGCTGCTCTGACAACCACATTACAAGGGATCCAATGCTAGAGCCACCTCAAGGTCTTCCAATTCAAATAACCCCGAACATTCGTCTCCCTTAGACAAGTTCAAAGAAGCAATTCCTGAGCTGAATGACCTCCATTTCACATATTTCTTTTGGCAAGTTACAAGTATGACAACTGTTGTACCATTAAAGCATTTACTGCTTTGAAAGCTTTAAGTATTATAGTTAAAATAGAAATTCGAGAAAAGGGATAGGGATAGGATGGAAAAAAGAGAGAGAGAGAGAGCAAATATATAAGCACTCGTTTGACAAAATATTAGCTCAAAGAGACATATTCCAAAGGGGAAAAGGAAAACGTTCCCCCTTGGTTCCAAAGCTAGTCTCAAAATCACCTGAAGAAATATCCTCCATGATAAGATCCTGGTGATCAAATGAATTCTCATTTCAATATTGTTTGCTGAGATGCCTTTTCCTAAGATCTCTCTGGTCAAGCGCAACAAATTTTCTTAATAGACTGCTGATTCAATTTTGATTTGAAGAAGCAAGGTCTGCCAAGTTATGCAGGATAATTTCATTTGTACAATCACCCTGCTAATTCAATCTTGCTAAAAATCAAGTAATCACCTCATTGTTCTTTCTATACAGATACTACATTGCTCCACAAAACTATCATGTTCCATATATACATTATTGATATTCCAATGCTGAACCTTTTACTATATGACAATAGTATCATCTCACACTGAGTTTAAGAAAGGCACACATGAATTCCCCGAGGTCCCAAACAGCAGTTCTGAATTCAGTACATATCAAGAACCAGGGATGTATCAGTAATTTACTGACATACAGAAACCATCGCATGAAGCAAAATTAGACATGCTCAGGCGTAGAGAAAATGTAAATATTCGTGATGAGGACAAAACCGGCATGCTTCAGATGTTATCAAGTACAAACAACTCGGCAACTCTCAGTCAGCAACATCTGACCTCACAGGTGCGCAGAATGTCCAAGGGTTCACTTCCGCTACTCGGATCCAAATAAACTATCAAGTCGACATAGGCTTAGGGACACAGGGCGTCCCTGACATTGGCTCGGCCCACAGGATGCCAGCAGTTGCTGGGTCGACCATAGCCGGTTAGGTTCAGGAGCTTGAACAAAGGTTACTTCGTCACAGTCTTCACCTCAATCACGAGGGTCAGCTCAACCACAACTATCTGATCGGCCCAGCCAGTGAACGCCAAAAAGCAAGGCAAGTCACCTCGGTTCAGCCAAGTAATCCACACCAGGTAAACAGCTTCACTATACATTGCGAGACGTGGCGTCACTTGACGACCATGCACAAACAATAACATAATATGGCAGCATCTCACAGTCTTCAAACGTGCCTTGGCGAACAAAATATACGAACCGGATAGTTGAATGTTGGTTAAAATATAATGTGTTTCCTGAGCGAATATTACATGATCCAGAGCCATAGGAGCAAACATGGATAGTTAACGTCGTCAGACCCATATAAGTATCAGGCGTGAAGTCTTGCAAAAATTTGACATGTTACAATTATGACCGCTGGAATCCTGGATAAACTTGGGATAACAATTATGGTATCATAGTTATTGGAAACTTAGACGACTTTTGGACATTACAATTATAGTATTAAAACCCTCGGCTAAACATGTCCAACTGTACGGTAAGGATCTTGGATGGACTTAGAATGATGCTACAATATAGTTACTGGAATCGTGAATAAATCTAGAGCATTACAATTATATATCAAAATTGTTCGAATTCTGAGCAAATTAGGAACATTACATTTTTTAGAGCCAACGTCTGATAGTCGAAATGTTTAGGAAGAATCTTGGATGGTCTTAGTGATAATAGTGAGCTTCCTAGGATGGTCTTAGTGATAATAGTGACCTATTTAAGGAAGATGGAATATAATATCTCAGTTTAATATTAAAACTAAATCGTGAATATCTTGATATATATAAATATAGATCTGAATACATATGTCAATTATTTTCGAAATCATATTTGAAATCCTAGACGGATATGGAGCATCATAATATTTCTTTTGTGTGAGATCAGCCAAAAAAAAAAGGAACTGTGATTTAACCAATGAGTTAATTATTCAGTATTTGGTTTAACCAATTCGAGTTACTCGTTCAGCATCCTTTTGATCCATCTCAAACAAGAAAAGATAGTCTCAACAAAAAGGGAAAAAAACTTCTTTAAAAAAACAAAAACAAAAAACAAAAAGAAAAATGATACGTCCTTTCAAGATGGTCACTCGTTCAAGCCTGTTATTGATTATTCAAACATTATTTTCAAATATTAGTTTTGTTATTATTTTATTAGTAGGTTCTTGTTTAACTTTCACATTATTATTTAATTATTTAATCATTAGGTTCTTGTTTAACTTTCTCACTATTATTTAATTATTTAATTAGTAGATTCTTGTCTAACACATCGATATGGTCGTGTACATCCGATCTCTTATACCTTCATCATAGAAGGAAGCCGACAATAGATAATATTGCTAGTTGTTTTTCTGGTTTAACTTTTTCACTATGACGAGGGCACTTGAGTACGCAGGCGACTAGGTAGGACTGTAAATGAATCAAGTCGTTCGGTTGTTCGGTTCGAGCTCGAACTCGGCTAGGATAAAAGGTTAATGCAGAGAGCTTGAACAACTTTTTTTGTTCGAACTCGGTAACTGACACAGTTCGTTTAAGGTATTCGGCTCATTAATGTTGTTCGTGAGTTAAACGAACCAAGTTTGAACAATTAAATATGTTCGTTTAAATAAACAAACAAGTTCGGCTCGTTTGCTAAGTTAAATAAATAGAGCTTGAACAACGCAATGATCGGCTCGTTTGAAGCCCCACGATCAGCTAATGAGAGTCGACAAAACAGGATAATATGTCACCTTAGCAAATTTCACAGGGTATATACTGCCGGCTACTGCTACCTGACAAAAACAAAGGTGCTAACCGAAATACATAGATGAAACTTACGTCATCAAATCGTTTCACATTATGTGTTTACTTGTTTCTAATTTATTTTATTCTACTTTGATACATTTTTTTTCTTTACATAAAAAGACGCGAGCTCAATTATTAATCAACTAATAGACCTATAAATTTTTTCATTCTTTGATACATCCATTTGAAATACAAAAATTCTCATTGACAAATACAAATTTTTTTCTAGACGTTTGTGTGAAAAATAATTATGATTTTGTCAGTTTAAATTAACGGCTCAAAAATCTGGATCAATCTTTTATTTGTTTTGCATTTTTGTTTTATTTTCTTTTCATTCTATTTCTATTATTATAGTATAAATTCTCTTTCGAACCAGGTCGTTTTTCTGCCCCTTCTTCTTTTCATATTTTATTTTATTATATATTATTACCAAACCGCAGTTTTCTTGATTGAACAACCACCTTAGTTGGGAACTCCTCCAAATTAATAAAATAAGTTTTCTCTAGTCGACTAGTGAAAGACAAACTAACGAATCTTTTTCTCATCCAAGTATTACTTCAGTGATTAAAGAAAGAAATCCCAGCCTTGATGAAAGTTTTTTTCCCCCCTCTCTCTCTCTTCTTGCCAACTTAACTTATGTATTGTAACTTACGCAGATAAGGCACGCCTTAACCAGTGTTTTTTCAGTTTTTGTTTGCGAAAGGTACGTATAGAACTGGAGTCTCACTGGAAATAGACTTTATATCCTTTGGGATAGAGGTATTGTCTGCCTATCACTTACCCTCCCCAGACCCTAACGATAGCTTTTGCTGTCGTTGGGATATACTGAGTCCGGATGATAATGATGTTTTAAAAAGGTCTTTACAATCATAAATATGATGGAATAGAGCAAAATAATTCAATAAATTGGTTGCATTTATTATATTGTGAAGCAACAATTGATCAACACATCTTGACGCAATTTTCATTATGGGTCATCAGGAAACAACCTCGGTGTGTTTCTACCACATAATTATAGTTGCGTACATCTGACCTCTCATACCCTGCCATAGCCATAAGTGAGAGCGGTATACCAGACAAGACCTGTTTCCCAAAAGTTGCAAACCCGATCTATTTAACTCCTTCTGTCCACACACACTGCTACCTACAAGCTGCAAAGGTCAACCGAACCAATCAACCATGATGAGCCTCTTCTTTACGTTGTTCTTGTTCCTTCTGCCAATAATCTTTCTCCTCTTCAAGAAAAGAAATGTCCCAGATAAGAAACTTCCACCAGGTTCACTGGGACTGCCCCTCATAGGCCAAAGCCTGACTCTTCTCTGGAAAATGAGGTCCAACACTGCCGAAGAGTGGCTGAAGCAAAGAGCCAAAGAATATGGCCCCATATCTAAGCTAAGCCTCTTTGGTAAACCGACCGTTTTCATCCATGGTCAAGCTGCAAACAAGCTCATATTTTCTAGTGACAGCAGAACCATGAGCAACCACCAGGTAGAGTCCGTTACCATGATATTAGGCGATCGGTGTCTGCTGAATCTAGCTGGTGATGATCACAAGCGAGTCAGAGGAGCTCTTGCATCTTTCCTGAAGCCAGAATCCTTGAAAATGTATGTGGGTAAGATGGAGGATGAAGTCAAGAGGCATATTGAGACATACTGGGAAGGGAAGCAGAACGTTACGGTATGTTGCTATTCAATAACATTACTCAAGTAACCTCTGATATATACTAGTTCTTGGTAAGTAGCAAACAATGGCAGGCTACTAAATTGATGCTAACACCCCACCAAATTTTCTTGCTTTGGGACCAACAGAATCTTCTCATCCCTAATCCACTGTTGCCAGAAGATCAGATGGACTTTTGGGTCCATATTTTAGAATATGGCATCGAATTGTATCAATAAGCAAGCCTACACCCTATTAGTCGTCGTCGTCATCATCCGTACCCAGTATATCCTAACGACAGCAAAAGCTATCGTTAGAGTATGGAGAGGGTAAGTGGTTGAGAAACAATACCTCTATTCCGAGGGATAGAGAGTCTGCTTCCAGTGATACCCCCGGCTCTATATGTACCTACACCCTATTAGTACATCCCGTAATTTGCTACTGCTGTTTCTTTCCTATAGGTGTTACCAGTGGTGAAAACTCTCACATTCAACATAATTTGCTCGCTTCTTTTCGGGCTTGAGCCTGGAATAAGAAGGGAACAACTCGTTGCCAATTTGGGCCATATGATACAAGGGATGTGGTCGATACCTGTAAACCTTCCCTTCACACGCTTCAATCGCAGCTTGAAGGACAGGGCAAAGGCTGACAAAGTCATTAAGGACGTTTTACAGGAGAAGAGGCTTCAATTACAGAAGGGAGCTCCTGCTCAACAAGACTTAATCTCTTGTTTATTGAGCATTCGTGGCGAAGACGGGGAAAATTTGCTCTCTGAAAATGAAATTTTGGATAATGTAATGCTTATCATGGTGGCAGGGTATGACACTTCCTCTGTCTTGATCACTTTCATAATGAGACTTCTGGGCAGCAACCCAACAGTTTATGAAGCTGTTCTTGAAGGTACTATTAAAACTCACCATCAGCTTTTCAGGGCTACGGCTTAGCTCAACCATCCTAATAAAAATAACCGCACAATGTTCACTTTCCAAGGTGCTCATCCTCATAAGAGTTTCTGCCTCTAATAATAATGTCCGGTATCCTTCTCTTGCTCTTTTCTTAAATGCAGAACAAGAAGAGATTATGAGGAGCAAATCATCAGGAGAGTCTCTGACATGGGAAGACGTGGCAAAAATGAAGTACACCTGGAAAGTGGCACAGGAGATACTAAGACTGTATCCTCCCATATTTGGAGGTTTTAGGAAGGCAGAAAAGGACATCGAGTATGGTGGCTACATCATTCCTAAAGGATGGCAAGTAAGAATCAGCTGTCATATTAACGAATTCATTTCATTCTGCGGCAGAAACAATCTGACAGGCCTTTTAATCTGTGAACAGATATTCTGGGCTACCCCCATGACTCAAATGGATAGCAGCATATTTCAGGAGCCAGCAAAGTTTGACCCTTCAAGATTTGATAACCCAACATCAGTTCCACCTTACTGTTATGTTCCTTTTGGTGGTGGAATGCGCATATGCCCTGGGTACGAATTTGCTAGGTTAGAAACTCTTGTCACGATCCATCATCTGATTACTCGGTTCAAATGGAAGTTGTGCTGCTCTGACAAGTACTTCAAGAGGGATCCAATGCCAGAGCCACCTCAAGGTCTTCCGATTCATATAACCCCCAAGACTCGTCAGTCTTAGCAAGTTCGAAATAGAAACTCATGGAACAACAAACCATGTCACCCAATGCTTTTGGCAACTACATGTACAACTTTTCTACAAATGAAACTTCTACTGTTTTACCAGCTTCAAGCATTACAATTTATGACATATTCCGGAGTAAAATAGAACCCAACACCCCCCCACCCCAACCGTTGGTTCTTCAAGATTATTGTGGTCAAAGGAAACAAAGTATCTCAATATTTAGTCATCCTATACAAGGGGGAAATGAAGTCTAAAGGACTGCTGAATAAGAAAAAACCAAAAAGGACTGTTGAATAACAGTAAATGTTCAATTTACTAGCTGATAGAGGCATTTTCTGATTACAATGAACTCTTCCCCTGTAAGCTCAATATGAGCCGGCATCATCGTCATCCTCCATCATAAGTTTCTAAGCGACCTACTGAATTTGCTTCATAATTTGATTCCTTACTTCAAAATATTGATTTCATCAAGGTCAATATGAGAGACAAGAAAACTAAATCAAGCTCTGCAATTCTCATCATGGCAAGAAAATTTCAAACTTTTTAGCAATCGGGGTTTCGGATGTTGCTTCAGGATTTATGCTTCACTCCGATTCCCTTCCCTTTTTTGGCATCTCCTGAAGATTCAAACACAATTTCAAGGAAAATAACCGAGAGAATCTATGTTGCTTCTTTAGAGCAGATTCATGCATACACAACGATGTATGTTCAATACAACTTTGAAGATATTCCTATTTTACATAGATACATTTTGCAGACTGAAAAACCCATCATTCACCAACGTTGGTGCAATTTTCAATCTGAAAAGCTCCTCATCTTCTTCTTTCAATAATCTTGTGGTTCATTACTGCATTGTTTGTCAATTGGCCCTTCCACATAATACAAACAACCGAAGCAAGAAGCCAATACCATGTATATGTACCTCATCATCATCATATTTACATAGATCTAACTTGACCTACCACATTTCATATTTACATAGGCTTTTGATGTCATAAAATTCAGGCTTACAACAAGTGTAACATCTCAAACTGCCACTTACATATTTCCGATAATTGAACGCACGAAGCACAAATACAGGATCCATGTCGAGCCAAATCTTAGAAGAACCTCAAAGTAGCAGTAGAACCCATATGAACTAAAAGAGAGATGTGTCAGCAACCCCTAGGCCTGTAATATTTTGGAGGCAAAGTAGGACACCTTTCATTCATGTGAGAGTATATATCCATAGTATTGTACCCAGGCAATTCCATGCGGTATCTCCCACGAACTTGACAGAAAGGGAGTTTTATTGTGTCTCCATCATTGCACCATTTTGGTAAGCGACTTAAATTGGTCTCGAAAAAATTCAGTGTATAAGCATCTTTTATCTGCAACTCAAAGAATCAATAATTGAGTAAACAGGGCCGCAATAAGTTGATTCATAAGGGAAGAACAGAGTAGAGGTTCAACATGAGTTTGCCACAGGATTACCGTAAACTCAGTAACTTCGATGGATTTTGCCAGCTCACCAAATAGTCCTGCTTCTTTGTACATCTCAAGAACATAGGCAACACAAGAGGTTGACTTTCCATCGCTGTATACCCAATCATCTTGTTCTGGAATAGCCAAAAGTTCACCAAAAGAGGAACCACGCCTCTCAACTTCAACAAGAACTTCAGGAAGACCAAGCCCCTGCACATACATAAAATCTTTTAGCATATTTTGGAAGACTGAGCCCCTCAACTACAAATTATTTTGATAGTCTGCCACACAACATCTAAAGAGAAATTAGCTTGATATCTGCCATACAAGTTTCACCAGACAAATTTCAGCAGACAGCATGCTCAATCTTGTTCGGTCAAGTTCTCCAGAGAAAAGGTAATTCAACCTTTGATCAGTACCATTATGAGACATATTACTGTAAAATTTTGGGAGCTCAAACTTGTAAAAGTTGTGCTACCTAAAAGGTTAGCAATGAGATCATGATAAAAAGTGGAGGTGTGGCATTGAAGAAGCTTGTATCAGATACCAAAAAGGCCATCGAAGAAATTGTAGAACTACCTATAGATAGGTTTCATATAACCTGTACAACTTCAACTAACATGCCTGGAATAAATTGAAGGGCAGGCTCACCACGGTCACTAGCCCACTTTACACCAGATGGTGTAATTCTCCAAAGCAGGACCAAAGAGTACCACAGTTTTTTTTTCAAAGGTGAAGTGCACAAGTACCCAAACCATTCCTTTTGTCAAAAATTATAATTCCCACCATTATCTTTTTGCCCAGTTTTAGAAAAGAAAGTCATATGTTCGAGTAATTAATCACTTATAGCTGTAAACTTAGGACTTATAGCTGTATATTGGGAAAAAGGAGATCGGTGGATTATCTCCATATTGCCACTCTCATTACCCCTCTGCCCCATCCTGCAAGACGCGATCTAGATTATACCTACCTTCCCAGATACATGACAAAACAAGCTGAAATTTTGTGTTGAAGAAAACCTTTGTCCCAAGACGTTTGTTCAATGCCTCATTCCACAAGCTAGCCGCATATGCAGGCTGCATTTGATTCCAAATAGTCATGACAGATGCAACCTGCAGAAAGCCAGGAAAAAGATGCAAGAGATATATCAAGGGTAAGCAAAGCAACAGAGAGTAAATTGATCAAAAGCAGAAGAAAAATCAACTCTGTCATTCTCAACATTGCAATTCCACTTTAAAGTCAACCAACACAACCACGCTTACATTGTGAATTTCTCAGCTTGGAGAACACACATGATGTAAACCAAAAACATCAGCAATGTAAAATTCAAAAAGTGCTTGCAAAAGTTTTCTGATTGAAGTATACAACCAAATAGGAATACCACTAAGTCCTGACATTAGATTCACAAAACCATCGAAACTTGAATCTGGAACCACAGGCCTTATGGTTTACCAACACCTCATTCAAATACTTTGAGGTGACATATGGATCATATTCTCATGGAAAAAAGTATAATGATATTCAAACCCAGGACTCATGCTTGTAGCTCAATTGCTCAGGGTATCTCCTCAAGAAAGCAAGACGAAACTAGTAAATCTTCTCTCTCTCTTTTTTTTTTTTGGGGGGGGGGGGGGCGAAAGTACATAAATATAGGAAAATCTCGATAATAATATGTTAACTAGAATACTCAAAATAACTATTTTTGTTAAAAAAAAATACTCAAAATAACTATATCTTTGACATGAAGATAATTTACTCAAAGTACACATGTTCGCCTGAGAAAGACTTAGTACCAGATGAGCATCCAAGGGCGAAGGATAATTTCCACTCAGGGTGTCTATCCAGCTAAAAATCAAATTATGGTAACCATAAGGTCTGCCAGTCATGCTTCTTGCATACTCCCATGCAGCAGTCTCATTGAACTTGGCTCTTAGATCAGCTCGTAAAGGCAACAATGCGATATGAGGATTGGCTCCATCCTTATTCAGCTCAAAATCCCACCACTCATCCCATGGTAAGATGACAATGACATCTTGGCCCTGCAGCAGTAAAAATCTCCATTTGATATATCAGGCCAGACTAGTTTCTTCTGACGAAAAATAATAATAATGATTTTCCCATAAAAATGTACTTTCTTTCTTGACAAATGAAACCAACAACAATTCAGAAGATATCAAGATAACTAGGGGATTAAAAACCAACAATATACTGCAACTTAATGTAACAATGAAATTCTAGAAATCTATAAGCTCATCTGACCATGAAGTTTCGACATGATAAAAAAACAAAAACATAAGGGCTACTACCTCCAGTATGGGCCAAACACCATAGAATAGAAAATAAAAAAAAGAACAGACAGAGAAAAGAACATATATGCAAGAACATTCAAGCCAGCGGTCCTTCGAATAAAGTCCAAACATTTTTTAGGGAACATCTGAAAAACTACCTCCTCGTCTTCATGCCCTGACTCACCAACCCATAGCTTCCCCTCAGAATCTCTTAAACAAACAGCAGTGTGGCCAGCATAAGCTCCTGTTACCCATTTCTCTAGTGTCTCAAAAGCTCCCCACCGACCTCGGATTTTTGAAATAGCTATGAAATCCCCGGAGTGTATATCATCAGAACTAATATTTGTCACCCATGGTTGTGGACGTTCCTCAAAGGAAGCACCCATATGTTTTTTTAGAAACCCAACATTTGAACTCTCTCCCCATGCAGTATTTGTAAACAAAGGGAACACATCCCACAATGCTTGGAGAGTTCCTAATACTCCAGCTTGCATGAGGAAAATGGATACCCCAGAACGTTTAACCTGAAATCACCAAGCGCAAAACCTAAATTAGTTGACACGAAAATCTGAACTCAGAAATCTTGCTAAAAAGTTCATAGGACTCACATGCTCATACTCAGCTTTTGACTCCCATTCTTTGAATTCAAGCGTATGTTCGCGTGCCAAAATATAATAGTCCCATGTTACACGGTATGGAGTTGCAAATATATAGAGGTCCATACATGTCCAACTATGAGCGTTGCTAACCTGGACAAAAAAAAAGTGGGAGCATGAGAAAATGACAAATCGATGATCTCTAGGGAGCATTAGAATAAAGTTGGCGGATTTCAGATAAACTAATATCCGATATCCGACATCTTTACGAGAAAAGATGCGCCACAAGAAGAAAATGAACAAGTCCTCAGTTCCAAAAGATTGAAACAAATGTCAGAATTAATGGAAAAGGAATAGTACAGAAGAATAAACGAGCAGAATTTTCCATTCCTCAATTATTTTAAAAATAAGAATATCAGGAAAAAGGTTATAAAATTAGTCATCAGTAAATCCTACACTAGAAGTGCCAGTGACCCTTAATCTTTGACGGCATTACGTGAATCAAGAATTCTAAGCTAAAAAGACATAGAAAAGACCATCTTTGGCATTCCCAATAGTGGTGCAAGATTCTATCCAGTGCAAGAGCATGAGTTGGCCCTTGCAAAGTGCATAAAAAAATTATGGAAGATACTCACACCATGCACAAAGTGCACGTAATCCCTACTTGTAAGGATCACTGAGAAAATCTTAACAACGCTAAGGGTATTGCTTCTACATAACCTAGAAACGTTTATCAACTGCTCTGAGTATAATTCGTTCCACAGAAAATATCTGGATGACATAGTATGGACCAAGAATCCTTCTTGAAACCAAAAGAAAGCACAATGTTCTCAGAGGCCATATGTGTTGGATGTTACTCAGGAAAACCGCTTAGATAACTTACGAAGCTATGACTTGTAAACACTAAAAGAGTAACATCCATACATAATTTGGAAAAATATCAAATTAACTTCATTCGCTAACAACTGAACATTGATAGTTGTTTCGAGATTAATGATTAATAATAGCCGAGGCCCTTGTTTTCAAGAGCATAAGTTACGGAACGTACTGCAGGCCAAACAACGGTGAGACAAAACCTAACTACAAATTATCCGCCAATCGGAAGGCAATTGAAAATCCCGACTGTCGATGAAACCAAAAAAGTAGCAAAACCCGTTAATGATCAAGAAGTCAATCCTGAAATCAGGAAAGATGAAGTACCCAAAAAAACACTAAGTTCAGAACTTTCAACCTTCAGATGCAAAGTGCCTCCACCAAATTGACTACCAGTCTTGTTGTGAAACTCCAACCAAGCAGTATTATTGTAAAAGCAAGCACCTTTCCACTGTGGATGGCTGTTGGCAGCTGAAGCAGCCCCAACAAAAGTAGGCAAGAGGTCCTCAGCACTGTTTAGATACTTAAGAACAGGCCATGAGATTTTTCTTGGCAACAAAGGCAAAACATCATAAGGACGAAAAGGGATCTTCAGGGCTTCTACACCTGGGGTTAATATCCAAGAAATAATGAATATTGCCAAGAACAAATGGGTTTTGTCGAAAACTACTGCCATGGCAACTATAGCTTCTGGGTGGTCTTTGGGGGGATAAAAGGATGATGATATGAAGTGGAAATTGATGCTCGGTTGATCGTATGATTTTTGATTAGTTTGAAGGCGATAGCTTAGATCTGCTTCCGGGTCACGGCAAGTAGAGTAGTGTAGAAACCCAGGATGGTTTCGACGGTTCTCTTTGTCATTTTGCATAACCAAAATAAGGCATGATATTGCTCAAGGGGTTGAACAACCTCAAACTTTTTTTTCTCTCCACGAGGATGTTGAAAAGGAAAAGGTCTGAAAAAACGTGTCCTCTATTTCTTGACACGATTAAAAAATTATATTGTGAGATGTTCGAATAATTTTCTAATATGATTTATTTCACTTCCTCGTGTGATATTAAATAAAATGTCACCACACGTCCTTTAATAGTTGGGGATATTGTATATGTAAAATAATATTTATAAGATTTAGTAGCTTTAGATGTTTTTGAGTTATTTTAGATGCACCCGAATAAATTAAAATAACAATTTGGTGGCAAAATATCATATTTTGGTCTTGAGAGCTCCAATTTAGTTAAAATATCTGTTCTTATACCCAGAAAGCAATCTTTCGCCATCTCTTTGTCAAACTTTCAGATTTGCATAGGGCCAAAACACATGGTAGGATTCTCTCACCTATTTTCTCTCACCTTACGCGTCACCGCACGACATATAGCAGCAAGAGGATTGGTGAGACTAGATAAGGGACACCCGCATCTAGCCTCACCACCCTACCCTGCTGTCACGTGTCGCATGGTCATGAATGAGGTGAGTGGATTGAGGGTGAGGAAATCTTATAAAAAAAACGTCCTCGATTCGATTGATAAAAATCGAATCTTTAACTGCCGTCAGGAAGAGGGGAAATCTCTTCCAACTGATCTAGCGACCAGATTATGAATTCATGTTGGAGAAGAGAAGAAATACAAAATTACAAAATTTTAGTGCCCTTACAACATCATCAGAGTGGCGCAGCGGAAGCGTGGTGGGCCCATAACCCACAGGTCCCAGGATCGAAACCTGGCTCTGATATGAGAGCAGCTTCTCCCATCCACTCCTACATTTTCGCCACTTCTACCTTTTTCCCCTTTTTCTTTTCTTTTGCCCTTCCACCTTTTTCAAGATTCTTCATTTTCTCTTTACAGATCCCTTTCCATGGCGGACATCTAGCATTTGCGAAGATTTCTTTACCTTTTCTGACGAACCAAAGATCAAGTAAAGCTTTTTGGCTTCTCACATAGTTGCATATGCAACTTTCTATGAGGTAGCAAGCAGCTCTCAAAGATTTCTTTTGGTTTTGTCGTTAAGAAATAAATATGCACTAGATTTCTTTGAGAGACTAGTATTATTCTTCCTATTTAATACAGGTGAGAGAGTGAGAATTGTTATCTGGCTGCTGACTGCATGCCCAAGATTGTTCTTTTAACCTTCATGCGATGAAGTGCTACGATTTCCAAGTGTTCCATAAAAAATGTCGTCATTCAACACTACGAGTATGATGTCTAGAAGTCTACATACTTTTCTTCAGTTACCCATGAGCATATCTGTAGTGAACATGGATAGGACTAATATAGGAGAGAGTTTTGGAAGCAAAATATTAACAAGTGCAAAACAGGAGAGATTTTACTCGAGCACAAACTTCTCCGTAAGACTCAGTGTAGGTTGGATTGGATTTAGTTGAATTTTGGACTTCCTAGGGTGTAAATTTGTAATAACAAACGAACAAACAAATAAACGGTTCTGATTGAGTTGGTCTTCTGCTCAAACAATCTATTTATCAACCCAAGATTTCTTTTCGGCTCTTTTCCTTCTTCTTTGCCAATAATACCACACCTTTAAGTTTGGCTCATTCCTAAAGCTGAGTCATTGATTGACAATAAAGACGGAAGTCATATTGAAAGCTTCTTAACTGCAATTGAAACTGGTCAAAAATATTTACCAAAAAAAAAAAAAAAAAAAA
>AP025052.1:892614-1205933 GCA_036186865.1 Eustoma russellianum
CCCCCCCCCCTCCTAGCATGTAACAGATATATGTAACTATTTATGACGCATTTAGCCACTATTTAACGGGTCTTAACTTGAAATTATTCAAACATGTAATTTTACTACTAAAACATTTTACTTTTTTCGACTAGACATTGTGATGTCTTTTTGTCTAGAAGATTCTACAAAGCTCTTTCGATCTGCTTTTTTGTCTAGAAGATTCTAATGTTATATTTTATCTTTTTTACAAAGCTCTTTCGATCTGTCTTTTTTGTCTAGAAGATTCTAATGCTATATTTTATCTTCTTTACAAAGCTCTTTCGATCTGAAACGGTGGAGACAAGTCGAAGTATGAACTTTTGCGCTGCAAGATTCTAATGCTATACATGTTATTTTTGGCTCATGCATGATAACGGCCTTTGTGTCAGGAAAGTGTTCAAGTTACAGAAATAACAAAAGTACGTACATAGTCCACAACAACTCTACTCCAATTTGAAGGGTTGAGATCTTTTCACCCCAACTTTTCTTACCTCCTTTGTGACCACGCGACTCTCATCTAGCCTCACCACCTCCATTGCTGCCACGTGTCGCGCGGTCATGCGTCACCGCACCCTCTTGCGGTGAGGTGATCATATCCCCTATCAAAGACATTTATACTATAAATCTTTTCATTATACTATCCAGAAATACATGCTACCTTTGCTACAATTTTTAGACCGACTTTAGGGGGTATCAGACCGACTTTAGGTGGGTATCGTCACTCAGTGAGTGATGTCTAGAAAAAATGTAAGTTATGAAGTCAGTCTTAAGGCTGAGCATACACCAATTATTACAGCAACAACAATATTATAGAGACTCTTGCCTATAGCGGAGTATGAAAGGTCGGATATATGCAACCATACGTATGTGCTAGAAATACACAGAAGTGTTTACCGATGACCTATAATAAAAATTGCATCAAGATGTGTCGATCAACTGCTACTTCACAATATAAGTAGCGCAGTCAATTATTAAACATGGTTAATTTATATACTAAAGTCAATATGCAATAGTTCGTGTAAGTTGTAACCTTCAGTTAAGGAAAATCAGAGGTGCAAAAATGATCAATTTTTACACTGTAATCTGCATTTAGTTGTTATTCACAGTTACATACCTAGTAATAACATTAATCTTCTTTTATTTTGCATTTATTTATTTTTGTGTCTACCTTCAAAGAAAACGTACAGTACGTCTAAATAAGATCTCAGATTAATATTTAATCTCTCGAATAGGAAGCATAACTATGTAACATGTCAAACAGGAAGTTGTTATGCACTCCTATACAGTCAATAGTATATCAAATCAATAAACGTGTAACATTAATAGTAGCAATAACATGTTAGCTTTTACACTTGTTGCCTCGACTAAGCTACTCTTTGGACTTGAAATTTGAATCGTATATTTTAAATTGAGTTTGGATTTATGTTATTGTAAATAAAACAAATAATATCACAAGTAATCGGTTTATGCAAACGATAGCTAAGGATAGAGTCTGGTTAAACGGGACGTTTCCGATGCGTTAGGCTCGTTTTCGCGTTTACGTAAGGTCTGAAGATGGGTCAACTCGCTTTACCCTACACTTTGTATAATAGTCTGTTTTCGCGGCTCGAACCCGTGACTTCAATGTCACGCAACATTAAAGTCACGCAACATTACTAGTCGATCAAATGCTCTAGTCTGGTTAAATTCCCTTAATATTCAAAAGAGAAAATTTTATAAAACAATTAAATCCCAACTCTCCTCTCAAAAACTTATATCCAACATTTTGCCTATGTATATTCTCAATTAGTATAATAATTATACATTAAGTATAGATCAACTTCCATGTTATAATGGGTTGCATTAACATAAATATGCTGAAAAAAGTTTGGTTGGAAATTGTTTCGAAAATGAGAAGTTACATAGAATCATATCACATCAACAAAATGCCTAACGTCCTTTCTTTTCTTCCAGTTCACCTACACTCTCTCACAGTTCGCTTCGTCTTCCTTGTTTTCCCGCCCAAACGCTGTCGAAAAGAACACATAATTCTTCCAGCACCAAGAATGAGCATGGCGGAGCGATCAAGAGGCAGTAGTATTCTCGTGCAGGAGAGAGAAGAGATGTTGGTTACGGCTTCAGGTGGAGACCCAATTTCGAGATTAGCCCATTTTCTCACTCCATCTGTCTCCTCCGTTGATGGCTGTGTGTTTAATGTTCCACTTCCGGCAGAACCTTTAACCTCTGTTACTAAGGAATCCCTTCCTAGTATAAATTTTCGTCGTTGTAAAAACTCAAGCACTGAATGGCAAGGATGGGTTGACCTTATGCATTCTAAACATCGGATCATCTGGAAAGAAGTTGGTATTTTAGAAGCAGTCTTGGATTCCAAATACACAATCCATCGAGATGAGAAGCTATTGCAAGCTTTTGCTGCTCGTTGGAATCTCAAGACTAAAAGTTTTGTGTTTTCATGGGGTGAAGCAACTATTACGTTGGAGGATATTATGGTTTTAGGAGGCTACTCTGTTCTCGGTGACCCTGTTTTTAGCCCAGTTAGAAGTCCAGAAATGAGAGGTATTGAGGAAAAATTGCAGCTGGCAAGATCAGAGATTTCTAAGTCTAGAGCAAAGAAGGCTAGCCACGGTGCTTGGCTGGAAAAATTCATGGATAGTGGAAGTGAGATTGAGCATGAAGCATTTCTTGTCTATTGGCTTTCAAGATTCGTCTTTCCTCTTGCTGCTGATAGTATCATGAAATGTGTTTTTCCAATTGCAATCCATCTAGCTAAAGGGACCAAGATTGCAATTGCTCCTGCGGTTCTTGCTAGTATTTATTCTGATTTGAATGGGTACAAAAAAGCTTTACTTGCTTCTGGAAGGCTTGTAGGCATCAAAAATCAAGATGACATTCCGGATGTCTTGATTTCAGCCCCATTTAACTTAGTCCAGATTTGGGTGTGGGTAAGATTTCCTTTTCTGCAGCCAAATCCAAATAATCTTAAGGTAGATGACCCAACTTTTGCTAGGTGGCATGATTCAAGGAGAACTTGTGATGAAAATGTTATGAATGCTATGGACAAAGCGGCTGACAAATTTGTATGGCGGCCTTATACCTCACTTGTCAAAAGCTTCTTTTCTAGCACGGTTGAAAAAGGTAAAGAGCAGTGCCTATCAATTGCTTCCGGTACTAATGGAGAAGTGGAGGCCCTCGTCAAGTGCTTAAGGGTGAGTGAGCTTGTTGGGATCGTTGCTGATTGCATTGAACCATACTTTCCCCATCGTGTGGCTAGGCAGTTTGGCTTGGATCAAGATATCCCTGGTCCAGTAATACGAGCTAATTCAGATCGTCTGCTTGCTTGGGAAAATTATAATAGCTCTGTAAGTGACGTAGCATTTTGCATCCCATTGCACATTTTTGAGTCAAATGTGACAAAAAGATATTTGGAGTGGTGGAAAAAGTATATCTCTACTCAAGATGGTAGTTTTGAGGGTTTTGTAGATGTGATGAACTCCAAAGAGTTGAAAAAAGGGAAGTTCCTGGGTTCAGCTGCAAAGGATCCAGAGGTTGCTGGTTGTGCTTTTGTGGATTTGTCTACATGTGATGAAATGAAAGAAAAAGGTTCAGAAAACAAGGAAGAAAATTTTGCTTATTCTAATGAATCTGACGTTAACATTTTTGAGTGCTCAACTGTAAGTGAATCAGAAAATGATTCTCTTGATTCTCTTTGGTTGCCTACCCAAAGAAATGCAGGAAACATAAACAAGGGTGCTTTTAAGACGGACGCAGAATCAAACGTTCTTGAAGAGATGCCACCGCTGAGATTGAATGAAAAGGAATCAAACTTTGATATTCTTGCTTCCCCTTCTTCTGCAAAGCTCGATGAATTAACCGAGGACAATATGAAGCATCAACGTGCCTTTGGTAATGGAATGAGTTATAAGAGGTACATGAGGAAAAAGGCTATGAAATCAGCTGCAAAAATAACTGTTCATGAAGATGTTGAAATACAACCCAAGTTTTCTGATGAAATTGAAAAACCATATAAGAAAGTCCTGGTAGAGATCCCAACTACTGGAAGTGGAAAATTTCAAAAGATAGGAGAAGGAAGTTCAGAAAGTAAATTGGACAACTGGGAAGAGAAAGATGGAGCACGACAAACTTTGGGACATGAGAAGAGCAGGGTATCAATAGAGTTAGCGGCTGGACTAACTGGTCTAAATTTTGGGCAGGCAAATTCACACTACCCCTCCAAAGAATTTGATATCATTGAGAAGATACCTGAAACTGATCAGCGAATTGATAAAAGAACTAAACCTTGTCCATCTAAGGTTTCACCATTTGATTTCGAGGCCAGGCTATTCAGTCTTGAGAAAATATTTGCCAGGTACAGGAGAGGAAGAGGTATGCCTTGAGTCAACCGTTATCTTGAACCAGGTGAAGGAAGTGTAGATATGTTGCTACTTTAAGGCTATTTTGTCAGAAGGGATCACTACCATCTGGTCAAGTTAAAGCATATTTTCTTCAGCAGCTTCTCTGCTGTGTGGTATGTTGTCGTTGTCCTGAACACTTTAGTTACATTGGCTCCAAGTTTGTAATGTAACCTTTTCCTATAAAATAGATGGCTGGAAAAGTTTTTATCTACTTCTGTTTGTCTTGTTTGGCTTGGTTCTGCTTTCTGCTTATTCTTTCAAAACCTCCTCGAATCAGGCATTTATGTATGCTTCATTCTGAACTGCCTTCAGCAGAATAATTCTTGTTTTACCCTGTGAAACCGGAAGTGCTTTCGTTTTTGTTTTGAAATCTTATATGGCAATCTTGCGTAGTTCGATATGAAATGATAATTTGAACCTTTTTTAACCAATGGCAGGGTCAATGTAACTCATAGCAAATCTCGTCAATCTGTGTAGCTAATATGATAATTATTGGCTAATAAGATAATGACAAAGTGGAAATGAATGCTAACTTGTTAGATACTATACACTCAATATCAAGAGCCGAAAGTGTATAATTCATCTCACTTGGCATCATCATCTCACTGTGAATGACCAACTTAAATTTTGCCACTTTGAGTTGCATTTGCATGTTTGTAAAGGAAGCAGCGATAGACCAAGGGTGGCAAAACTGGTTTTACAACAAGATTCAAAAAGACTGACCCCCCAAAAAAAGGCTGAAAGCTTTGAATTATTCTATGTTGGCATCTTGATCTAATTGAAACCTGCAGACCAAAAAAATTCTGGAAACAGACGTCTAAGTGGACACCAAGAATTATACACACTTTCGAGTTGTATATCAACCTCAAACATATTATATTACCAAAAAGTTACTGTTCATAGGAAGGTTGGTCGATTTCATTCACTTGTAAGCACAAAATTAATATGTTCAGCTGGGTCAGAAAAGTTGGCATTGTTCAACATCTGTTTCCTCAACAAGTTGCTCATTACCTATTTCTGGAACTGCTTCAAATCTATTTCCCACACAGAAGCCAGCTGATATAATAATTGGTCTGGCTGCGCACCTTCCCAATCCTCAGGTATATCAATTACTGAAGAAGCTTCATGCAAACTCAGCAATACTTCTCTTTTTACCTCAACAGGGATAGCAAGAACGTTGGACCCATTATCTATCAACATTTCCACCAACTGTACATATACGAAAGACCTCTCAGTAACCTTTTGGTAACATAATCAGCTTGATAACATCCAACATAAAAATTTGGATACAGAAAAATTTTGGAGGGAATGAGTCACACTTCCAGGTTAGACAGGAAACTTGATAAGAATAAATTACGTAAAACTAATCCATGTAAAGGTCCTGGCTCTTTACCCTGTCAATCAGGATTTTCCTTACAACTAACCTTCTTCTCATAAAATTGGTAAGTGATTTCATCCCAGTAGATGGCAAAGCCAAAAGCCACGTCAACAAGAATCGCATTATGTCTAATTCCAAAAGAATCAAAATAAAGTAAAACAGCAACCCTGGGTTATACCCGAAAGACAAAAACGGTAAGCTGCACGAGATGGAAACTAGTCTACGTATAACAAGAGTATGGCTCAAAGGCAACTATCCTTTCAAGCTCTTACTGCATAGGATTACATTTTTGTCATATCAATGTATGGCTCCAGAAGTTAACATTTAAAGTAGAAGTATTCAAGTCAAATCAGCGTTCTCATGTAATGTTTCGATGGCCAACTCTTTCACTATAGAATTCGTATGGACAAAAAATTTATAACTAGTAACCTAAGATGGGTATTTGTATGGACAAAGTGATGACAAACACTTCAAGGACACGATACTTTTTTCAAGCAGCTTCATTAGTTCTAGCAAAGCCATTGCTAAATGATACTCCCTCCGTTCCAAAATATAAGTCCTCTTTGACATTTCTATACAATGTAAATTACACTATGTAGAAATGCCAATGAGGACTTGTATTTTGGGACGGAGAGAGTATTTTTTTCTCCTTAAATCTTACATTATTTAAAGTGAATAGCCCTACAACAACGACATTACAATATTGTCTTAGAGGCTTTATCCTATGATGGGATAAGGGCGAGGGATGGGTGGATGTAGGTCGGGTGTACACAACCTTACCCATGTGTTGAAAAAACACAGAGGTTGTTTATAGGGTTATTCACTTTATTAAAGTGAATAACCCTCTTTCCAAAAAAAAAAAAGTGAATAACCCTTCCTGAATATAGAAGCCTAAAAGGTTAGGTAATACTATCAGAAATTGATACCTGTTGAACCCAAGATAAGCTGATGTCATACAGATCCTGTTCCAGCAAAAACTGTGAAATGGCATGTAAAACATCGACTGCTACTTCATTAGACAGCTGGTCAATTACAGGTCCAGATCTGTCCATCAACTTGACAAGCAAAAGATCATCCCCCGTTGACAAAACTTCAGCAAAAGCTGAATCCATGTCGCCAACATGAAGCGCATCCATAGCATTGCTCCATGAGGTCCAGGTATGATCCCTTTCAGATGTCATACCATCATCGCCTAATGCTTCAGCATCCAATTCTGGCACAGCTGCTCTAACACCTAGAGAAGTTCCATTGTCATCTCCAGCCACACGGATTGCTTCCAACGTTGCTTCATCCTTTGAAGCTTGCCAAACACTTCTAGCAGAAGGTCCTTCCCCAAATCTAACTGGTCCAGCTCTTCTGTCCCAAGCTCTCCGGCTGGCAACCTGTTCGACATCATTTTCTGATTTTGGTGACCTACTATCAATATGACCAGGGCCAAGTCCTCTCCTAGAATTCATTTGCCCATTCTTTCCATATGGTTGGAAATCCCAACCATCTGGGCCATCAGATCTCCAACTAGAGCCCCTTCCCGCGGTAAAAGGTCTACCATCAGAAGCTACATATCTCTCTCCAAAGGAAGTCTGTCCATCACTACCTAACTTCGAAGTAGAATAGTCAGCAAAGCCATTGTACTTCCCGAAAGTCCTGAGTGAAGATCTATCAAATCCTGCTGCACCAGCAGTACCTTTACGTCCTGATGATATTGACAAATCTCGAGCCAAGTCTTCAACGATTCTCTCAAGACCTCTCACTCTATTCTCGAGAGTCATCATGTTATCCTGGGACCCTCCCATGAAATCCTACAAAACAACTAACAGTTAGCAAAGTCCAGGACACGGTTAATTCTTCAAAAGTGCAATCAGTCAAGAAACCTGTATAATGCTCATAAGATGAGCCTGCTGCCTCTCAAGTTGCAACAATTGTCTCTGAATAGCCAGCCAATTTCCTTTATTGTTCACAGAACTTTCTGATTCTACAAGATTTTTAGAAAGTCTAGAGTGAATGTTGGAGAGATCACTTTGATTTAAGTTACGTCCATCATCACCCCCTTGTTCTTGACAATTGTAGTCAAAACTTGGTTTCTCTGTCTTACCATATCCAGAATACACAGAATAATCATCTGGGTTGCAGCTATTCTTCATCCTTTGCCGTGAATCTATTTGGTCCTCGGACTCTTTATCTTTTATCAAATTTGAGGAATTAAGACATCGGCGAGGAACAGCCACTTCAACAGGCAAATCACCAGAACCCCTTGTTTCAAGTTTCTGGAAAAACTCTGGATTCAATTCTTTGTCAGTCAATACTGGTGCCTTCTTCCTTAACATCCCTACAGCCTTGTCCAGAATCATGCTATCCTTATCTCTGTCGTGTGCGTAAGTAGATGATGAGCCATCAGCTAAATCCATCAAAACTGGATCATTACTTCTCTCAGCCTGGTTTCGGAAACCCTTCTTTTCAGACAAGCCAGCTGTTCCAGAAGTTTCTCCATCTGAACAGTTAAGATCAAAATAACAACGACAACCACAACAACAACAACAACATCATCAGTACTCCATTGCCTTAAAGGCTCCCGCCTATAGCGGGGTAGGGGAAGGAGGGGGTAAAATTTAAGCATATAAGTAAACCATACATAAGTCATACACACCATGAGATGAAACATTCTGCTCTGGGGCTACTTCTCCTTCTCCAGCAATTTTCTTCCACAGCTGCAAGGCTTCAGTCAAGCTGTCTCTGACAGGTTTTATCTGAATGGATTTCTTTTGGTCAGTTATTATGCTTGAGAAACATGGACATAAAATATTTTAAAAAATAAATTCAGCATCATGGTCAGGATCATAGGAAAACACTTCCTGTAGAAATTACAATATTTTCAAATCTGGGAATAGTTTTCAACCAGCCATGACGCCCCTCAGTTAAGACCTCACTAGCAGCGTCATTGCCTTATATTTTCAAATTCATTTATAAGATAATCTAATCTATCTTTGAATCCCCTTTTCAATAATGTGCCGGTGGTAAATTCAATCAGAATGCAGAACCTTTTATAAATACTGATATTATTATAGTTTTCGCCTTAATATTCATCTTGTATAGAAGCCAACTAATTTTTTTGTGAACTGCAAATGTTGCTTGCAGACATTTAAGTGAGACAAAAAGAAGGCTGGAACCCAAGCTTGAGTGTTGGAGAGAGACATTAGAGTTAAAATGTTCCTGTTAAACAGAAGAAAGACGACTACATGCTTTTATTTAACAATTAGAGAAAACAAATGAATCTTGGGCTAAGGTCAGGTATCAAGTGGTCCGTATTAGTGACGCTTAAGGTCTAGGATCAATGACGCAGAAAACAAAGAATCATAATAAGGGTGAGGCTCATCAGATTGTTGAAATGGAGATGGGTATTGGGTATTTCACGTGATTGTAAGATCCCCCGTAGCTTAAAGTGAAATTTGTTGAGAGTTCGGGCAACAACAAGACAAGGATTCTTTACAAGTCAGAGCCTTGAGCAGAATTTCGAACATGAACATGTGAAGAGGATGAAAATAGGAAAATGACAACAATAAGATATATGCATGTCATTGAAATAATAAAAGAAAAAGAAATAGACAAAGTAAGAAGGATGACATAAAAGACCAATATATTAGGAATAAAGTTGAAACAGTGCGCATTCATCAGCCCCAAGAAGTGGTTCATGTTAAACAGAGCGGAGAAAAATATAAGGAGACTTGGTAATATACCATTAGAAAAGATATGACATACTTGGGCAAAATGAGGGTACTGGTTTTCGATAGAGTACAATGACGGCAAAAGATCCATCTAGCAAACTCCATCCAATTGGATAAGGTATGAATGCTTACTTATTTTGCAGAAGCCAATTCATCTCATATTGAAATCATCATAAATATCAGAGCGTAGGCCTCAAAAATCAAATCAATATTTCCACACAACCATGTCTTGTTTATATGTTGTTTAGACAGATGCAGTGAAGCAGCACAGCTTTTACCAAGCAAATGAATGCAGTGGCAAAGGAAAGGAAGACTACTCCTTAGTTTATAAACCAAAATTCTACACACAAAAAAATGCTACAAGACAGGAAAAGGCAAGCATGCTATTCTTTTGGTATGGAGGTATTGTTTGCTTGCCTCTCCCTCCCCAGACCCTAGCAGTAGCTTTTGCTATCGTTGGGATATACCGGGCATGGTGGTCGTTGTTGTTATGGCTCCGGTATGTTTTCATCCAATCCGTCTAAGAAAACTGACATAAACTGATCGGGCTTTATGAAACAATATTAAACAATGAAGCTCACTAATGAAAACCAGTTTCTTTGAGAAGATTATTATAAGAAGAAATATACCTTGTCAAAGCGGCAGGCCTCTAAAACAGCCACAGTAGAACTTGCTCCTTCTGTTACTAAGTTGCTTGAATGCAATGCCAAAGCGCTCAGGGTATCAGCTGCAGCCTTACGGGTCGCCCAATCAGAACTGTTAAGGCACTCATGAATGCTATGCATCAGTGAACCTATGCTTTGAGGTGAAATGGCTCCTACCTTCAATTAGAGCAGAACGAAGAAAGTTTAACGCCATGGTATTCAAACACTTAAAGCTAGTAAGACTGTTCTATATCAGAACCTATATCGAGTTCCCTAGGGACAACTATAGCATGCAACAAAGCATATATCCCACTGTATAGGGTTTTTCTCGCATAAAATCACCTGCTCAGAATTATTCTGACTATCAAAAAGCAACATCATAATTCTCAATCAGATCAGTGATCAAATAAACCTTCCATTTTTGCATAACTGTACTCCACTTTAAACACCACCAAACATTGATTACAATTATAATATCTCAAACACTTCCGACAGTTCAGCAGTACAAGAACTGCCACTACTAAGTTCTAGGATAGAGAAGCATCAATGTCAAACAAACCTGAGATAAATTGGATATAACAGGCAATAATGCAGCCTTTGCCATGAAATTAGGACTGCTCAGGTACTTGCAAATCCTAGGACACAGCTTCTGAAAGGCCGCTACTGGAGGATCCACTGCACATTCCACCATCTTAGCCAGGCACATCGCAGCACCACCCTGGACAGTCTTATAATTTTCACTCATTGATTCAAACAGAGGCTTGACAAACAGGGAAACCGCCGAATTTAACCCGGCATTATGATCTCCATGCGCTTCCCCTCTCAAATACAGCGAAGCCAATGATCCAATTGAGTCCCGGCAAGCATCCTTAATAGCAGAATCCGAGTCTTTAAGCCTTTTCACAATATGGGCTATGATTTTAGTCAAATGAGTGGAAGCAGAATCAGTATGAGAAGCACAAATTACAGCTAGAAGACGAATGGATTCCTTCTTCACCGCAGGCTTGGGGTCATTGGTGGCATCATAGAGACAATTAAGAAGCATGGGAACGCCGTCGTTAGAGAGGGTTTGGATGATTTTCTCAAGATCTTCAACCGCGATCTGGTGGGTATCTCTATCAGACAGCTTGGAAAGAGAGGTAAGAATTCTTTGCTTGAGTTCAATCATAGCAAGATGAGAAGAAAGTGAAGAAGAAGAAGATCTTGAAGGGGTTGTTTGGGTCGTTTGGATCGAGGGCTTTATTGCTTTTGAAGATTTAGAAGCTTGTAATGAAATGGTAGTACTCATTGTTCAAGAATCTGCAAACACAAATCAAAAAAGTGAAGAAATTTCCTGACTTTCAAGATTTTTAATGAGATACAATTGGGGATGTGAAATGTGGACGATATATCTGGAACTGGAAAGTTGTGAGCTTTGTTTCATAATTCTGGAGTTAAATATCTATACTGCAACGGCAATATTTTCAGAAAGAAAACCAAGTGTATTTGTGCAGGGGTTTTGCTCAAAGGATTAAGGCCATCTGGGATCTGATTTCTAGCATACCAATCAAAATTTAGTAGAAGAAGAAAAAGGAAATAGATATGAACTTGTGTCCTTTTGGGGTTATTCGAATTCCGCTTAAAAGTTTTGAATTTTCCTTCTGCGTTTAATACTGCAGTGACTTTGTGTATTGATTTTCAATTTTAAAACGATATTGGGGTTCCTGAAAAAACGTTATTATTGGGGGTAACCAGAGTTTATTAATTATTTTTTAACTTACAAGATAAGAATAATGAGGAATGGCTTTTTCTACTTGTATTTATTTAATTGATTAAGAAGTATTAATCAACAATTATTTATTAATCACATTAAACTAATGTTTCAAATTAACTTTGGAATGCTTTTATGTTAAAACAAAGACAATAAAAATAAAAATAATATTTCTTTTCATTCGATATGGTTTAGCAAAATGACATGTAAATCTTATTTGTTGGACATATTATCGGATCTATTTCTAATATTCATAAGATTAAATTTATGTCACATGAAGCCAAATCAGTCCTATATACGACAATTAATGAAGAAAGATTAGAAAAAATATCTGCATGATTTTGACAGTGATTCTCGTTTAAAATTACTTTATTTAAGATATGTTAGTATTAGGCAAGGCAAGTTGGACTAGTAAGTGTGTTTTTGGCTTTATTTTTTGAGTTAACTTGGACTGGTAAGCTGAAGGTACAATGTTTAAAAAGGATGTGATCATGTGAACAGCCGAATCTAAAATGTGCATAGATTTTTGAAACTCACCAAACCACCACGAAAACGTTCATCACAAATCACATCGTCGGAGACTTGGAGCGTCTTGCAAGATTTGAATCTCATATTGGTCCATTTTTCGAGGTGCTACTTTGGTTCATCTTCTCTTCTCTCTCCCCCCCTCCTCCCCCTCTGTTTGCTCATAGTGATTTTTCTGTTAACAAATCCTTTTCAAAGTTGATCCCTTTAAGTGGATAAACGTAGTGTGTTAGGTCCCATTTTCTCGATGATTGTTATTTTGTAAAGATGATAGGTTCGAACTATTCTTTTTTATTTATCACTGTCTGGGCTAAGATCTAAATTTTCTGGCTTTCGTTTTATTAGTTCTGATATTTTTTAGTGTATTTGAGTGAAATATGTAGTTTAAGCTTCTTTTGGTATCCTTCACTAAGTGCTAAAGTTGCCAGCTTTCTTTATTTCTCATACTCTTTTCTAGAGTCAGCTCGAACTGCATCTTTTTCTGAGATTCTTGGAGATGCATCGGTATATGAGGCTCATGATCCAGAAAAGGAAGCCATAGTTCCACTTTTCTGTTGTGGGTCAGTGTGTATGCAGCTTAGTTTTGCGTAACCCTTTTTTCCTCAACCTGCTTTCCTCTTGAAACTTGAACTAGGAAGTGAGATCTTAGGTGTTCTTTCTTTAAGCTTATCAACCTTTTTGATATCCTTCAGCAATTTGCAGGAAGTTCAGTTTCTTTGACTATGCCTATAGTAGATTTATTAGAGGAGTGGTGAGTACTTGTTGCCAGTGAAATAGTTATTTCTGATGCAAAGCGTGTTTCTTTTGAGTCTTTTATCACTTAAGCCGTTGAGTTGTATTGTTGTCTATCTATGATGAAGAAATTAAGCTGCATCTGTTTTGGCAGTGCTTAACTTTCTGCAGGTTGCCCTCTGCCGACTGGCTTTTGTGTATTACTATTACTTTTTTTCCATGTTAGGGCATTTTCAGTGGTATGCTACTAGTTGAATGATGACAGTTTCCTCTGGGTTCTGGGGTTTATAATAAATGAGGGATGTCGAAGCCTCCTTACTACCGTCACTTGCTACCATGTCGAATGAGTTTAACAGCAAAGGTTTCTGATTTTGAGATTAGATATTGGGAAAAGGTTTGGCGCAGTCTGTAGCAGATTTAAGCCTTATGGGCTGCTACCGTTTTTTATGGTTCATTCTTGCTGCTGACTCAAGGATAAACTGTCATGAAGGAGTGAAGAATCACAAACTTTCATGGTCTTCTATTTTTATATTTTGGGTGTCTTCGTGAGTCAATGTTGCGAACCAATGTATTGCCTTTAAACGTTTTTCCTGAATTGACATTCTTAGAATAAGCAGATGTGTAGGTTAGAATATTTTCCTGTGCCTCCTCTATATGAGTAGTCTGAAAAACATGTCTATTAATTGCAGGGGCTGAATATTTGTTGGACGTGTGATAAAAACTACTCTCCGTTTGACTGAAGTAAGGACGAGTATAATGGCTCAAACTCTTGAAGCTATGAGGGGCGGTGGAGGGTCTGTCAAGGTTGGAACTACAGGGACAATTGGAGCCCTGATGTCGAGAGAATTAGAATCTGTAAAGCCTGCAACTCAGACACCTGTCTTTGATATAGCCGTTTCTCCTGCGGAAAGTTCATCAGTTCCATGTGAAACTTCTACACCAAGAGGTTTAAAGTCCAGAGACTTAATGGATGAAGCAAGCAGCAGTGGCAAAAGCAATGGTACTAAATGCACGAGTCTTGAAATTGGTAGGAAAACCAAACACCATAGCCGAAAGAGCCGAATCCCTATGCTTGACTCAGATAATGTATCGATAGATGGAACTCCTATTAGACAAAAATCCGACAAAAGGATAACCTACATGGTTGAAGTTGTGGACATAAAATGTGGGAGCCCAGATAAGCCATGGGCGAGCCCGATTACCAATCGATTAAAGAAGCTTGGTTTCTCAAAACTGTCTGAGAACAGTACTGTGTAAGCCTGCAAATTTCCTGTTTCAGTCTCTAGTACTGACCAGTGACTCTTGATGCTCTTTTTGGCTGTTTACTCGCTGTGGCCTTGCTGCTTTCCTTTTTGTTTTTATCTGTTTTTGCCAAAATATGAATTTCAAGAATGTCTAATATTGAAAGGGTACTGAGTCTACCGTGGCTATTTTATAGTAGATTTGGTTATCTTGTGAGCTCTCAGTTTAACTATCTACGTATCTTTTAGTTGATTCAATTTCCACTTGCTCCTTTCTCAATCAAAGCTTCCGAACTGTCTATTTTCTTGCACTATGAGAGGTCCATCACGGCATGCTCTTGCAATTATTCATATCAGAACAGTTAGAGGCAATACACTGGCGTCAAAAAGTTAGGATGCCAGTGGAGACTTGTATTAGAGGTGGATTTAGGACCTTGGAAGCTGGATGTTTTGGTGAGAAATTTGATTGTTGTGTACCTTAGGAAATGCTAACCATGTTAAGCTATATTGTGCTTTTATATGATCTACGTACCTCGCCCCAGTCGCCTTACATGGCAAATTTGTACACATGTGCCTTTTTTCCTTGTTTTAATGGTTAAATATTTTTATCAGATCATAATCATACTATAGGTAAATCAATAATAGACTCAACTATTAGCCAAAGATATCTTAATCAATGCCTGTACATGGTCATAGGAGCCTTGCTACGTTTTCTGAATTTGCTAATTGATAGGGGGTATCCTTTTCTATATGACGATCCCACTGCTGTTCTTTTTTAACACCCAACACCAATACCTCTAACTAGCGCTATAAACAATCTCAGCAAATTAAACATTTCCTTATCCAGTATAAAATGTGGTGAAATGTGTATGTTTGAACTTAGGTCGAGGTTGTTCGGGCATTATTTCTCTTTCGAGTCATTTCATGAACGATTTATGAATTGTTGCTCATTTGGATCCGTAGCCGCACGGCCACACCCCCATAGTGTCGGTCCGTCGTATATCAAGTTTCCTGTAACGATTCAAGTACATCATTTGTTCCACAAAAAAGGAGCTCAACCCAAATAAAAGACTAGTCATATTGCATATAAATGACACATCATCGGCCCAACTGTGGAAGTTCGTTAAGCAAATTGCTTTTCTATTGATGTTCGACCAAGGATCAATCGATTCCGAAAAAAGAAAAGATTTTGTGACATTTACTTCGGAAACTCAGCCGCGAACAAAAGTAGTCAGGAAGATTAAAGTTTTGGCTGAATTTGCTTGCAATTCTACGTGGAAGCTCATGACATGAAACAAAGCCACCTAATTCTTCTTCCAATATCACCTCACATGTTGCTATATATGCAAGCCTCTAGTTCAAGTATAAATACCCCTCTTCATCCCCTATCTCCTTTCTGTCCGTGGTCTTTCCAGTGTGCAAGAATCAGCAGAATGGCAAAGGTAGCAGTGGTTTCAGCACTTCTCTTGGTAGCCCTTTTGGCCCCTGCAGCAGAGGCATCCTTCAGAACCACCATCTTCACCACCGTGGAGGAAGAGGGTAACCAAGGGGGACGGCAAGGATCCCAGAGATGCCTGCAGCAAATTCAGCAGAGGCGGCAACAGATCAGCCAATGCCAGCAATGGCTGTCCCAAGGTAGCTCTTTCGGAATGGACTTCCTCAACCAATACGGTCAGGGTGATCAGCAGCAGCAACAACAGAGGCACGATATTCTTTTCTTCGATTAATGCTTTCATTTAATGTTGGTGATCTTTGCAAAATTATAACATAACATAACAGTGACAACGTGAATGATGCATGCGCTTTTTCGTTCTATTATTGGTCTACATCATCTAAGATCTACTTTTTATGTTACAATATATAATGATGAATGCTCAAAATATTTACTCATACTTATGCCGTAACAGTCTAAACATGAATGGCATGGATAAATACCAGAACATACGCTCTCCATTCACTCATTTGATTCATATCATTCACGTTTCCATATTTAAGGTAGGTATATTTTCATGATGAATTGTGATGCTCAAAATATTTACTCGTGAGCCGATGTTACAGGCAATGCTGCCAGGGACTTCAGAGCTTGAACAGGGAATGCCGATGCGAGGTGGTGAGCCAGATAGCGCAGCAAGTACAGCAGCAAAGGGGACAGGGAGGAGGCAGGTGGGGTGGTCAGCAAGGGGAGCAGGTGGAACAGGTTTTGGAGAGGGCAAGAAACCTGCCTGACTCCTGCAATCTGGAGCCTCGCCGATGCCAAATCCAGTGTCCTTACTATTGAGCTCATCAACTTCATATGGAAAGCCCATATATAGGATCTTCTCTCCTGTATACCTATTTCCTTGAGCAGTTGATAGCACATGATTGTGTATCTTCTTCTTTCTTTGGGAAAGAATTTTGAGCAATAAAAGATCTATGTTCTTTATTTGCATTTGTCATCAATTTCCACCTAGATGACTAAACAGATGATATAGACTTGGCACAATCACATAACAAACATGAAAAACAGAGTCTACATGTCTTGAAAACATAAGCATTCAACAAGATTTTAAGAGTGCTACTAGTTCACAAAATAGATCAAGAAACTTCAACAAATAGTAAGACCAGATGGTTTAGGAAGTTTGAGTAGGTGGGATAACTAGAGCCACAATCTGATCAACGAGTAAAGAGCTATAATGCTAGCCATGAGGGTATCAGTTCTATATGAATTGCTACAGTTTATGGCTTTTGCTGTCACAATCAATTTAAGATCAAATTTTGAGAGTTACCACCTAAAAGGTTCAGGAAATCTCGTAGATATGCTTAGTTATTTATGTTCTTGGTGCAGCTGGTAATCTTTTCCGGTATTACAACAAGGATTCTTTAGAATGCGGAAGCATAAATAGTTAAAAAAATTAAGAATTAACAGTAGAAGGTGGGAATTTTGGGGAGAAAAGAAAGTGGAAGCAAAAAAGTCAAAAAAAAACATACATAGTATGTGGCGATCTTTTTCCCGTGTAGTAACAAGGATTCTCCGGAAAGTGGAAGAGAAAAAAAAATTAAGGGGGAAATTTGGCACAAAAAATAAAGAAAGTAGACCCGGGGGATCTGGAAAATTTTGTGGGAAAAAAAGAAGAAATTGAAACCAGAAAAGAAAAGAAAAAATTTACAGCCGAAAGAGATAAAGGGGAGAAGAAACAGTAAAAATAGGGGGAAATGAAAAAGTGGAAAAAGTGGAAAAGATGAAAAAATGGGGGAAAAAATTCTAGTGAGAAACAAAAAGGAACCGAGTGGGTGAGAAGCCTGCTCACATCTATCAGAGCCAGGTTTCGATCCTGGGACCTGTGGGTTATGGGCCCACCACGCTTCCGCTGCGCCACTCTGATGTTGTGACTTACAAGGAAGCTTTATTATATGATCAATTTCTACTTAAGTCTGGAGATAAAAAGTTATCCAGAGTTGTCGAAAGCAGGACAATGGCATCACTAATTTCGTTCCAACCGCCTGCAACTGCCAGACCCATCAACTCCTCCTCTTCGTCTTCTCGATTGAATCCAAGTCCCTGTAAAAGAACCTCTCAATCGGTAGTTTCTTCGAGAATCAACCGCAGGCTGGGATGGTGCAGACGCAGCAGTGGTCTTGGACCAAGCTGTGGTTCCAGAACTACTTGCTGGTTCAAGTTTGGAAAGAATGGTGTGGACGCTGAAGGTGCTGGTATTTATGGCAGCCAAGCTCGTGATGATTTTGACCGCGATGACGTTGAGCAGGTAAATGCCATCTGCTATCTTTCTTTCTTTCTCTGTGCGTATGTTTTCTTTTCCCCCTCTGTTTAAGTCAATTTTGTAGATATTTTTAACTGGAATTTGCTCGGTGCTTCTTTGTTGTACCGAATTCTTATCATTAACTGATTCTTGTTAAAAAAAAAGAAAGAAAGACTACAAATTGTGAAAAAAGTTGCATTAAACCAAAATCGAGCAGAAGAGAGAGGTGGATCCCTGTAGCTGGGATTTGCTCGGTGTCTTCTTTGTTGTCCCGAATACTTATCGTTAGTTGATTCTTGTGAAAAAAGACAAGAATTTGTGGAAAAAGTTGGTAGCTTGAGCAATAAAATCAAAATTGAGAAGAAGAGGTGGATACTGGTTTTCATAGCACTTGTAGAAGATGTAGTAAGATTTATGCTAACAGGGTGGTATTTTCCTGGATCTTTTACACTAGCATTTTGTGACTAAATTGAAAAATTGAGAAGAAAGATGCAGCTGAGACAGTATTATTATGGGTATGTATGGGGAAATGTGGTTGGATTTATGTCAACAAACGGTCATTTGTCGTAATATTAACCAAGCCAACATGGTCGGTGCCTGTTGTATGAAACAGCGTAAATTAGGGCTATGAAACAGCGTATGTGGGCTATGAAACAGCGTAAATTAGGGCAGTCAAGATGTATCATAGAAGCCAAAGGGGATTGTGATTGCAAATCTAGACATTTGTTTGTTAAGGTTTCACGGGGAGCAGCTATTTCGAGTAAATCTGTCTGCGGGACTCAAGGTCAAGGTTTACTCGGGCAGATCTCTTTTGTTTATTTGTAACAGGGAGGAAGACTAAGATGTAACAGCTGGACAAGTGCCCTTCAAGCTTTGAACTTGGAACTGTCTGTATAATCCAATCGATTCCTTTATTGAAAAGATGGTCTTTTTACCAATTTCAATACATAATAGAGGAGAAGAGTTCCTTATACTAAGTCAGCAGCTTAACTCTTCTTTAGTGAGAGATTCTCTTCTTAATACAGCTTTGAATCATTCATTTATCGTGGGATTTGTCTACAGCTCTGGAAGGCTTCCTAAGAAAGAACCTTGTTCCTTAAAATACGTTGAGATAGTTCTGCTCACTTGGGGGTAGGACGTTTCTTATATGGAACGTGCTGTATGGCTCAAATGCGATGTCTCTGTAAGGCCAGTTGCATCTTGGGAGCTTAGATGTAGCGTCTAATAAGCAATAGTCTCATCGCATGATCCGGATGCAATGATAATTGAGGAAGGACCGCTGCATCTCCTAGAGAACTCGGAAGTAGTGAAAAATAAGTAAGAGTCCTTAAGCGTAATTTAGATATTAAGAGAAGAAATACTCTTTAATAGGAGTGTTAGAATGGGAATATGAAACATTGGAACTCTAACATGGGAAGACAATGGAGATAGTGGACACAATGATAAAAGAAAAAATAAGTATTTTATGTTTGCAAGAAACAAATTGTATAGGTGAGGAAGTTGGTGTTTGAAAAAAAAAACAGTCAATACTATTAGTATATATACTACTCAATAGGTTTAGAGGGGGCTAGAAAGGTTCGATGTTGGAAAGATTTAGAAGATGTGTTATGTGAAATTCTAATAGGTGGGAAAATCTTTATAGGAGGAAATCTAAATAGATATATAGGTAACGAGAATAAGGATTACAATGATGTACATGGTGAATTTGGTTTTTGAAAAAAGAACAATGAAGGAAGACCAATTTGGATTTCGCAATAGCGTATGACATAGTGACTGATACATTTTCTTAAAAAAAAAAAGATGGTTACTTGATCACATTCAAAAGTGGACTAAATAAGTCGCAGATAGACTATTTCATGACTCGTAACACATATAGAAGAGATTATAAGGAGCATAAGGAGATCTCAGAAGAAAGTTTAACAATGCAATACCATCTTGTAGTGTTGGATGTCCGTATCCGACATGGAAGATTGAAAAACAAAGGCATATGAAACCCAAGATAAATTTTGAAAATTGAAAGAAGTTAAGCAAGCAGATTTTAAAAAAGTAGTATTAGAGCAAGAAGTTTTAAGAAATTCAATTGGTGATGCAAATGAAGTATGAGAGTATTTAGCAGTAAAGATAAAGAAAATAACGAGAAATTTACTTGGTGAGTCAAAAGGTCGAGCACCTACAAGTAATGAATTTTGATTGTTGAAAAAAGAAAGTGTAAGACAAAGTAAAAGTTAAGAGAACTAGTTATAAGACACTTCAACTTTATAAGAATCAAGAAAATCGAAAAAAGTATAAGCTTGCTGAGAACGAAACTAAACAAGCCGTAAGTGAAGTCAAATCAAAAGTGTTTGAAGATTTTTAATAGCGGTTGGACACGAAAGAAGGTGAAAGATGTGTGTATAAAATTGCTAGAGTTAGAGAAAAGAAGACAAGAGATTTGACTCAAGCTAAATGCATAAAAGATGAAGGAAAATAGCAATATTTTAGCATAGGAAATAACAATAAAAAATAGATGGAGAAGATACTTTGAGAAATTTTTTAGTGAATCAGTGGAGATGAACTCGTATTGAGCAACTTACATAACTCTGAAGAAGATAGAAACATAACATGTAGTAAGAGAATTCGATTGCCATGTATAGAAGATGTTTTGAAAAAGATGAAAAAGGATAAAGTGTTTGGACCCGATGGTATTCCAATTGAGGCTTGAAAATGCTCAGGGAAAGAAGGTATTATGTGGCTCACAGATTTTTTTTACAAGATTGTGAAGACTGAAAAGATGTCTGACCAATGGATGATAAATATTTTAGTACCTGTATATAAAGACAAAGAAGGTGTACAAGATTGTGCAATTATAGAGAAATTAAGTTAATGTGCCACACAATGAAGCTTTGGAGCGACTAATTGAGAAAAAACTTAGAGACTATTGTATTTGAAAAATCAATTTGGATTTATGTCGGTAATGTCAACAATAGAGGCTATTCATTTCTTGAGAAGATTAAATTAGAGAGGTATTAACCGAAAAAGCAGGTTTGAATATTGTTTTCATTGACTAAGAAGCCATATGATAAAGTTTTATGAGAGGAGTAGAAGATCTCTTGATGCATATATCCCTTCCTGCAATATATCTTATTTGTCCCATGAATTCAGAGGATGGATGTTTTATGTTCATGAATGGAGTCTTCTCTAGACTAAATTTAGTTAGTATTTCCTTTTGTAAATGCTTGGATTATGTTGCCTTTCTAATGCAACTTTTTGTTAAAGTTGGCTCTAGTTCTTGGATAGTCAGTTGTAAGCTACCTATATTTTGGTTTAGCCAATAACTAAGCTGTTATTTTAAGCAACAAATTTTGTAAAATTCGCGATTTCTGGCTTTCTATAAAATTTTACTTACAAAAAGAAGTTTTCACGAAAGATCCTGTGGAGAGTGCTTTAAAAGAAAGGTGTTAGAGTAACAACAACAACATTACCCCATTGCATTAGAGGTTTCTGCCTATGGCGGGGTATGAGGGGGTCGGATGTACGCAACCATACTCATGTGTTAGAAACACAGAGGTTGTTTCCCGATGACCCATGATGAAAATTGCGTCAAGTTGTATTGATCGACTGCTACTTTACCATATAAGAATCGCAGCCAATTTAGTGAGTCATTTTGCTTTATTCCATCATATTCCGAAGTCAAGGAAGAGTGTGTTCTTGACTCCATTGGAAATGGAAAGGTGTTAGAGTAGCACATATAGAAATTATTAAAGACATTAATGAGAATCAGATGACATGTGTAAGTACTCTAGGAAAACTAAGCCAAGAGTTTCTTAGTACAATGAGTTTACATCAAAGATTGTCATTAACTTTATACTTATTTGTTTTAGCTATAGGTGAGCTCACTCGACATATTCAAGATAGAGTTCTGTGTATCATGTTATTTGCAGATGATATTGTGAGGTGGTGCGAGACAATGAATGAGGTGCATGTTAAACGTACGCGAGGGAGACCAAAAAAACATGGAGAGAGACAACAAGGAAGGATGTGACTTATATGACAAATGAGAAGCATATGATCAGTGATAGAGCATAGTGGAGATAGTTGATCTATGTAGCTGATGTCATGTAGATATAAAATTTACGTGAGAATTTTAGGTATTTAGGCTTGAATGATGGTTGAGATGATATGAGATTTTTGAAAGGTATTTTTTCTGAAGGCATATATTATGCATTAGGCATTAAGAGATATAAAAGAAGGGTAGGATTTAAGACACGACTAAAAAACAAAAAAAATAAGAATCGCTCCCTCGCTTCTGTGCGCATAGAAGGTGCCAGCTAGCCAGCCCTTTACCACTTCGTGTGCTGACCCGAGGGCGAGGGGGATTTAGTCTGGCTAATGCCGGGATACCTCCTAAGGGGCAACCCTTTAAAAAAAAACAAAAAAAATAAATGATTAATAAAATAAATAAAATTAAATAGAAATGATTGATCCATGTAGCCGACTTCACATAATAGGAAAAAGCTTAGGTGGTGGTGTTGTGTTGGTAAACTTCTACCTTCAATTACATGTTGGAAGTTGGTACCTGTTCTGTCCCTGTACTGTCTCAGACCAATTGATGCTTCTTTCTGCATCATTGCCATTTGTTTTCCTGTGTTGTCTAATATTGAATGTTTCTTAGTCATGTGGTGGTGAAATGATATTCTGGAGTTGATTTATCTGCCAACAGTACTTCAATTACATGGGGATGCTGGCCGTTGAGGGTACATATGATAAAATGGAAGCACTTCTGAGTCAAAACATCCACCCTGTAGACATTCTGTTAATGATGGCAGCCTCTGAAGGTGACAAGCCAAAAATTGAAGAACTATTGAGAGCTGGAGCTGATTTCTCAGTCAAGGATGCAGACGGACGAACTGCGATTGATCGGGCTGTTAGTGATGAAATCAGAGAGTTCATCCTTGGATTTTCAGTGCAGAAGGCATAATCCCACAACATTTTTGAGGCCTGGTTTAAGTTGTGTTCCCCCCCCCCCTGGGAACTTCCGTTTTGTAACCCCAAAAAAGAGCAACTTCAAGTCTGATGTTATTATTATTATTTTTCTTGAATTTTGTGTTGGGGGGGGGGGGGGGGGGAGCTTTCGGTTTTTACCATAAAAAAAAGGAACTTTCAGTCTGGTGTTTTTCTGGGTGGCGGAACTTTTACTTTTGTTATAAAAAAAAAAAACTTTTTCTAGACTTTAACGATAACTTTTAATGTCGTTAAGATGTGTATGTTGTTCTTAGCAGTCTGATGTAAGGTTTGGTTTACAAGTCCTTTTTACTTCACCACAAAATGCTTGAATTATGTGGTTGTTTGTGATAGTAATCTAATTTGATCACAGGAAATGCCATGTCCAATGTCAAGGCTGTCATGTAGCCTTTGGTCGAATAACTGATCTTTGGTCGATTGTGTTTTTAAGCGAAAGGAAATTAAAAATGATTCAATATTTTAAGGAATGTCATTGAAAGAGAAGGCCCCCACCCTCGCCTTTTTTTCCTCCATATTTTAGATTTTGATTTTATCCCAAAAATAAAAAAGAATGACTTCATTTCTTCAATATAAATGAATATCTAATGGTATTAGAGTATGTGTTTTCCTTTAGTTTTGGGCCATATGCTGATATGAAAATTTGAAAATCAAGTCTTGATAAGATTAGAGAATATTTGACTAAAATTTTAAGCCTTGATGATATCTCATCATAATAAGCGATAAGATATGCTTTAAAACAAGATATATCTCTTTATGATAAGATAATCAAATATTATAAATTTAAATTGATATTGAATTTAAATTGATTTTGGAACAAAATATGAAATTCCTCATTCCGAGTGTTCCCACCGCTTCAACCTCAATGAGCATGTGTAGAGGTGAAACCTCAATGAGCATGTGTGGAGGATGCGAATTAGGATCTCAGCGGCTTCCTAGACTGGATGCCTCTATAAATCAGGATCCCAACGGCTTTCTAGACTGTGTGAGATCTTACGCAGTGATTCACATAAGGTGTTCCCCTGCAAACTGTGACTCCGGCCTAGCAGCAGCTGAACACACACTGTGAGTGTTTTGCGATCGAATTCTTGACCTCTTAGAGAATTTCAACCCGAGTATCAACTGGACTATTCTGGTTCTTGAGGCAAATTTAAATTGATCTCATCAAAAAAGTTGGGTTCAAATCACGGACCAAAAATATTGCAGAAATATTTCAAAATAAAAACTGTTGTAATTAATGAAGTCCGCATGTCATGGCAATAGCCATAACAGCAATATTGAAATATGTTTTCTTTTTAATATAAAAATCTAAACATATTATAGCATAGAAATCTATATATGAATCAATGTACCACTGCTATCAATCACAACATAGAAACAAAAAAAAAAAAAAAACCCCAACAACGTAGTTTCATCATTGAATAGCCTTATTTTTTTTAAAAAAAAATGCAGCAGATTTCATTACTGTTTTAACACATCAACGTTTACGAACATAACAATCTTCTTTACTGGTGTATCTATTATTCATTAGTTATGACTACAAAAAAATTTTATAGTTACTTATCGGTCACGAACAAGTTTGTCATATGATCTCTTATCAAAAATTTAAATATTGTATACACGATTATGGTACGATACTTTATAGCCTTAAATATTGTATACACGATTAGTCAATGGTACGATACTTTATAGCATTAGAGGCTAACGTGTTGGATGTACGCAACCATACCAATGTATTAGAGACACACAGAGGTTGTTCTTGATGACCTATAATGAAAATTACGTCAAGCTATGTTAATCAACTACTATTTTACTGCAGCTAATTTATTGAGTCATTTTACTTTATTCCATCATATTTCAAAACTAAAGAAGACTGATTTCTTTGTAACAATAATACTTATCATTGAATCTTCTTCATTGTTTTCTGACCGGTTAATTTAATGGTGGATACTTTTTAATACAATGAGATTCATAAAAAAGATCCATGGACCAATCGAATCATGCGAAAACTAATTTTCAAAGATCATACACTACTGCTTTCTTAATACAACTTCGATGATTGAGAGTTTGTGCCTTCCCAATCCCACGCTACCAATGACCACTACAAGTGGTAACATTTTTATGCGATTAGGTACCATAAGTTTTTGTTTTCTTTTTGACACAATGGGATTCGTACATTGACAAGGGAGTATAATAATATTTGGAGCACAATGTCATACCGAGGCCCTGAGGGTCCCACTGTCATAGCTTCAAAGAGTATTTTGGAAGATGTAAACCTGAGGGTCCCATTGTTAACTCCAAAGAGCATCATAGAAGATATAAATTAGGAGTCCAACGGCCTCCTACTTTAGAGTATATCATATGCAAGGAGCCCACACAAGGTGTCCATCCCAAACTGGGCCGAAAACACCCACACTGCGCACTCTAAACTGGGCTCAGACAGCAGTGAAACACCCACATTGAACGTGTCTCTGGAATCAAACCATGTATCTTGGAGCAAATCGCAACCCGAGTACCAATTGAGATACGTTCTACGGGCGGGAGTATAATGATATTTATTACTATGCCAGTTTGAATTCTTAATTAGGTACTATAATGTGGATGTAAGAGTGAAAGTGGTAACGATTGCTGAAGTAGGAGTTTATCAAATGTTCAAAAAAAATTATAAGTTACATTGAATGCAATGTAAATACTGATATTTAAATATGAATGTTGTACCTACTTTAAAAAAAAGTTTACATGAATTAGGTATAGAGAATTCTTTGTAATAGTAGGGGAAAGAATAATAATTGAATACGCTGCAATAAAGATTCAAGACTTTTCAGACTTTACGAGGATAAACACTAAACAGTGTTGCTTTTCCAACACAGGTGGTTGTTGCTTATACCCGAACCTCACGCTATCAATGACGGGGATAGTATCCATCACCGCAAAGAGGGTGCGGTGACGCATGACCGCGTGATACGTGGCAGCAAGAGGTGGTGAGGCAGCTAGGGTTGTTTAAATACACATATTTAAACAACTGAAAAAATATATCATGAAAATTGATAAAGTATGTAATAAATATTGCGGGACAATGAGCGGAAAAAAAGGATGCAAGAGTGTCTAAAATGTATAATTTTTTCAATCACATCAGAAGCTATTTCACAATTTTGCTTTTGCTCTTACTCTTCTTTAACTTCACTTATTGTGCAGTTAATTCTTCAATTAGAGTTAAGGTTACCTTTCATACTATCTGGAATACTATTAATGCCTATAATGATACAGTAGTTTATGCTAGTAGCTTATATGTGTAACACTGAGTACTCTATTTATATAAGAATTATTGATGGGTTTTATATCAGTCTGATAATATCACATCTACCTTTTTTCCCCCTTCTAATCCATCATGTAGATTTTTCTAGTAACATTTTTCAAATGGGTGATCTAATTAATACAAATACTTAACACAAGAAATCTTCCGAAACAAATTACTATTAAGTGTCATTATTATCCTTAACCTCAGAGCACGCCGTGTCTCTGTCTCTCTCACAATTAGTTCATGCTTGAACCAAATAATCACTTCCTGTTTTTTTTGTTCAAACGGGAGAATAATTCTGTCATGACTAGACGCCATATTTTGATTTGATAAGTACCTAATTATCAACGAGACCTGGTAAAAGAAGTTGAAATTAAATTGTTGAGACCGAAAGGTTAACATATTGAGACCAAAAAAAGGAAGAAGAAGAGTTGTAATAAACAAATTCCAGTATTAGTGACCTCATGTCGGTAGTTCAATTGATACTCGGGTTGAGTATTGCTCTCAAGAAGGCAATGGTTTGAATATGAGAAAACTTGCAATGTGAGTGCTCTACTTATGCTAGTCCGTAGGGGACAATTACTCCACTTCTGCTTGTAGGGTACCTTGGGTCCTCGTGTGCAGGGGCACCTTGCGTGGTTCCTCGTGTGCAGCCTGCCAACCTAGAAGTCCGCTGAACAGCTGATTTACATCTTCCACAAAGCTTAATGAGGTTGGACTATGGGGACTAGAGCGAGGAATTTCGCCTTTTTCCTCTCAAGTTCGAGTATTAGCAACCACATCCATAAAAAATATTCCACATCCATAAAAAAAAATTCAAAACGCATACACGCAAAATGGTTAAATATCACAAGCAGACACTTAAAAAAAGAAGCCAAACCAACAGCTTGAGGAATATGGCTACGACGTGTTCATGAATTAGGTGGATGCGTATTTGACACTTGACAAGTATTACTTGGGGAGGTCACCCTTTCATATTCAAATAGTACGTGCGTGTGTGTGTATATTTATATATCCATGTTTTGTGGTTAGACTTCTGTCAATTTTAGTATTATCCTCCTGATTGATTGCTTTACATATTTCGTCCACTTTACAAATCCCTCTTCAATTATTTTTGGCAGCTTGCAGTCTTGCACATCTAACTAAGAAGATGCTTCCACCTTGGCAGCTTTAGCTTCTTTAAAAATCTTTGTTCATTTTTTTCCCACCCGTACCAACTCGCCCACCAAATTAGTTTGTTTGATCTCTCAAACCACCACCACTATATAGCAATTGGAAGGTTTTGTCCCTCTGACATTGCCTAATAGTAAAGTGTGTGTATTACTTCTCTGTTTTGGTAATGATATTTCGATTATGCTAACTAGTTCCTTTTTTTTTTTTTTGCATAGAATGTCATTAAAAAAGGTTTTTATGCATTAAGATATAATGGACCAGAATATGACATTAACACATTATGAGTTGCGCTTTATGATATGATCATTTCGACTATGTTAACTAGAAGTTCTTTTTTTCTTTTTTGGCATAGAATGTCATTGAAAGAAGTTTTTATGCACTAAGATCTAGTGGACCAGAATATGACATTAACACATTGTGAGTTATGTTTTAAGATATGATCATTTCGATTATGCTACCTAGAAGTTCTTTTTTTTTGGATAGAATGTCATTGAAAAAAGTTTTTATGCATTAATATCTAGTGGACCAGAATATGACATTAACACGTTGTAATTTATGTTTTAAGATACGATCATAACATATCTACGATTGGATAAGTTTGACATAGCTACACCATTTAAGTATCAACGATAATCCTACATCAAATACATACTTTACACACACACATTGGGGGCAAAAAAGGGTTGTTGAATGCTTCTATGACATAGTTACATAGCTCTTTTTTTTTTTAATTATCTATTGTGTCACTCTTCTCTCACCTAATGCAAGACTTGCAAGATAAGATTTGACAAGCTATGTATATCCCTCTACACTTCCCTCTCCACCTCCCTAACACATGGTTACACGTAAAAGTATGCACGGACTGGGGCCTATACAAGCAACAGACACTTATAACACCATTACCTAATACCCATAAGGTACAACCAAATGCTACTGAATAACTGGATGATAAGTCACACGACAAGCCAGGAAAAGGACTCGAACATCCTCTGACTCACACATCTATATAAAGATTTATTTCATGCATGTTTCATCTTTTTTTAAGATTGACTAATTAAGTTTAGAAAAATATTGCACAATATATTCATCTGTCGATATCAAGAGGGCTCTTTCCATATATTTGTCTTCATTAAGGTGTGAAGATAACGACACAATAAGCACGCCACACGAGTATTTCATCAAATTTCGGAGAAACAAATGCACTAACTAAACTAATGTACGGATTTGTGAAAGTAGCACAGAAATATTCTGGAGAAGTTATTTTACTTTTTTTTAATACTCGAGATATGACGTTCAAGGAGGATTAAACTTGTCAATTTTGAAAAACTAAAACAAAATCAAATGTAAAATTTTGAAAAACTAAAACAAAATCAATTGTAAAAGGATGATATATTGATCTTAATATAATCATAGTTTGACAATATCATAAATAAAGATGAACATAATTCAAGTCCAGATATAACTATATGTAATTATCACACTCAAAAAAACAATTGTAGAAAGAATTTGAAACCGTTTAGTAATTTTTTATGGACTAACTTGGTATAGGATGATATGGATTTGAACCCTGGATAGAAATAATGAAATTTACCACTAAACCTAGTTCAAATACCCAAAGAATTAGAAATTGTTGCTCCAACTCCAACCATCGTAAATTCATAATTCATGTTTTTTTATTTTGAAATATTTGAAAAAAATCACATCGTAATGAACTTTTTCAATAATCAACTCCTAAAAACAATTACAACACGCAGCCAGGAAGAGGTTAAGGCTATGAACCTAGTTCTCACAAAGAATGACAATAACATTTAGCAATAAACACATTTCAAATTGTTAATCATTAACAAGTTCTTCAAAATCCTATTTTATCTATTAAATTATCTATCTTTTTTAGATAAGGAAAAAACAGAAAAAGACTCTTTATACATTATAGGTGAAGTTAAAACATGATATAATTTTACCGATAATAGATTCGACCTTGTATGCTTGATAGTTAGAAATCAATCACAACAAAGATGGAAAGATAACTATAAAAGTATAAATATGGATAAGTTGGGCAGAGTTTGACCAAAATACCCTAGCTTCCATTTGACTTATTGGGATTTGGGAACGAGCTAGTCTACCGGTCAACCGCCCTTTTAAAAACAGAGCACACCTTCTTAGACAGTTTAGCCTTCGGGCGGCGTATAGCAAACAAAAAAACCATTTCCATAATCTGAAACTCCATAAGCAAAAATGCCAAAAGACAAAAACTTTCTCTAATTCTCGTCTGTTTTCTTTTATGGCTCCAAGAATCGGTGAAGCCTCTGGAAATATGACAAAGCTCCGTCGGAGTATTGTTCATGTTAACATTAGGTGGAATTTACTGCGCAGAGTTTCTGTGTTTACGGAGTTCTTGAAATTTATTCGTGATAAACTTCTTGGTTGTTATACTGGAAGGAAGGTCAGATATGGAAGACTTTCAAATAAATCGAATTCTCCTCTGAAAGAAGATTCTGGGTCTGTATTTGTTCATCAAGAAGAGCCCGCAACATGCAGTGGCTATGATAGTGATTCTGATTTAGTTAACCTCAAGATCAGCCTTTTAGGAAATCGTCAAATTGGTAAAACAACTTTCTTGGTGAGCGAATTTTCTTTCTTTCTATTTCGCATTTGGGCTTATTTTTCTTTACTGGGTTGGTACTTTTTGATACAGTAGTATTGATTCTTGATTTAATTCTTGGTGTTTTTGTTTGTTCTTGTAGACAAAGTACGTAGGAAATGAACAAGAAAAGGTGAGCTTGCAGATGAAAGGTTTGAACTTGATGGATAGAATTTTCTTTGTTAAGGGTGCAAGAATTGTCTTCAGAATATGGGATGTCGGAGGTACATTAATTTTGTCTTATCTATTGGATGCTTAATTGATTTTGATGAAAGTCGGTTTCAAGACTTTTAGATTTGAGTGTGGCATTTGAATGATTAAATGAAGGCGATCGGATGTCATTTGATCAAGTTCCCATAGCTTGTAAGGATGCAGTAGCTGTTCTATTCATGTTTGATCTTACCAGTAGGAGTACATTAAACAGGTATGATGCTGGAATTGGGCTTACTTATTTCAGTAACAATTATCGTACGTAAAACGAAACAAAAATGTCACTAAGTTTTCGTTTTGTTATGTTCATTGTTGCAGTGTAATTGGGTGGTACAATGAGGCAAGAAAGTGGAATCAGGTATGGTAACTCTTTCACAAAATTGAACGATAAGGGCTCATGTCGTGCTTTTTATATCTTCTGCATATCTAGCTAAAATTTGCAAACATTTGATTCGAAATAACAAGTTATTTCCTTTTAAGTCAAATTAAAGGGAAAGAGCCAACAACTAATAAAGGTGGGCTTTATCTGTTCATACATAATTGTCATGGTGGCCCTGGCCAATGTCTTAGAAACAGTTTCTCCTGCAAAGATAAAAACAAAAAAGACAAAAAAAGAGCGGTTGTTGAAAATTTTTTGTTGGTGATAATGTGAATAACTGGATTACTCTCTGTGGGTCTTGACTACTTATGACTGGATGTTAATGTACAGGGTAGTCCTCCAAATTAAAGTACTTCAACTTTTGGTGTGTGTGTGTGTGATCAATCAGGGCTGAGGAGGAATGGGGTTGATTTTCGTCAGTTTGATGTTTAAGGAAGCAAGATTACCAACGGGAGAGTAACTTTGAATTGAAGTCATTTGTTGTTTCACTTAAGGACACACTCTTCTTTGACTTTGAAATATGATGGAATAAAGCAAAATGATTCACTAAATTGGCTGCGCTTTTTATATTGTGAAGTTGCAGTTGATCGACATAACTTGACGCAATTTTCATTATGTTTCATCGGGAAACAACTTTTATGTATTTCTAGCACATGGGTATGGTTGCGTACATTCGACCCCTCATACCTCGCCATAGGCGGAAGCCTCTAAGGCAATGGGATAATGTTGTTGTTGCTGCTTCACAGTCTATGCTTGTAGCTGTACTATGTCTCTTTTTGTGTATCATTCATCTGATAGCTAATACTACTGTTCAATTATATTGCAGACTGCAATTCCCATACTAATTGGGACCAAGTTTGATGACTTTGCCCTGCTACCACCAGATATTCAATGGATGATTGTAACTCAGGTAAAAATATGATAAAGTATGCCGCTTCCTAGTTTTTATAGGTGAAATTCTAAACCGTGGATTCTTCATCACATGATATTAGGAATTTCCTATGTATCTTGTGCTATAAAGCTTGATTGTTAGCTTTTTACTTTATTTCCTTTGGAGCTAAGCTAAGGCCTGAGGTTGTTGTCTAGAAACAATGTAACATATTCCATTCTGCCGTGTATGCATCCCAACAACAACAACATTATCCCCATTGACTTAGATGCTCCCATCTATGGCGCGGTATGAGGGGTCGGATGTACGCAACCATACCCATGTGTTAGAAACACACAAGAGTTTCCAATGACCCATAATGAAAATTGCGTCAACTTGTCGATCAACTGCTACTTCATAATATAAGAACCCTGAGGGTTGTTTTCTGATGATCCATAATGAAAATTGCGTCAATTTGTGTCGATCAACTGTTACTTCACAGTTTAACAACCGCATCCAATTTAGCGAGTAAGATATATGTATAGTTCTCAATTGGGCTTTTTTGTGGATCATATGTCCATGCAGGCAAGATCATATGCAAGAGCTATGAAGGCGACCCTGTTCTTCTCTAGTGCAACTCACAACATTAATGTAAACAAGATCTTCAAATTCATCATAGCCAAGCTTTTTAACTTGCCATGGACGCTAGAGCGCAATTTGACGATCGGTGAACCCGTTATAGACTTCTAAACCGTTTATACGCTTCTTAGCCTTTGAAATTATTACTCCAGCATCCACCTTTTTCTCATCCCCTTTATATGTGAAAGAAATATGGGCAAGAAAAGTACATACAGCCGAGGAATAGAGTAGTCTATTTTGCTTAGGTAGATCAGTTTCAGTTTTGATAATTGTTTTATTTGTTCATATTAGTATATAATCAATAACAGCAATAATCAGTGGTATGATTTAAGGTTCTGTAGAAGGCGGTTGGGAAGTCCTTTTACCAGCTTTTGCGTCCCCTGTTGTTCGCTTATTGTACGACTTCTAAAGGAGGATGGTGGGAAATTTGTAAAGCGGATTCTACTGTGAGTCCTTTTCTTGTTAGTTTTATTGTCCACTTGGCTTGTCTCTTTAAGAAAACACAATAATCACATACGAAAATTTGTTTCATCAGCTCCCCTTCAAACCACAATAGCACGAGGTGCGATCTGATACATGAAAAACATATTCCTTATGTACAGTGTGGGAAAGATGCGAGCTTTTTTAGTTTCAAGGCTTTCTCTGTGTAATCGTCAGTAGCATGCTCTTCTATAGTTTTTCCCTCTGCTCCACCCTGCAATCTTGATAACCCCCAAGATCAAACTCAATAAAACCGTGAATAGTAAACTCACTAAAATCGTCGAATATGACACAAAAACAAAACAAGATAAAAAAGAACACTAGAAAACCCTCTTTCTTTGGAGGAAAAAAGCCACAGATTTATACTATTTGAAATAATAAAAAATACAAAAACAACTTAATTTTATGCTAAACTAGAAAAAAAACATGAGAATATAAATAATCAATATTTTTTTTATACCGAATTGGTATAACTTTACAACCCGTTTTTCTTATCTCTATTTTTATTCATTCACTTCTCTCAAAAGAAACTACTGAATTGCTTCTCTTCGATGTGTTTTACATGTGCAGAAGTTATGTCTATTTATAAGCAAACAAAGATAAGAAATAACATGTTCTTTCCTATAAAAAAAATACTACTACAGTTTGCTTTTTTTCTAACTTTGAAAGTACTATCCACCACTTTTCAAGAATTGGAGGTTGCCTGTAAGTTTAGTCAACAAAAAAAAAAAACAAAGAACACTATTGTCAAATGTTCACCAATGTCTTTTTTCTCCTTTTGTTTCCACGTGTCTGAACCCATCAGTTTCGTGGGAAGATCAGAAAGTGGCTTCGGTGAGGATCTTTCTAGAGCAAAAAGCCAATAGCAGTGGCTTGTAGTTGTAGGCCTAGTTCTAAGGAGATGCAAATAGTAATCCAGCGGCCTAGATTGGTAAGGTTTTGTCAGATACTTACTGTAATGTGTCTACTGTAAACTGGTTCAGCAACTTTCTAACTCAATTGAGTCGAATACAATGGATTTATTATTATTGACTCAGATAACAGTATTTCATCCGCACTGCACAACAAGATATCTCGATAACGCTGATGAGTGAATGTAGTTGATAAACCAGAATTAATCGCCTGTTAGTCAACAACAGTCAACGGTACAACTCCTGCAGTTCAGCACTCAAACATTGCTGTTCAGCCTGGCTGCACTTCGGTTGTGCCCCATGACATCTTTTTATTTATCGAAGAATAGGCCAAGGACTGCACCTCCGCACCGAATTTCAACACCAGCTTCAGCTTAAGTGCTACACTCCAGATCACTCCGGCCAGATTCAACATTGCACTTCGGCAAAGCCTGGTTTTGCACTTCGGCGAAGGAGTCAAGCACAGCATCACATCGTAGAACCATCAGGCAGAAGTGCAGTTCAAATACAGAGTACACGTCTGGCTATTCAACCTGTACACGTTAAAGTCACTTCAGCCGACCTACTGGTCACATCAGCTGGCCTACTGGTCACATCAGCAGACCTACAACGTTATAGGTCTTCTGCCCCAAGCAAACATCTTATCCGCTATTAGAGGCCAAGGGCGGGAAAAAAACCAGTAAAAGCAAGACAAGGCAGACCAGAAAGGGGATCCGAATCCAAAAACCATTCTTCATATTGTTTGGAGCTAATACACTGAATTTTCTCCTCAGCCGATAACAGTGAGAATTTCCCAACTCCATACACTAAATTACATTCTCAGTGAGAAATGGCCCAAACTGACTTGAGCGTCGGAGGGTTTTACCCGGGGTCATCCCCCGGGACCTCTGATCTTTGCTTCCTTGTGCAGGACTTTCAGGAAGCTATTCCAGCTGCAATCTACAAACCAGTTAACTACTCTTCAAGTTAACTGACGACGTTTATTTGAGGTCATCTTTGACCTTTGGTGAAGATCTGGCTTCATCATTAGTAGTCTCTGCTTTATGTTTTAATTAGCTAAGCTTATGTAGAGACTTTTGTTAATGTTAAGTATTCAGTGGACCAAAGTGATGTAGGCGGCTATGTAGTTTCATTGCTATCATTGGCCACTCTTGGGGGACTTCGGTCTCTCCGTATGTCAATTTTATTTCCGTAACAAGGCCGATATACGCCTTTTTTGTTTTTTCTGTCATTTTTTTGGAGTTCAATTCATGTCTTTAAGAATAAAGTTAATCACGAAAAGCTCATTAATTGGGTTGAGTACCATTGCTTTGTTGATTATGTATCGTAACATATCTAATTATGTATTGTCCATTGTGGAGATTTGATGACTAAAACTTGAATTTTATACATGCATCTGTAGATCCAAGATACTCCACATCTAAATATATATTAAGGAAAAGATCTCTTTTGGTAGACCCCGAAAAGATTATTTGCAACAAAAATATAGATAGATCATTTCATAAACCTTGCTCTCTTAAATTCATCTTTTAAACGAAAAGTGTATACTATAAAATAACACACTAAAGTATACTTAAGTGCGTGTTTAAAGGTATTGTTCTTCAAATTTGCGGTTGCATAAGAAGAGCTTAGGAGAAAATCAACGTTGGCCCATCTTTGTCCAAAGCGCCCGAAGATATCATTATCATCAAATAGTGCATTTGACGTTTACACATCGACATGGCTATCTTCACAGCATCCGTCCGCCCCAAAACCAACCCTCCGCCGCAGCTTCCCAACCCCTACCGCCCTTCCTCCGCCTCTTGTTTCCTTAAATCCATCAATTTCAGCCAAACTAGTTTCTCTACTTCCCCTTCAAACAGCAATCGGATACGTTGTGTTCTTGCCAGAGACACCATGGCGACAATGGAGGCGGTGGAACCGGCTGTTTTGCAAAGGCCTGACTCCTTTGGGCGGTTTGGAAAGTTTGGCGGCAAGTACGTTCCTGAAACTTTAATGCATGCCCTCACTGAGCTCGAAGATGCCTTCAAATCCCTTTCCACCGATCAAGACTTCCAGGTTTTCCCAAATGTTTCTTCTCATTTGGTTCAATATTTGGTTATTTTACATGGATAGCTTCTTTCTTAATTCCGTTTTGAAATGTGCCTATGTGATGTTCAAATGGACAGTAAAACTGTTTTCTTTTTCATTGATTCGTATTCAGTACATTGTTCCTACTTATAACCTGTACTATGTGATATACAAGGAATGAAATAATCAGCAATTACTCTCCTAACTATGGTAAGGATATGACTACACTATGTATGGTAAGTCTTAATTTTACACATGGTCAAAATCTAATCTTTCCTTTTCAACACTCCCCCTCAAGTTGAATCGTGGGATCTTTGACGTTCAACTTGTCCAAAATACTTGTGAAGCTTCGACCGTTGATGTCTTTAGTAAGTATATCTGCAAGCTGGTCCTCTGATCGTACAAACGGTAGTGCGATTATTCCATAGTCTAGTTTTTCTTTAATGAAGTGACGATCAATCTCAATATGTTTGGTTCTGTCATGTTGAACCGGATTTTCTGATATGCTGATGGATGCCTTGTTATCTATCACACCTTAGATTTGTTGGTCCCTTTGCCGAAAAACCTAGTTCTGCCATGAGTTTCCGTAACCATAAGATTTCAGTGATTCCTTTGGCAATGCCTCGAAATTCTGCCTCTGCGCTTGACAAGGCCACTACTGATTGCTTTTTACTTCGCCAAGTTACGAGATTTCCTCCAACCAATGTAAGGTATCCTGAAGTCGACCGTCTATCCACTACATTTCCGGCCCAGTCAGCATCTGTATATGCTTCGATGTTCAGATGTCCATGATTCTGAAACAGAATCCCACGTCCAGGAGTTCCTTTAAGATACCGTAAAATCCGATACACTGCTTCGAGATGAGGCTTTTGTGGGCTGTGCATGAACTGACTCACTACTCCTACAGCATACGCGATATCTGGGCGAGTGTGAGACAAGTAGATCAATTTTCCAACCAATCTTTGATATGATTCTTGTTCTACTAGTGGGCCTCCCTGAACAATCTCCAATTTTTGATTCGGAACCATCGGTGTGTCCACAGGTTTTCCATCTAGCAGTCCAACTTCTGTTAGCAGGTCCAGTATATACTTGCGCTGGGATATGTATATGCCTATTGACGATCTTCGCACTTCAATCCCCAAGAAATACTTCAGTCCTCCAAGATCCTTCATCTCGAACTGGCTAAACAAGTGATTCCTGAGACGAGAGATTTCATTAGTGTCATTTTCCGTAATTATCATATCATCAACATAAATAATAAGACATGTAATACTACTTCCCTATTTTTTGAAGAGGCGTTGCTTTGTTTATATCCATCTTGTTTCATGACAGTGGTGAATCGACCAAACCAAGCCCGCGGTGATTGTTTGAGGCCATAAAGTGCTTTCTTCAGTCGGCACACCTGCTCTGGTTCAAACTCAGTAGTAAACCCCGGTGGAGGTTCCATATATACTTCCTCTTTCAGTTCTCCATGTAGAAAAGCATTTTTCACATCAAATTGCAATAAGGGCCAATCTTTATTAGCAGCAATAGAAAAGAGTACCCGGATCGTGTCAATACGTGCTACAGGTGAGAAGGTCTCAGAGTAGTCGATGCCGTATGTCTGGGTGTATCCTTTGGCAACTAATCTGGCCTTGTATCTCTCAATGCTTCCATCTGCTTTGTACTTAATAGTAAATACCCATCTGCAACCAACGGTTTTCTTTCCTTCAGGCAGCGTGCATTTTTCCCATGTCTGGTTCATTTTAAGTGCTTCTATCTCTACATCCATGGCCTTTCTCCATTGAGGCTGGCTAAATGCTTCCTCCGCTGTGTGTGGGATCTTTTCAGTACACAAGGATGTAAAGAAACTGTGGGCTGATTTAGATACACCTTTCCATGGCTCCATGATAGGGTACTTGGAGGCTTGAGCAATCTTAGTAGGGGAATACCGTTCTGGTGGTATCCCTCTATTTTTCCTTGGTGGAAGTACTCGTCCCTGATTCTCTGGAAAGAGGTTAGTACAGTCCATAAGGGAGTCTTGGGTAGTGGGAGAGATAGAAGAGTCAGGTAATTCAGTGGAAGTGTTATCAACAAACTCAGAGAAACTAAGATCAGAATTGTCAACATGTACCCTATCGTTTACCTGGTGCACGTCATTCATCTGGGGAAGATCAGTGGTTGGTCTGAGATTGATGTCGTCATTATTGTGGTCTGCTGCTGAGCAGTCGGCGTCATCTACTTGCCGTGTTGGTCCAGTCACTGTCAAGTGTGGTGTGGCCAGCCAATCGAGGGTATCACCACTAGTTACCTCCCCCTGAGACTGAGATTGGGTGGAGAAAAAAGGCTCAGTTTCAAGAAAGACGCAGTTCATGGTGATATGGATACGGCGAGTGCGAGGGTTATAACAGCGGTATCCTTTCTGGGTAGCTGCATATCCGAAAAAGGCACATTTCTCAGCACAGGGGTCAAATTTGGTTCTTTGGGATGTAGGAACATGTATAAAAACGGTACAGCCGAAGACTTTGGGAGGTAGAGTCATGATGGATGGGATCGTGGTTTGAGTGGCTAATACTTGTAGGGGAGTCAGATGGTGAAGGACTGAGGTAGGGAGTCTGTTGCTAAGGTAGGTAGCAGTAGACACTGCCTCCGGCCAAAAACCCCGAGGAACATTAGCATCGATCATCATTGCTCGTGTCATTTCTAAGAGTGTTCGATTTTTTCGTTCGGCAACCCCATTTTGTTCTGGAGTGCCAGGACAAGAGGTTTGATGTATCATTCCGTGATCAGAAAAGAATTGTTTGAGTGCCCCGTCAAAGTATTCCCCATCATTGTCAGAACGTAGAATTTTGATAGAGGTATTGAACTGTGTTGTGATCATTTTGTGAAATTCCACAAATTTTGTAGTAACATCAGATTTGTTTTTCAAGATGTATAACCATGTCATTCTAGAAAAATCGTCAACAAAGATAACAAAATAACGAAAACCAAGTGGGGTAGGGTGTGGGGCAGGACCCCACACGTCTGAATGCACAAGTGAAAATATTTTATCAACACGAGTATTATTGGCCCGATATGTAGCTCGAGGTTGTTTTGCCCGGAGGCACGTGTTACAATGTAAGTCACGTAAATTATTTATCTGAGAAGAAAAAAGGTCTGGGAAAAGAAATTTAAGGTAACTAAATGATGAATGACCTAACCGGCGGTGCCAAAGCCACAACTGTCTAGTAACCGATCCGGTGGCAAGATTAGACCGGCCCTGTTGCTCTACGGCATCCACATAATAAAGTCAACCATTCTCAGTACCACGTCCAATGATGTTCCCCGTATGAATGTCCTGCAAAATGCAAAACGAAGGATATATGAGAACAACACAGTCTAGTTCCTTGGTAAGTTGAGTAACTGATAACAATTTTGTTGACAAGGAAGGAACAAATAAGCAGTGAGGCAAGGTAATATTGGGAGTGATAGCAACAGTCCCTCCTCCTTTAACAGGTACAGTTTCTCCACTTGCAGTTTCGACGTGAGACTTTGATGGGGGTGAGTGAGTAATAAAATCATGGGGGTCAAATGTCATCGTATCAGTGGCTCCACGGTCAATAATCCAGTTAGATGTAGTGTAGGGTGAATTGTGGGTTAAGGCGACATTAAGGGAAGTAGGTGGGCTTAATTTAGGCTTTTGCGAAATGTGGGGGTTAAGTTGGGCGCTTTTGGAACTGGAGGGACCGCAGGTTGTATTTTTGGGACTGGAGGGACGAGAACTGTCTTTTGGGAATTGGGAGGACTGATTTGGGCATTTTGAGGGTGGACTGCAGCAACATTTCCAGAAAATGCAGGGGGGAGCAGTAATATCTGGATATAAAAGGAAGAGGGGGCTAGGGTTTTCCCTCAGCCCCCTTTTACCTGCCGTCATATTGGCTCCTGCTGCGTTTTCTTCCTGCGAGGCTGGTGCTGGTTGCCCGCTGCTGCTGTTGGCGGAGAGACCGCCGCCTCCTGGACTGTTGCCGTCATCCCTTTGGGGCTTGGTGATGGCTGCTCCAGTACCACCAAAACCTACGGTGGTTATCTTCGTCCCTTCCCACCAATCTGGGTATCCCAGCAATTGAAAGCATTGCTCCTTTGTGTGTCCGCGTTTCTTGCAGTGATTGCACAAAAGATGACTTTTGTCCTCCTTCCCAACCCGCGATGATGGATTTGAGCGGGTTGGGTTGTGTCCCTTCTCTGTCTGTGACTGTTTGCCTCGTCCCTTTGCAGTCTTCCCAAGTAGTCCCTGTCCGATTCCTGCTCCTACTGATGATTCTATTTCTGAAGGAGTGCGTCCCCTCAGAACATTGTTTCTTGCCTCAGCCCGCCGGATTTCTGAAAAAGCAGCCTCTACGGATGGTAGGGGCTCTCGTTTGACCATGTTCAAATGGGCAGTAAAACTGTTTTCTTTTTCATTGATTCGTATTCAGTACATTGTTCCTACTTATAACCTGTACTATGTGATATACAAGGAATGAAATAATCAGCAATTACTCTCCTAACTATGGTAAGGATATGGCTACACTATGTATGGTAAGTCTTAATTTTACACATGGTCAAAATCTAATCTTTCCTTTTCAACATGTGATTGGATTGGTGGTTCAATTATTTCCATCCAGGATGTAGCTTAACTATATATCGGAACTGATTTCCTCTTTTATGTAATCACTGGAAAGATTTAGCTGGAAAAAGGATGATTTGTAGAGTTTTCCTTTTTTTTTTTTTTTGTAGAATCTAGTGTTGTTTGGTTCCGTGATAAGCAAAAGTTTTCAGCCTTAGTGGGGCATTCCCTTTTAGTTTCACTTGACAGCCTTGACTTTGGTACTAAAATCTGCAGAATTCTCGTGATTTTTCTGCCATTGTTGAAATCCGCTAGATTCTATTGATCTTTCTACTCGTAAAATTACTCGTCAGAATCTCAAGCTTTCTAGTTCCATTGATTGCAGAATGAATTGGATGGCATATTGAAGGACTATGTTGGAAGGGAGAGTCCTTTATATTTTGCCGAGAGGCTAACTGAGCACTACAAGCGTTCCAGTGGTGATGGGCCACTTATCTATCTTAAGAGGGAAGATCTTAATCACACAGGGGCACACAAAATAAATAACGCGGTTGGTCAAGCGCTTCTTGCAAAGCGATTGGGCAAGAAGCGGATAATTGCTGAAACTGGTGCAGGTCAGCATGGTGTTGCTACTGCAACTGTTTGTGCTAGATTCGGTTTGGAGTGTGTTATTTACATGGGTGCTCAAGATATGGAGAGGCAAGCTCTCAACGTCTTCAGAATGCGCCTGCTTGGAGCTGAGGTTTATTAAAATTCTTATTATTTTGTGTTTCTGGTTTGATATCTCCCCATCCTGGTTCTTATTTGGTCCTCTTTCATTCGATTGTCACCCTAAAAGAGGAACACATGCTAACTCAAAATTGTTTTTGCACTGGGTTTGATATATAATACTGAGTCTGGGACTCCTTTATTGGCTTTTCAGCATAACTTAATAGTTCTTTGGCTCTCATTATAAATTGCTTCTGTGTCTTTTATCTGAATTGCTTTTCATGCTCTGTTAGTATAGTGGCACGCCTCATGTTTAAGTGTCTCTGCTCCTTCGAAATTGTTTCTCTTTGGAGCAACTTTAGAAAGTTCTCTTCCAATGAATTATGAATGGAGCGAAAAGAAGAGCTCCTGTAGGACAGTTTGAAGCATGGTGACCACTGATTGATTTCTGTGCTTTAGGAGACCTTTTTCATGTGATTATCTGGTGTGTTGAGGTGTACTTATCCGTCATTGTTGCTTCTTGCTGCCAGTAGTTTGATGTTGTAGGATGTGTGATTCCTGTTTTCTTCATGATTTCCTGGGCTGTTACAGGTCTATATGCGCATCACCTTTCTTCTCAACAAATTTTTTTCCTGACATCGGCAATTTAAATGGCACAGGTGAGACCGGTTCACTCTGGGACTGCGACACTGAAAGATGCAACATCAGAAGCTATAAGGGACTGGGTGACTAACGTTGAATCAACGCATTACATCCTTGGTTCTGTTGCAGGGCCTCATCCATATCCTATGATGGTGAGGGAATTTCATGCAGTTATTGGTAAAGAGACCAGGAGACAAGCATTGGAAAAATGGGGTGGGAAGCCAGAGGTGCTTGTAGCATGTGTTGGCGGCGGTTCCAACGCCATGGGTCTGTTTCATGAGTTTGTCAGTGACAAAGAGGTTAGGTTGATTGGTGTGGAGGCTGCTGGTTTTGGAATAGACAGTGGGAAGCATGCTGCCACCTTGACAAAAGGAGAGGTTGGGGTGCTACATGGAGCCATGAGCTACTTGTTACAGGATGAGGATGGACAAATCGTTGAACCTCACTCCATTAGTGCTGGGTAAATCCCTGCAGACCTTTGTTCCTTTGACAGTTGTATTTACCTTTTGTTTCTCTAGCAAGAAATTGTTTATACGATGAAATCTCAGAATGGAGGGACTAATAGTTTGCTCCCCTGCCGATTCGAAAAATCTATTTGGTCTCTTTATATCTTCAACAGGTTGGACTATCCCGGGGTAGGACCAGAACACAGCTTCCTAAAGGATATAGGACGTGCCGAATATTACAGTGTGACTGATGATGAAGCATTGGATGGTAAGGAATGTTTTCTGTGTTGCTTCACTACAGCTGAGAATTATGTTGGCTTTTGGACTACAAAATAAATTCTTAAAAATGCAAGATGCTTTACATTATTGTACTGCTCATATATTTTTTGAAAAGAAATTGTGGCTGAAGTGAAATATATAGATGGATTGCTAATATTCTTGCACTCTTACTAGATAAAAGCGTTTCCCTTTAGATGATTACGTCTGGATTTTGTGTGCAGCTTTCAAGAGATTATCTCGCTTAGAAGGTATTATTCCTGCTCTTGAGACGTCGCATGCTTTGGCTTATCTTGAGAAGCTTTGCCCGACTCTTCCAGATGGAACTAAGGTTGTGATCAACTGCAGCGGTAGAGGAGATAAAGATGTTCAGACAGCCATTAAACATTTACAATTATGAATCATAATCCGACTGTACTTTCATTGAATAGATGAAAAGCACGGCCCCTGCCTTGGGCCTTCGTATAGATCTGCTCAGTTTTCTTGTGACTAAATCACTGCTGTGGCTTGATTCAAAGAACCGTCTCCTCCTCCCTTTATGGGTAGGCATGTTAGCAGCTTTGTACCTTAACTTGTAAACTGTTTCATGATGTTAAATTACTATAAACTCAATAAATATAAGATTCTGGATTTGCGGTAGCAATATTTTTTTATTATTTTATTTTCTTACTTTTAGAATAGTTGTTCAGTACTTGGTGTTTGGTGATTCTAGTAGTGAGAGCTAGAGAATATGGAGAAATGCAAAGATTTTGATAGAGAATCTAACAAGGGCAGGGGAAATTGACTTGAGTTCATGCCATCCTAAATGACCCAAAGAAAAAGGACTTGGCTTCTCGGGTCAGCCAAGATGACATGGTCATGGTTTGGGTATGGAAGCTCGCAGTTCTTTAGGATCAAGGCGACGAAACAAGAGGGAACATCTACCTGCAAAGAATATCAATGATTATGATCAGGTTATTATCTTGGCTGGAAGCTAGTGAAATTTGATGACCAGACGAGAGATCTAAAGTATTAATGAAATGTAATTCCTAGTTATATAAATTTATTCGTAATTTATATCATTAAACTTGACAGGTGAAAGGAGAATCTGGATTATATTTGAAACTTCATGTTGATATGGAGATTATATTTGAGATACATCTAATTCGTCTCATAACTCTTGTCCAGATTTACGTACAATTCAAAAAACACAACCAAATAGCAATATGCTCCTCTGTTACTTTGTTCGCTGTCATACCATCCTAAAGGAGCCAAAGAAAAATGAGCTGACTGATCCTTATCTGCAAAAGTCTGTGGAGGCATGGACGCAGATATCTTCAATCACAACCGTGAATAGGCTTTATCACAAACATGAGGCTCAAAACAGTCACGCCTTTCTATATAATTGGTACATGACAAACTTCTATTGCTCCAAAAAAAAAAAAAAAAGGGGGGGGGGGGGGGGGGGGGGGAGCACAAACTGATTGCAAGCCCCAAATGCATTCTTCTATATACCGTCTCCATCAAGCCTTCACTCGGAGCAGCCGTTTGACAAACTATTTTGTGTAGCAACTGCACCCACAATCACTCCTTATTAGTAGTTTCCATTTCCTAACTTATGAAATATCATATTTGGCTGAAGGAGGGTAATTGCTCTTGGATAATACCTTGCAATCTACAGGAGCACCTACTGCACAAGTCAGCTTGAAGGTACACCACGTATTCCTTCTTTGTCTACACTTCTGACTAAATTATTGGTTGGATGAATTTTACATGAGCTCTCTATCCTTTGAGATGGAGGTATTGTTTGTCTGCCTCTCACCCTCCTCATACCTTAGCGATAGCTTTTGCTATCGTTGAGATATACTGGGTATGATTGTTGTTGTCGTCGTCTAATAAATATATATTGTAAGCGTCTCTACGTGAAATCATGTAACAACCAGCTTCAAGAAATTCAAAGCAAAGATGATGAACACGAGCCCTTTCATTATTATTATGGTAATTGTCATTGTTTGCTCTTTTGCTTTCTGGTATCAATATCATTTCGCGATTTACTTTGCCATTTCCTTAACTTAGTTGCACACTCGTGCACTAAAACTCACATGGATCGAGAAATTCGTTGCTTCATCTCTTCACTACAAAATGAAAGCATGGATGTTAATCTTCCCTATCGGACAAAAACTTGGCATGTTTGGTTAAAACCAAGAAGAACATTCATATTTGTAAGGTCAAGTCAGCGAGAAACCAAGAGGAAACATCCATATTGCAATCATTTTATTCAAAGCCTTCTGCAGTTTTCGTGCTTCTATCATATGCAAATACAGCATTAGATACCTGCCTGGTATCAATGTACAGAACTCCAAAATCTTGGTCCAGATTCTATTCTTTTTATTTTTATCTACAAACTAAAGCATTTGATCTGCCTACTCAATCTTATTGTCATTAGTATGGAAAAAAACAAGCTACATAAACAGCTCCAATCACAAAAAAGCTTGGTATAACCTCTTCAACTTGAGCTCCCTTAAGAACCTTGAAATTCTCATTTAGAACCCCTCACTGCTTTGCCTGCCCAAAAGAAAACAGAACCATAAGAAACTAGAATCATAAGAAACTTAAAAATATGGCAATAGAGAAAGATGACAACCGCCTAGGAACAGGGATAAAGGCTGAAAATGAAAGGACTACCAACAACTAAACAACTAATATATCATCTAGAGAGATCAAAAGGCCCGCCAAAACAAGATAGCTGGCAAGGAAAGGGTGAGCTTAAACCAATATTCAAAGTACATAACGAGTATTCTTATGTAATGATCTTGAATAAATAAACAAGAAACAGAACCCAAAAATAAAGTCTGTCAGCATCTACAACATACTAGACTCAGTCCAGACGAGTTGAAACTAATATAAGAAAAATAGACCGTTTGGAAGTACCAAGGCTGCACACAATGAATTCGGATTCTTCCAAGTCAATTACAGAATCAAAATCTCTTATTGTGATTTGTGTGTGTGTGGGGGGGTTGGGTGGGGGGAGGATGGCGATGGTGGGTTTGGAAAGGGAACAGAGCTTGTCACCGAGGTCAGAATATTACCATATGATCAGAGGAGAAAATGCTCTAATATACATAGGGAAACCTCTGAAAGATACTTATTAAAATAATAGAAGTGTGAACTGAGCTGGTCACTGAATCAGGAAAAGTAGTAGTTCAGAGCATCAGTTACCCGATTAAATTGAATTGGAGTACGTTACTAAAACTCAAGAAGATTGAACAAAGAGATTTGCATTGCAGGTAAAGCATGCACCTTGAGTTTCCTGTTCCCACTCAAATAGTAAGATCATGCATTCGCTGTTTCATGCTATTTATTTGAATGTCCTGAGGTTAACTAATTAGAATATCTGGATAAATTGAGAATAGACGGCGTGAGTCAAGAATAAGAATAGTGCAACATTACTCAAGACTTCAAGTAGATATACATATTATACAAATACAAGGAGACATTACATGCAGTAGATGCTAAGAGACCAGACCATTACAAAGGCATGGTATGAATGTTCAAAATTTGCTCAGGTTTCAAGGAAAATATTTTCATCTTCAAGCTTCAAACCATATGACATAATTACTAGCAAATAGATGTAAAATACTTTTTCCAAAGAGGAAATTGGCATAATTAGAATGTAACAACCAAGAAGGAATGAACTTGTTTAAATTGGTTTATAGAATCTATGTTATATGCAAATTGTCACAATTCATTATTGAAAATCACGAACTTACCTGTGAATAAAGGAATGTTCCAAAGATGGCAATAGCGGCCCCAAGAGCATTGATTGGCTGGACTGGCGTATGGAAAATGATGATAGAAGATACAATAACAGAAATACGTTTCATTGTATTTCCTATGCTAAATGTCAAAGGAGATATCTCATCCAGTGACATATAGGACACCTGATTGTAGAGGTGATAGAAAACACTCTGCGCAGCCATCCACCTATCGCACATAAAAAGCCAACAACACCAGGAACCAGAAAGGAATAAAAAGTCAAATCCAGTGAACTAAACCAAAACTATTAGTTATGCTTGTCAAAAAAAAAAAAAAAAATTCCAAAAAACCATAAAGCTCCTCTTAGAGGTATCAATCAAAGTTGCAAGGAGAAAAAAATATGACCACTGGAAACTGTTCTCAAACTATCTCTAGTCACATCAGTACAACCGACACTTCTTTTTGTTACCTTTAGTTGCTCAAGAGTACAACAAGGCTCAAAACTAAAGGCTCCATACATGAAAGTTTTCTTTGTAGAAATTTAAAGCGATGCCATGTCGACTTATATACAGATAAACTGGTGGTCGTACAATGCCATATCAACTAATAAGTTTGTGTTAACATGATCATCTCAAGCTCAAACACAACTGCTGATTGTAATTAGATATGTAAACACCTCAAGTGGAAGAAATAACTCATTGAGACTCCTCAAAGAAGCATAAACTAACTGCAAAAAAGCGCAGTAAAATCACTACTACCCAGAAGATCACAATCAGTATATGTAAAACCAGTAAGTGGTCAATATTAAGCGCTACTCCAACCAAAAATAATTTTACATTTCATAACATGTTAATGTTAAATCAAAAGTTATGAGGTGTACAACTAATTGGAGTCAGTAGGTATCATGTGATTACCAAATCAACTGGGGTCCAATTTGGGAGACAGCTTTTTCAAATCCAGCAACCCACAACTGTGGTCCCTCCACAGCAATTGCAAATGGAGTGAGAATTAAGAGAGACATTATAGACAAGCACGCATAATAGTTCATTCCACTGACTGATTTTCCCTTCATGCCCCTCTTGGAAAATATGTTCCGGAAAACAAAAGCCAGGTTTGATATCATGGCCCCCATAAAACCTGAAGATGACAGCCAACAATAAAAATTAGACCATCAGACTAACAAAGTACAAAGGTATTTGTGTTCGTCCGCCAAGCATAATTTTACAAGTTACCAGACAAGCATTACATTTAGATTATCGTAAACAATTTACAAGATTCCAACAGAATTGAGACTTATAAATGACTTGAATTCCATAAGTCTAACTAGCTCCAAGGTATTAATCAGATGCCAGACAGCTTAAGAATTTGATTACCAGTCATATTGAAATTAAGCTCTGTAAGTGCTGCAAGACCGCAACCACCAATAATAGGAATGAGTGACAAGTAAACTGGAGTAGGGAAGGTCTCTCCCAAGATGAACCTTGAAACCAATACACTGAAAGCAGGTTCTCCACTCTTTATTATGTGTGTAAATGAAACTGCCACCTTTGACATACTTACAGTAGCTGCAACATGCCCAATTGTATGAGCAACAGCAACCTAAAATACCACCAACTATTAAATCATCATGAAATTCCAACCTAAAGTCAAATAATCCCAGGTGACAACATTATATAAATAATTAAATCATTCAGATGAAAAAAAATATTAGAAAAAAGCAATAGCAAATCAAATTTCCTCATTGATAAGCAGATAATTAATATAACTCATCCAGTACAACAAATCGAGTAAAAAAAAAAATATAAAAACACAGCCACTAAATTCCTGATCATAAAGTTTCAGTCTTGCAGACCAAAAAAATAATAGAAAATTGCATGTGAAAAAAGCCTACCGGAAAGAGGGCTTTCCAGAAGTCAAAATCAGTCTTAGGGGCTTCAGCAATCCTTAAAGCCCAAGAAACAAACATGATAAGAGAACCAGCAGCTAGTGAGAGAGTGGAAGTCAACCAAGGAAAAGGATACGCATTCAAAACCTTCTTGTTATAAATATTAAAAACCACATTCAAAGCCCACCAAGTAGCAAAATAGATCCCAATTTTCAATTTCCTCGCTGCCTCAGATGGCGTTTCTGGGACCTCGATTGGCCTTGATTTATCAGCTTCATAGGCCTTACAGGTGATTAAATCACGCTTCTTTGTGTTATGATCATCAATGTTATTAAAAGAGGATCCTTCCGAAATTTGAAAAGATTCAATTTTTGAAACGTAAAGTGGCTTAGAAGATGAAAGAACGGCGGTTCTCCGGCAACCCTTTGGCGGTAAGAAAGTCGGAGTGACCGAGAAATTCCTTGACGGTGACGGCGACTTTGTCCGCAGAACTTCAGGCCCACTAAAAAAAGTTGCCGGGTGCTTCAAAGAAGAGATCATGATGTAACAAAATGCTGCAAAATTTCAGGAATTGAAGTGGAAAAATCGAAGAAAGATCAATATTAAAGGCAGAAAAGGGTTGAAAAATTGAAGCTTGAAGCTTTGGAGAGATTAGAAAGCTGGTAGTCCAAGGCTCTGTTTGCAAGAAAAAGGTGTCAACGACAAAGCAACCAAAAGTTTTCAGAAATAAGTGCGTAGTTCTACATAAACTAATAATAAGTTAATTAATTATACAAAGGGTTTATTTTCGTTCGTACAACTGTACTGCTTCAATTTGGAAATATCAAATGTCAAACAAATTTTGGCCTTCTAGAGATAAGTCGACATTTTGTAAATCATGAAATACTTCAAGTAAATAAATTGTTAGTATCATATTCATAAACTGTATCATTTGAGATGAATGTATTGTTTGACTGTTTTTCACTCTTTTTAGAGCTTAACAATAATTTTTATTGTCGTAAGACTGTGTATGTGTTGTTGTTATTGTATACGTGTTAATGTGTAATATTGTATAGAAAATGGACCGATGCATTCACATTGTCCTGGGGCTAAATATGTAATCTCATAGAGAAAGATGGTAATCATAAGTTAGGAGCAAGGATCTCGTGGGGTTTGGTTCAAGAGAATCATGGGCCGTTGATCCTTAATTGAATTAGAGGTTCGGTTTCTCTACATTGAATGCTCTGCCAACAGCTTCTCCTTCGACCCGATTTGGTGTCCAAACTTGGAAACTTTCTGAAGCTAAAGATCCTTAATTTATTTAATTCCCATGGTAACATACACTTGAGATAAAATATGAGACCTCCAATCACGCGTGCCTTACCATTGGAGATCTCATATTTTACTTCACTGTTGGTCTCCCCAGACCTGAACCCGGTAACATATCACTCTAAGTATGTTTCTGGTGTACTAGGTTTTACTGTAAGGATGTTTTTGATATACTAGACTTTTGTGTTTGCATATGATCCAGAGAGAAGTCGGATCGCTTTGTGATATAATGTACATATTCTTACTCTATACTTTATGCAAGAGGCTGTTTATGCGGCTCGAATCCGTGACATCAATGCGACAAAACATTAATCTTACCAGTTGCTCAAAGTACCGTCCTATTTTTAACATATCACTGTAATAGGAGGAAAAGGTAACCAACCTATAACACAGCTTATGTTTAGAACTAAAGCACAATAACTTTAGTAATATGAATGACATAAAATCTCTTGATGAAAATTCTCCGAGAAAGTCTCTGGACAAAAATTGTCATAAAAATGTTCGTCAAGAGACATCGCATGCGTTAAAACAGGAAACCTTTTGTTCGACGTTCACTTTACTGTGCACATCCATGTTATAAACTTATAATTTGTAAATTCAGTTTCCATGACATGACCCAACCCAATAGTTCTGGTGGTGAAGGATCTAGAGAGTGTCGAGAATTCGATTCTTGTTTCAAACAAGATTTTCGATTCTTTTTTCAGCTAAACGCATGATATTGTTTCACTACTTGCAGTGGGCTCCTTATGTGGTTGTCTGAGCAGTACAAACTCTGCCATAGCGGACCTTGAATACCTGATTTTCATCCTTATCACACCGTAGGACAGACTGATAGAGGTCAGGTTGGGGTTTACGGTCATAAACCTTTTTTATATAATTTGTAAATCCATGAAAATGAAACATTTCAAACTCGGGTCCAACTATTCGCGAGGAATAGCTGGCTTTTGCAAATGGCATATTCCAAGAACATCCATTTTGCATCTTTGTCCCATCAACAACTGGTCAATACTTTGCTTTGCATATCACTTTATAGCTTTATACAGGTTTAATAACTAAAGCAAAACGCTAATTGCAAGGACAACAATGAGAGAACATAATAATTTTGAAGCTTAACATAATCTTATAAGTTGATCCTTATAATCTAATAAGTTCATCAAGGGAGGTAAACAATATCTTAAAACATGTTAAAGATAGAATATTAGACCATCCATCCATTGACATAGAGACTAATATATTAACAAAACAAATAATTAAACTTTTTCTTCTTTTTTCTTTGTCAGGTGAAACCGGAGCAAATCCCATCTCTACAAACGAGAAAACCCCGTTGAATTTTCCAAAATTCCTTTTCCCTGTATTTTTTCAGAAAAAATCCAGTCAAAAGATTTGCTACGATTTAAGCGTCAAACACAATATATTTCAGCTTGGAACCACTTTGTTGGTGGGTAGGTTAGCAAAGACACTCGGTCAAGAAGTTGTACAACTCAAAGATAAGAACTTGTACGCAATAAGAATTTGTTTTAAAAAGTCAAAAATTGGTAAAAATTGCGTCATGGATAAGATCTTATCCAATTCAAAAAAACTGATGTGTTTCTGATTTACATCATTAAATCTACCTACTGAGGCTGTGGCGGTTGGGTCCGGGGTGACCGATTTCATGTTTGCTCCAATAAACACTTCCTTTCTCCCTGCAGCCACTCGAAGCATTCTACACATAATTTTGACAGAGTTTCACATGAGTAAGTGCGCTTCTTTTTTAGACTTTCCTGTAACATGATTCTGCCTGTTAGGAAGCAGCTAATATGCGTAATATCTGCACGCTTTCACAGATTCAATTCTAATGGTCAGTTTTCACGCCCCTTGGTGTCCCTGGAGTACTCGTCTGGTATGTTCTTCTCTTCGTATGTTGCTTATTTCTATATTGCGTTGGATTTGTGACTTATAGAATTCAGTATATGTGCCTCTCTTGTTTGTGGTCTATATCTCTAGACTCCTGTGGGTGGCATGTGTTGCCGCGACTCTTGCTTCCGCCACTCTTCTGCTTCTGAAAATAGTTCTATGTCAAACTCAGACTATAGTAGGGTTGTGTGTTTGTTTCTACATTTCTTGCTTTAACGATCTCAAAAGTGTACAGTTTTAGGTGAGATCATCCGTTCTTCCAAGTCTTGCATAAAATGCTATTCTGCAGAAACAAGTAGGAATATGTAATGACAATACTTAGGGGGCTACATTTCGTAATCTGACACAACTACATTTGAGGAGGTGCCATAGGCAGTTCGTTTTCAAGATTTCCTTGGAAGTGCTCCACAGTTTTTGTGCCTGAACCAAGCCAGTAATTGTTTAACTCGTCTCCTCTTGGTAAAAGAAGATTTTTCATAAATTATGAATGTTATATGTTTAAAAAATGAGTTAAATGCAGGACAAATGAGAGAGAAAAATAAAAGGACAATTGTGCATCATCAGCAGCGGTGAAATCTTTCTTGTTTCTGTTTTTTCTAATTTTCATGTTCAACTCTCATATGTGGTGTAAGTATGGATGCATGGAAGTGAAGGAATTTAGAGGAAACATGTTTGGAGGCTGAGTGTAAATTTTTTATTCAGACTACTTCTTCAATATACATGAGTATCTCCTTTTATAGGCAGAAGTAGAAAGAGGCAGCAGAGTGCCAACGGTAAACTAACGGCTAATTCCTATTGCACTTTACAAGTCACTTAGTGGGTGACGTATGAGTATGTATAGGTCTATTACAAGATTATTTGACTATGTATAGGAATATTTACTTTGTATAGCTACTGTATGTGCTGTGTACAGTTTGTGTATATACAATGTATTTCAGAGTATATTTCTACACTCCCCCTCAAGCTTGGTGTACATGTTTTACAACCAAGCTTGACTACTAATCTCTAAAACTTTTAGTAGACAATGGCTCGGTGAAGATATCGGCAATTTGGTTGCTTGATGTGTCATTTTCGATCTTGACGGCTTCAACTTTTATTATTGAACAACTTGCGTTGCTTCTCTCTTTGATATTTCTTGACTTAGTGCAAACTCCAGGTACATGACACAATAGTATTTGTTTACTGCAAATAAAGTAATCTTGTTCCTGCAAAACAATGTTAGGAAGAAACTGCATTCAAATGCCACCTGCAAAGTGAAGGTTAGTGAATAAAACTTGGAATCCAACCATATACCGGTCAATCTGCATCAAGATGTTAGCTTCAAATTCAATCATGCTCTAAATTCCATTTAACAGTCAGGCAGAGAGGTTGTTCTCGTATGCAAAACTATCCATAAAATGCATATGTTAAAGATTTTTCTCAAGAATGCATATGTCAAAGATTTTACCCATTATGTTTGCAATGATCAAGTAAAATATATATTTTCCTTGAATGTGAGATAGATTTATGAGGAGAAAAGAAGAAAAACTTGATATAAGACTATGATTCCGTTTCCTATCTTGAAAGAACAGTTTACATATTACCAGAAACATATCAACCAGAAATTGGTTAAGAATTCTATGCTCAACCACTACAGCAGTGTTGAAACATAGAAGACAATTATATTATACGGAAGCAAGACGTAATTTCATGAATGGCAGGACACAGATGGTATGTACAACCATAACCACTTAACTATTTTAAAGCAACAGATGAAGTACTTTGTACATGTGAAGACACCAACATATATAGAACATATATGAATAAAACAACAAATTATGCGGAAGAGAACCATATCATCCTGGATCATCATCATTCATATAGGCATATATCAAACATCTAAGTATTAACAATACTTAGCTAAGATGACAACCCAAAGTTCAAACTTACTCACAGATGCTCAGACTGTTTTTTAAAGAAATGAGCAACAACTCTTCTTCCCTTCCCATCCTGGATACACTGGACTTCATTCTTCAAAAAGAGTAATGGATAGCACAAAGCATATTGTCATACACAGCAATTACCAACACTAAAAATGTCTTCCCTTTTTTTTTGTGAACCAAATACTAAAATATAATCCACACCAATGAAGTTATAAATATACGACTTTCTTTACCACCTAATCAGTATAATTACATCATCCTTCCAATTTTCCTGTCAAAGTTCACCTAAACATTGAGGTCACATATGAAGTTCTGGAAACATCAAGGACACAAATGGAGTTCTGGAAAGGAAAAAAAATCTCTTAATCTCTTATATATGTACTTACATGCAATTGAATAGATTAGCAACATGCATCAACAGACACGATCATCATTTTGGCGGAACACATAGAGGAGACATATCTTAGTTCATCTTATACCTAGAGACATATAAACATTGATCATACTCATACAGCTTTAAGGCACAATCATTCACCAGTTGACTACTTCAAAGACACAGAAGACAGATAATTCACAATTTAGGTAATTCTTAATTCATAATGCCTTTTAAGAGTAGAAATAACAAATAGTTGATTAAGAGCTTACCATCACTAGTCATACGATGTGAGGTACCTGTACAACAGTTAATGGCTTGGAGTTAGGATCTTCTGCATCTATTTTGATAGGCCAATTGTGATGTGTCGTCAAACATTTATGATAGCACATTGTTCATGAATGTAGTATCCATCTAGCATCCCATCAATAAAACAAAATCTTCCCACAATCCGTGAATAAATCTACAGATTTGAACTTTCATGCCAAACGTTGGCTCATGTTTGATTCGTAAAAATTTCCCTATGAGATAAAAAATGGAAATCTCTAGTAGATTGGTGGAATAAGAAGAAGAAGAAATTTATAGGCTGTAACAAGAACATTAAGACGAAGGAAAAAATGGTGGTAGGCTGGAAGAGAGGAAGAGAGAACCAGAGGGTTTTCTCCTTCGTGGGCAATTTTTCCAGTGAAGCTCAAACATACTGCCTATTTCTCAAGAGGATGTTCTTTCGTGCTTTCACTATTCTGAATTCAGAATTCGAATTGACCAACTTCGGGCGGCAAAATATGTATGTTCGGGTGTTACTTTTGAGAAAGAAGGACAGTAGATAAAAAAAACTCAATAAATGCAACAAATGCAACGTGTAGAGAAAGAGAGAGACTTTTTACGCAAAGCTAGGAAAAAGTGACAAATTTAATATACACAAATCTAATAGAAATCTTGTTGACAGTAGAAGGTGGAATAAGGACAGAAGGCAGTGGACGTAATTATAAAGTGGTATGGTTAAAAAATGTGTCGGAGAAGAAATGATGAAAAAAAATTGGAGTGAAGTATACGTGTCCTTCTGTGATTAGGTGGAATAAAAAATCTGTGGTAGGAGGAGAATAAAAATGGACAAAAAAGGAGTGTAAGTGGGCAAGTGGTCAACAGACTGTGATAGAAAGAAAATTGCATGCGTGCTAGGTGTCCTCAACTGATGAGACACGTATGTAGGTAACGTGTCAACTCTACATGCACGTTGTAAACCCACTTTTAAAAAACTAAATAATTAAAACAATACAAATGGAGAATTCTAGCAACTTTCTCTGAAGATTTTTGGAGTATTCTTTGAGATTTTGAGCAATGTTCTTCCTGAGATTTCTAGGGTATTCTTTATCTGGGAGAAAGAGATAAAACTAAGATGTTTCTGATGTTGAAAACAATTTTCTCAGTATGTGAGGAACCAGAAGAAAGGATAAAAGCGGACTTTTACAAACAAAAAAGGGATAGAAAAAAGAATTTTGCAAAAAGTAAGATAAAATTAATATTTTCCTTCCGTACGAGACATTAACCATCGCCGCTACTCCCACCAATTAGAAACTGTCAGGTGTTCTTTCTCCTTCCAAGACATTTCATGTCATCACCTTAATCTTTACTTCTGAATTAGTTTTCTTGAAAAAAATAGAAAAACTCATTTTACACGACAATCTTCCCATTTAATTCTTCCATCTCAAAACTTCACGGAGCTTACTTCACTTCTTCTTCCTCCTTCTATCGTCTCCATCTCCATTTTCCTTTTCACCGTTTACTTCACTTACTTCAACATTTGCTTCATCACAAAGTCTTCCTTTAGTATCTCAACAAGAGATCTCTTGCTCAACATCTCTGATATTGCTTATATTTAGCATCCTTCTTCGTGCTCCTGTGGTCATCTTAACCCTTTTGTTCTCTGTCTACATCACTTCTACTCTGTTTATTTTATCTTTCAAAGGACAAATATAATCACTCTCTTTTAAATCTTTACCTATGTCTTGAACACCACAGTCATCCACGACAGAGTCTGGATCTGAAGCTGAGGAAATTTGTTCGCCTAAGGCTATACAAGGTTACTCTTATCTTCGATTGACCCCTGTTCACGAAGAATTTTTCATTTCACAAAATGAAGCAGGGTAAGATTGCCAGAAATTGTCAGAAAAGGAAGCTATGAGGATAATTTTTAGGCCTATAATGCGTATGTCCCCATGGTTGACAAGGCTGTTGATTCTGTTTGGAAGAAGCAACCACTCATTCAAGACTCTTCTACTTACAAAGGGACGCTTACATAACCGCAATCTCTTAAGGTGATGCTTTTGAAGCTTTCTCAGGAAACTTGTATTTGTCTCTCCAATATAAAATTATAAGAACATTTTGAAGGCTCTCTGGCCGTTGAAGATGGCTCAATGGCCTTGAAATTTATGGCTCTTCATGGCCTATTGAATAGATTGGAAAGATTTCAGCTCTATGGCCAAGGCTCTTCATAGCCTATTCAAGAAAAGATTTGTTTGAATTTTTCCGGCTCTATGGCCAAGGTTCTATGACCTCTTGAAGTTTTTTTTTTTTCCGACGCCTTTTAAAAGATTTGTGGCTCTATGGCCTTGAAGACTCTTTGGTCTTGATAAGAGTTTGTGGCTCTATGGCTTTGATGAATTGTTCTGGCTCTTGGCCAAGGCTCTGTGGCCTATTAGAATAATAGGGTCTATTGCCCTGAAGAGTTTATGGCTCTATGGCCTTTTGAAGCATTTGAGGCTCTATGGCCTTTTGAAGCATTTGAGGCTCTATGGCCTTGAAGAATTTATGGCTCTATGGCCTTTTGAAGCATTTGAGGCTCTATGGCCTTGAAGAATTTAATGATATTTTTTTTGTTTTGCCATTTTCCTGAGAAGATGAAACTACAGGTTTTGAAGATATATAGAGACATCACAGAAATACCTGCGAGAGTTCGAAATGGCCCTTGAAGAGTTGCCTGGAAGAAGGAATTGCGGCAGCATTTGGACCTCCAACCATCAACGAAATCATTTGCTTTCGTAGTGTTTTCTCTCTCTTTCTTCTCAGTAAATATGCTCGAAGTTGAAGATAAGCTTTGTGGAACATTCGAATATTGTTGAGCCAAATAATCCAAGTGAGATTTCAAACGCTTCTCAATTCCTTTTTTCAGAGTTGAGGCTCAGAGATTCGTTTTGGTAAACTTGCTTCCAATCTTCTCTTCTCTTCAACCATGGCTCTGATACCATGAAGGAATTTAGAGGAAACATGTTTGGAGGCTGAATGTAAATTTTTTATTCAGACTACTTCTTCAATATATATGAGTATCTCCTTTTATAGGCAGAAGTAGAAAGAGGCAGCAGAGTGCCAACGGTAAACTAACGGCTAATTCCTATTGCACTTTACAAGTCACTTAGTGGGTGACGTATGAGTATGTATAGGTCTATTACAAGATTATTTGACTATGTATAGAAAAATTTACTTTGTATAGCTATTGTATGTGCTGTGTACAGTTTGTGTATATACAATGTATTTCAGAGTATATTTCTACAGGAAGTTTGTTTTAGCAAGTTCTGAGGCATGGTTACTGGTTTTTTCAGAAACTGTCATGGGATAAAGCAGCTACGACTATGAGATTGCTAACATGGACATGGTTATGGGAGTCTCAACTCAATCTGAAAAAGGGTTTACCACGCTTTACCCTGTTGTTTTATTTAAATTTAGATATGACCCAGATTTAGATGGGCGCATTCTAGTGGGGAAAGTGGGCTGCACTGTGGAAAGCGAATTTTGCAGAAGGTACTTCATAGATATTTGTTGACTTGGTTTATCTTGCAGTTGTATACGTGACAGATTCAGTATTCTCGGACGTTGTATGATGAGATGCACTTGCCATTCCCTCCTTCTATATATTCATAAGTGTTGTGTTTCAGTTTGCAAAAAGAAAACGAAATGCTTTGTTTGCTTCCTGTCAGACCTTTTTTTAATATATATCTTTTGAAATTTGATAAACTTGTAGATTTTTAGGATCTTAAACATGTTCTGATCATCTTTTTTTGCAAAAATAAAAAATAAAAAAACCCGTATTATTTGGCATCCTAACATTTATTTATCCAAGATTACATGTGCTTATAACCTCCTGAATATTAGTCATTCTATTCTGCCTGCTCAAGTGATTGCATCTTTTAGACATAGTTGGAAGTAAGATATTTCCGCACTTGTTAGATGATTTCCTCATCCTATGCTCTTTTTCCATATTCTGTTTCTCTGTTTACTTTATTCAGCAGTAGTTTTTCCTTGGAATAATTGTGGCTTTATGTTCATCGCACAGGATGTTAGAATCCACTAATTGAGATCAATCAAGATTTAGTGGTGTAGAAATGATTATAGCAGTTAGAAATAGTGGTAGCATAATTATAGGGATTAGACATAATAGTGGTAGCATAATTATAGTGGTAGGGATTAGACATAATTGTAATTAGATTCCTTTCATTGTATACCCTACTCATCAACATATATGTATCGGTACTAATCTAGTGAAGAAAGCATGAAGAATATATGAGAAATTTTCCCACTGCTTGACATGGTATCAGAGCAAGAAGAATTCCTTGCTGTTTGATACAAGTCTTTCTGGCTCAGAGTTAATCTTCATCACTGCCAAGACTGAGTCTGTTCTCAAAACCTTACCATACCTTTACCTTTCTTTGTCAAGTGCGTACCAGTTCGCATCAATACCATCCCCATCAACATTTTTCTTCCCTGCAACAAAACCAACTGAAACATGTCAAACACTCAAGAAACACAACCATAAATACAGGAATCATCTGAAAAAATTCCAAAACTCCCTGCTCATTTTGATCTCTCTGCAGAATTTGCCAAATTCCTGCAGACCCAAATCAGTTCTTCACCTTCACCAGTATCCGAGAATTTGATAATAAAAGTAAAACTCAATGCCAACAATTATCCATTATGGTGCAATTTGATGCGAAGAGCACTTATGGGCAGGGGGAGGAGCGCCCACATTACAGGGGTTCCTCTACCCCCTGCCAACGGACAATGACTATGCCAAGTGGGAACAAAACGACCAACTTGTTTTTACTTGGCTTATAGACAATATGGATGAAAGTTTAGTGCATAATGCCTCAAGTTACCCGACAGCCAAGGCTCTTTGGGATGGCCTTGCTGTAACCTACGGGTCAGGTGCTGACCCGTTACAGACCTTCGACTTGCACAAGCAGGCATACACAATGAGACAGGGGGATGGCTCATTAGACACCTGCTGGAACAGACTCCAGAGTTTATGGAGAACGATTGACAGTAGAAGCCCAAATCCCATGGAGTGTCCAAGGGATATTGAGAAATTCAACAAATTCCTACAAGAACAGAGGTTGTATCAACTGTTAATGGCAGTTGATGATCGATTTGCAACCACTAAACGCGAATTACTGAAACGGGACCCTCGACCCACTGCTGAAGTTGCATATGGCGAACTAAGAAGGTCAGAAACTGAGAATGTCTTACTAAAACTTACCCCCTCAGTACCATCATCGGGGGTAGGATTGGGACAGGGACTGGCGGCAAGAGGTCCTGGTGGTACAAACAGAACCACCACAGAACCAATACGGAGAGGAGGAGGCAGCAATCCCCGCTCAGGAGCACCATCACGGCGGGGAACTGAGAAAAACAATCTTGAATGTACCCATTGCAAGAGAAAGGGACATTCAAAGGAAAACTGTTTTAAACTTCATGGGTATCCAGAGTGGTGGGATGACTTTAAGAAGAAGACCCAGGCTGCTGCCACTCAAGCTACCGGAAGCAGTGAAGGGAACAACCGAGGGACAGATATTACCGGAGGAGGAACTGACCAGCCCAACCAAGCAGCCGCCGGCATCAGTGGAGAAGAAGACGCCATGGCAGCTGCTGCAACAGGTAGGCGGGTTAGGGTTGTAATCCCTAACCCCCGATGTTTTTATACCCCAACATCAAAGAATTTACCTTTACCCCCTACATTTCCTGAAAATGTTAATAAGGCCCTCCAATCTTCTGAACCCGCCACCCATCATCCCTCTAATTCGCTTATATTCCCCAAAGTCCCTCATATTTCCAATATTATTTTAAAGCACCCCACACTTCCCTCAATACCCAGTTTCAGTCCTATAGCTTTAACCAATATATCTAAAACCCTCACAACAAATAAAACTGAATCTTTGTGGATCTTGGACTGTGGAGCCACAGACACGATGTCATATGACCCCCATGATTTCTTAACACATACACCTCCCACCAAGACCAGTGTTGAAACTGCCAATGGCTCCTCCGTCCCAGTACAAGGTGGTGGCACTATCACTATTACCCCAAACATCACCCTTAAAAATTGTCTCTATGTGCCTGACCTATCCACAAAACTGTTGTCTGTTAGTCAGCTAACCAAGGAATTGGATTGTGTAGTTCTGATATATCCATATTTCTGTCTTCTGCAGGACATTCATACCAAGGCGATCATTGGGCGTGGTACTGAACGTCATGGGCTGTACTTTGTTGATACGGTAGCACAACAGGGACAGTCTAATCTGGCCACCGGGACAGTCACTCGACAGTTATGGTTGTGGCATCGCCGGTTAGGGCATCCATCATTTACATATTTAAAACATTTGTTTTCTTCTTTATTTACTTCAAAAACTAAATCATTGCAGTGTGATACTTGTCTTTGGGCCAAACAAACCCGGGCATCGTACCATTCAAATAATACTCGAGTTGATAACATGTTTTCTTTAGTTCATTCTGATGTTTGGGGACCATCACCCTACAGTACACCTTTGGGGTTTCGTTACTATGTCATCTTTATGGACGATTTTTCTCGCATGACGTGGTTATACATTATGAAAAATAAATCTGAGGTATTTGATAAGTTTTGTAGTTTTTATCATATGGTCAAAACTCAATTCCAACCTTCTATCCAAATCCTCCAATCTGATAACGGCGGAGAATATCTCAATGGGGAACTGAGGCAGTTTTTAAATAGCCACGGGATTATCCACCAAACCACATGTCCACATACCCCTGAACAAAATGGCGTTGCAAAAAGAAAGAATCGCGTCCTCTTAGAAATGGCTCGTGCCATGATGTTTGACTCTCATGTGCCTATGAGTTTCTGGCCGGAGGCTGTATCCACTGCTGCTTACCTCATTAATCGCCTTCCAACAAAAATCCTTAATCTCCAAACACCACTCCAGATATTATCCACACAACATTCCCTTCCTCAATTCTGTATCCTTCCACCAAAAGTCTTCGGCTGCACTGTTTTTATTCACAACCCTAAACCTGAACGTACAAAGCTTGACCCTTGTGCTGATAAATGTATATTCGTTGGCTACGTTACTACACAAAAGGGTTACCGGTGTTACAATCCTAAAACACATCGTATCCATATCACAATGAACTGTATCTTTGTTGAGACAGAATTTTACTACCGTACCCCATCTAGGGTCAGGGGGAGCCCTATGATGGAACCCTAGACTGGTTGTCACACTATAACTGCTCAGCGATAGTTCCAACACGGTCAGTAGATGGCGCCGACTGTGTATCTGACTCTAAAGTACCACCTATGACTTCCGCATCACTCTCTGATGATCAGCCTAGGATGAATGCCGGGTCAGAGGTAAGACATGGTAATCGTATTACACAGTCTATTTCTTTGATTCCTGATAACAGTACTCCATCCCTTGATACCAATAATATATTGCCATCTAACCCTGTAACAGAAATACCTACCACAGATTCTCCCGAGGGACCTATTGCTTTGCAGGAATTGCAGCAGGTAAAGACCCTACCTCCCAGGACTGCACGAGGGGTACCACCAGCCCGGTATTCCCCAGAAAAGATATCAAGAAATTCACGGTACTCCCTGAAGAACTCCAGAGCAGGAGTAAGTGATGCTGCAAAAGGCTTCTTTGCAACTATATGTGACGAAGGAATCCCAAAAGGCGTTGAGGAGGCTTTAAACCGACCAGAATGGAAGGATGCGATGCTAAATGAAATGAGTGCACTTCGAAGGAGCGAAACGTGGGAAAAGGTTACTCTGCCTCCTGGAAAACGACATGTAGGCTGTAAATGGGTGTTTACAATCAAGTATAAAGCAGATGGAAGTATAGAGCGCCTTAAAGCTCGACTGGTGGCAAAGGGATACACTCAAACTTATGGCATTGATTATTCCGAGACTTTTTCACCTGTAGCTCGAATTGATACTATTCGTGTCTTGTTTTCAGTGGCAGCCAATAGAGATTGACCTCTTCACCAGTTTGACGTCAAGAATGCATTCCTTCATGGAGATCTTAAAGAAGAAGTGTATATGGAACCTCCTCCAGGGTTCGCTACTGAATTTGGAAAAAGTGAAGTGTGTCGTCTAAGAAAATCCTTGTATGGATTAAAACAGTCTCCCTGAGCCTGGTTTGGGAGATTTACCGAGGTAATGAGACAGGATGGCTACTCACAGAGCAACGCAGATCACACATTGTTTATAAAACGACGGGGAGTACAGGTGACCTGCTTAATTATCTATGTCGATGACATGATTATCACAGGTGACGATACAGAGGAAATAACTCGACTCCGGAAACACCTATTCACAAAGTTCGAGATGAAAGATCTTGGGGGCCTTAAGTATTTCCTTGGAATAGAGGTTCTTCGATCCAAGGACGGAATTTACATTTCATAGCGCAAGTATATTTTGGATCTACTTGCTGAAGTAGGCATGCTTGACTGCAAATCCTGTGATACTCCTATGGTTGTAAATACAAAGCTGCAGGTAATCGATGATGCGCCATCAGCAGATAGAGGTCAATACCAGCGCTTGGTTGGGAAGTTAATCTATTTGTCACATACTCGACCCGACATTGCGTTTGCTGTTAGCCTTATGAGTCAGTTCATGCACAACCCCCAAACACATCATATGGACGCAGTTATACGGATTCTGAGGTACTTAAAGCACACTCCGGGCAGAGGAATTGTGTTTCGAAATAATGAACATCTCGATATACAGTCCTATACTGATGCAGATTGGGCAGGTAATTTGGTAGACCGAAGATGGACGTCAGGATACTTTACTCTTGTAGGAGGAAACCTGGTCACCTGGAGGAGTAAGAAGCAAAAGGTCGTAGCTCTTTCCAGTGCAGAGGCGGAATTCCGAGGGATCGTCAAGGGTATTATGGAAATCTTGTGGATACACAAATTGTTCAAAGAATTGGGGATTCATATTAATCAGCCTACGCCATTGTTTTGTGATAACAAAGCGTCTATCAGTATCTCGGAAAACCTTGTACAGCATGACAGGACGAAGCATGTGAAAATTGATCGACACTTCATAAAAGAAAAGTTAGAAGCGGGACTAGTTATGTTGCCTTTTGTTCGATCAGAGGATCAGCTGGCGGATGTTCTGACAAAGGCAGTAAATGGAAGGACATTTGAAGATATCTTGTGCAAGTTGAACGTTGTTGATCCCACTGTTCAACTTGAGGGGGAGTGTTAGAATCCACTAATTGAGATCAATCAAGATTTAGTGGTGTAGAAATGATTATAGCAGTTAGAAATAGTGGTAGCATAATTATAGGGATTAGACATAATAGTGGTAGCATAATTATAGTGGTAGGGATTAGACATAATTGTAATTAGATTCCTTTCATTGTATACCCTACTCATCAACCTATATGTATCGGTACTAATCTAGTGAAGAAAGCATGAAGAATATATGAGAAATTTTCCCACTGCTTGACACAGGAATCATGTGCAAGGCTATCCATCTATTCAGGTATTCCATAAAGGAAGTGATGTAAGGTAGTGATTTCCTTTTTAATCTTAATGTGTGTCTAATATTTGTATATCATGATGATGATGCTTGATCCTTACATACTTTGTTATGATGAGATTTTGATATGCTGCCAAGGTTTTGAGTAGTTGAATGTGTAATATAAATCTTTAACATATTGTCACATTTTCTTGTGCGTAATAATATAAAATCTTGCTTTCATTTTACAGAATTATGCTAAGAAATCCGGTTAACGCAAGGTTTTTATGCCTATCTAGCCATGTTTTTATCGAAAACCTTTTCCTCTTAAATCTGAGTCTTGCTGTGATTGAAATTTGTGCCCATCTAGCCATGTTAAATCCATTCACCATTCACTACTGTACAATTGAAATTTGTGTACCAAAGTGGCTGCATGTGAGCTTTCCTTCAGTAGTTGATGCTTATAACTTATAACACATGTTGCCATCTTGAGTGTTTTGCATCTTTGATGAATTCAAACTTGGCATTTAGATGAGGCTTTAATCTTCAACTTATGTTTTCTCTGTTGTTCAAAGGGGTTAAGTTTCCGACTTTCATGTAGGTGAGGCTTAAGTTCCTAATGTCTTGCCTACATTGTGCTACTTGCTTCTGTCTTGATGTTATTATCATTCCATAATCTTCTTAGATCTTGGTTTGTTTCAGAGAGGATCATGGGCATCATGAACACGAGTCTTATTATGGAGATTGCGATACTGATAGTTTGATCAAGGTGAGAAGAATTATTGGATAATTGGTTCCCTAGGAAAAAGTAGGGGAGTTACTCCAATGATGTAGCTTGAATTATCTTGCATTGTATTATTTTATTAATCTCCTTTTGAGAAAAGGTGCTTATGATTGATCTACTGATTATGCTTTTGTTTAGACTAATTTGGTTCTAATTCCTGTAGTTTATGGAAACATTGGTCTCGTCTATGTCTAAAGAGCCAAAAACACTGGCTTCAGATGGTAAGGTAGCGGATGCCAATAAACCTGCACCCTCAAGTGGGGGCTGTCGAGTTGAAGGTTTTGTACGTGTTAAGAAGGTAAGTTTGTGCTTATTATACATCAAGCCCAGATCTCTGACGTGCAAATGTCTTTTTGGTGTATCTGTGGGATCACCTCTAATGATGTTTTCTCTGGAGGGTAGCGGAACTTTCCTGGTGCAAGATTAGATTTATAATTTCTTAATATATATCTCGGATATCAATTTCAAAAATAGCAAGAGAATTTTGGCTTTAGCTACTCAAATACATTCTTCTTTTTCACTTTTTTCTTTTTGGGGAAGCTGGCTGATCCTCTTTGATTTGCCTTGCACTTTCCAGGTTCCAGGATCAGCCACGCATTCCTTTGGCGCTTCTCAAATGAATGCGTTGCACATAATCTCTCATTTTTTTCCTTTGTCAGGAGTTTGTCCTCAAGAAAGATAAAGGATGCAAGGCGGATGTTACGGTGGATTTTGAACGGACATGACAAATTGGATGGCCTTTCTTATATCTCGAACCCTAGAGAATCCGATGCAAATGTCACTTTGAGCTTCTTCATGCCTGTGCAAGTGCTTTTAGTAGTTCTTACTGCATTCTTTTTCTCCATCCGGTATTCTCCTGCCTACCACCACCACCACCACCCAACGCACAAATCGCCTCCGTTATTGCTTTAAGGTATTTGATGTTGCTATGGTCCTCTAATTTTATGCTTTCTATAGTGCTCCCTTATAAATGATTGGCAACTGATCACTTTTACAGTTTCTTTCCTTTCTTTTCTCATTATTTGCTCGAATATGTGGTCAGGTTAACCTCTGTACAGATTCTTGCTTAGAAGTATTTGGCTTATTTTACCTTTTTCATCATTTTCAATTGAGGAAGAACTCCTCTTAAAGTTTGCAATTTCCGCTTGTCTCCTAATTTATTGCGCTGCCTCTGTGCCGATTGAGCATTATATACAAGCTGTCAAAACAGAAGTGATGACAAGGTCTTACAAATTGCTCGAACAATATGATTAAACAGCCCATAGTAGTCTGATTCACAGTCATGACCTTCCTGTTGCAAAGTTTCATTTTGAATTGTTCCCAATGCAGGTTCGTACAGCAAGTTCAATCCCCACCCCACTCTACCCCAACCGCTGGGGCAAAAGGAAAAAAGAGACATGGTTGCATAAAGAGTGGAACATATTCCCTTCTCTCTTTTGACTTTGGTATCATTTCTGTAATCAGGTTCTTATAACGGAGGGCTCTCAAGTCTTTCTCGCACTTCGTCACTAATGTCTGTGCCATTATCGGCGGTGTTTTTACGGTTTGTACTCTTACCTTCACATGGCCATCATTCCTCATTTGGTCTCACGCAACGGGTTCTATGACCTTGTCCTGCTGTTCTAGTAACGGGTCTTGTTCTTTGTGGATATTTAGGTGGCTGGAATACTGGATTCGATCCTACATAATACGATCATTCACTAACACACTAGCACATCATATCCCTATTATTGAGTCACTTATTCTGGTACATATAGAGCCGGGAGTCTCACTGGAGGCAAGGGGATAGAGGTATTGTTTGCCTACCGCTCACCCTCTCCAGACCCTAGCGATAGCTTTTGCTGCCGTTGCGATATACTGGATATGATTGATTGATTTATATAATACGATGACATTGATGAAGAAAGTTGAACTAGGACAACCATTTTGTTGTATTAAAGCGACATGGTAAGCAGAAGCATAGAGTTTTATTGATTTTCATACCTACCAGATGCTTCTATGACTTTGTTATTGTACTCTGCAGAGGCTTATTTTTGGGTTAGAAGAATATTCTCACAGAGTAGCAGATGATTTTGGAACTAGTACAGCTCGAGCTCTCTTCTCATTCCGCACTTTGGGATCCCTGGCGATTTACCTTTCTTATTTTAATCTTTAATTTATTTTTCTACTAACAAAGAGGGGTAGTATATGGATGTAGTATATGGAACTGACATTTCTATTTGGTCTCAACCACAACGTAACATGACCGATAAAATGCAAGCCAGATAGATGTGAATGTTCTAAAAAAAAAAAAGAGTTAACTCTATCGATTATTAGGACAATGAGTGGTACTATTGAATATTACAGACACAACTGTCGCAGGAACTTTAACATAAAATAATGGAAATACTGCTAAGAACATGGTGGGAGGGGCAAGACAAGCCAACTTGGGCTCGTAATATTGAAAATGAAGTAAGAAAGAGAAGAACTGTGTGTGATGAGAAGAAATGTGAGACATATGGTGGATTGAAATATGAGAGTATTTCTTAATAGAGGCTATTTCTTGAACACAAAAGGACTATTTGCCATATGGCATGGGGAGATATGGTCGAAAAGTGTGAACCCATTTGGCTTAAGTGGAGGTCCTGCTCGAGCACTTCTATGCGTGCATCCCAAATTTAGTAATCGGACAGTTAGTTGACTTGACTCCGCTAGAAATCATTGACCAGTCCAACAATTTTGTGTTTTTATTCGTAAAATAGAAAAAAAAAAATTGGTGTTCAATTACTCGCTTCTGGCTGGGCATGTAAGTTGAACGTGTTATTTCAGCCCTCCGACAATAAAGGCGATTGGTCTTCAACTTCCCTCATCCCACGCTTCTCTCTCTCGCTCTCTCACAAATACACCACCCTTCTTTCTTTCTTTTCCAATTTTTATATAATATATACACAGATATACACACACTGGTGCTTATACAGACAGAGAAAGAGAAGGATTTACATCAGTCTTAACGCATTAAACGGCCATTTCTGTATTCGTCTGTGGTGGTAGAGTTTGGTTGTGGGGGAGTCTTTTTGTTAAAGAAAAAACAAAAAGTTCAACAAACCCACCAAGCTTAACTATCTTTAGACTCTGCCACCACCACCACATCCACCGCTGGCTGAATCTTGAAACAGAGAAAAGAAAAAGATTACATTTTTAAGAGACAATTTCAGTAAGAAGAGTGATCCGAACATTTCATCTTCTGGGCGTGGAGCTGGAATTTGGGGGTTCCATTTTCTTGCAAATGTGAGAATTTATCAGCTTTAGCTCAAAGGTTGCTGGTTTTCTGGGTATTTTTGAGGAAAGGATTCATATTGTTTGAAGGCCTAAGATTTTTATCTAACAGTTGATACATGAAAATGTGGAGGGACCCTGGTGCTCCAGCTGATTCGTTCTATGAGGTTCGCCCTGAATGCACTGATGTACCAAAGTCAAAGTTTCGCATCAAGGTTAGCTTCCTCTCAGCTCTGTTTCTCTCGCCCCACTCTTCATCAATTCCTACAAAATCAATTCTTATTGTCTTTTAATGCACGCTTTAATCCTGGATTGTCTTCTTGATGTTGTCGCAGCCATTTATGTAGTCTATCGGTTTTGATGTCTTATATCAGAGATAATTTGATTTGTTTGTGTGGTTGGATTTTGTAATAATGGCTTCACTGTAATGGTCGCGATGTTAAGTGTCAATCACTCTGATTAATGGAGAACCATTTATGTATATGATGTAAAAGCCAAGAGTACATCTACAATGTACAATACCCGCACATATATATATGTATGTTTCCTTATTGGTCTATCTATAGTCCTTTATGACTGCATCCAAACATCTGGTTCATAGCTGTTCATAATCTAGTCGATCCCACAGATTGGCGGATTTCGATTTGCATCAATCCCATAAGTACCTTACATGGCTGTATTAATCAATCCCTTTGGTGCATTGCGGAAGGTGAATTGTTAATGGCCTAGATGTTGTTGAGACTGAATTCCACAGGAAATCATCCAAAACCGCTGTTTTCATAGTCACATATGTTCTGCTTCATGTTATTAGGTTAGCAGCGTCATCATATTCCAGTGCTTGGTTGGACATGTGAGAGTGAAAAGCTAAGCAAAAATAGGAGTTAGGGGGGATAGTTTCAATATATCTTTTGCTCATGAACTCTTGCTAAGGTATTAATTCTTCGAAAAGACACAAACTGAAGTATCATGCATAACAAACTTGAAGTATCAAGTGGGAATATGTTGTCCTAAAAGTGGCACAATCCCTTCTTTGTTGCCATTGACGTAATTGCTGTTGAAATTGGTTAGAAGGTGGACTTGGTTTAACAAATGATATGGAAATGACATGTGGAGCAGTATTGGATAATGCTAGTCGTTTGATTACAGGATTAATATTAGATGCATAAACAAATTGGTTACCAGCTTATCCACCTGTATGAGCTGATTAGTGTCCCCGTTGTGTCTAAACTTTTGGCAAAGTCCCCTGGAATCGATTTCCTGAAGTAAAAGCTTATCATGGTATTCATACTCCAGAGCCTTTAAATTATCGCATATATTTCAATTTGAGGCCATTGATACTCATAATATTTGCAACATCTAAGACATCATAAAAAAAGTATAGATTATAGAACGTTTTTTTGTTTTAATCAATGAAAAAATTAACCATCTTTTTTCTGTCATCATCTTCAGTCTATTTGTAACATCTATTTATGATACTGGATTAGAATTTTGAGTATAAGGGGAGAGTTATTCGCACAGCATTATCTCCAAAAGCAAAATTCTAGAAGTTGTTATAAACTCCAATGGTAAAGATGAGTTTGTGATGGTGTAATGTCCGTGTTATGGTTATTATTCTCTGTAATCAAGTTTAAGTCTCTTTTTTCTTTACCACAAAATTTATCTTATATTAGTCTATTATCATAATCCTTTTATCATATGTTTGCTCTCTGAAATATGTCTACTTCTTTTAAATGCTTATGCAGGCTGGAAAAACATTAAGTGCACGTAAATGGCATGCTGCGTTTACTCCTGAAGGTTACCTTGATATAGGAAAAACTCTTGGCCGCATTCATCGTGGGGTAAGTTTCTTACCCCACAAAGACTGCTGGTTATCTTTAGAATTTGCAGTTGGAGTATAAGCATATTTCCTGGAAGTTATATCTCTCATTGTCATAAAAACTGGTGTTAACTTTTTAACCGGGTATTGCCAGTTTCATATTGTCAGTGTAAAATTCATTGAGAATCAGATGTAATTGCTTTGACTTTGTTGTAATATTTTGATTTGTGGTAAATATAACCGGGTACAGGTCCAAATGATATGTATCATGTAGCACTTTCTTGTTTTACTGATTCCCTTTGGAGTTGAGATATTTCTTATGTCTTCTAATCTGAGATGAAAGATGCTCTGATATGTATGAGATGCTTTGCTGCACCCTTCTCTTCTGCAGTCTGTTCTTCTATTTCCTTGCGAAGCTTCTAGGTTTTGATGATTGTGTTATGAAACGTATGTGGCTTCAATCAAGATTGTTGCTTTAGGTTTGGTTTCTAAATTGCTTGATATAATTTTTTATAACAAGTATATGCTTGCTTTTGTCGTTTCTCAAAATCTTGCTTTGCTTTCGTGTATTTTGTTTTTCAATTTTTACTGTACCCAAGTCCAACCGTGCGGTGGTTGTCTTGCATTACTGTTGTTTCTTTATTTCCTGGAGCTGACCTTGAGGATGACATGTATTTATTGCTAAATAGGGAATCCATCCTTCAATTAGAGGTGAAGTTTGGGAATTCCTTCTGGGTTGTTATGATCCTCAGAGCACATTTGACGAACGAGAGCAAATGAGGCAACAACGGAGGTAGTTTGTCCTCTACTTCTCTCTAGCATGATATGTGTTTTTCTTATTTTGGAGGACCAAGATGTGTAAATATAACACATGCGCGTCGGATCGTATATATTAGACATGAATGTGATGTGTATACAGGTGTAATTCAATAATCTAGATTTGATCCTATACCATACGGCATCATTTGAAACTTCTTATAATTTTGCCAAGAAGTTGTGTCCTACGTGAAAAATGATTCACGTAATTTAACCAACATTTTGTCACTTTGTCCATGTAGAATTATCCTACATGAGTGAAGCAATATTTACTTATCCAAGCAGCTTTCATTTACTTGGTGCAATTCCATGTTGCCTATTTAAGGCCCAACAATTGTGCATGAACCAAGCTTGGTTTTTTGGTCTGCCCGGAAGACTTACGCTTTTTATTGCCATAACCATTAAGCTGCGCTAACATCTTTTTGCCAGAGCACAATATGCTCAACTGAAAGAAGAATGCCGCCAAATGTTCCCGTTGATTGGAAGTGGTAAATTCATTACGGCTCCTGTAGTTACTGAAGATGGCGAACCTATTAAGGATCCTATAGTACTTCAGCAGATGGATCTGGATCCAGCATTGCTAAATCAAGGAAATGGTAGTGCTGAATCTTTTCAATCCGAACTTGCAAGAGGATATAGTCCTGAATGGAAATTTTAATGATCTGATTAAATCCATGACTTGTGTTTGGTAGATGCGCTTGGTCACTATTCCCGCGACAAGAAAGTTATCCAGTGGAAACTTACGCTACATCAAATAGGTTAATACCTTCCTAGCTACATATGCATGTTTGAAAAATTCACAATCCTGAGACTCTCTCTGTGTGTGTGTCACTGGATTCCCCCCCCCCCCCCGGGCATGTTTTGTGATATTCAACAGGAACCTGTTCCTGTAGTATTCTTTGATTATCTTTGGTGTGTTTCGAAATTTCTAATATCTCTTCATTACATCTTGATTTGTTAATCATGACGTAAAAATATCATGTAGGTCTGGATGTTGTTCGCACAGATAGGACCCTTGTCTTTTATGAGAAGAAAGAAAATTTAGCGAAACTCTGGGACATCCTTGCTGTATATGCCTGGTTTGATGTGGATGTTGGCTACTGTCAAGGTAAGGTCTCAAATCTTAGAATCTAAGTTATCATTTTCGTATTTTAGTTATCTTCCTCTTCCCACCGTCTTCTTCCATTGGTTAAGTTTTCGGATAAGTGATATTTGTTTGACTGACTTGAGTTATATGCTTTCAATGTTGCTTCCGTAGCACTATGGCTCGTTTCTGTATTGACTTAGTAATTTTACTATAGAGAGGTTTTGTAGTGTTTGGAAAGGAGCAACTAGTGGCAGAATATGATGATTCCTCAGAAGGGAAAATGTCAAGCAAGGGGTAGTGATCTGTCATTACAAGAGACCCATATGTATTTTTTACATTTAATTGGTTGAGGACCAACTAGTCATACTTGCTCGGGGAGCATTTTAATATTAGCCTTCGTTATCTCTCCATGACGTATTGGTAATGAGGCAAGTAATCACAGTCTGCCGGTTCTTAAAACAAATAAATCATACGTATTCCATCATTTCCATGTAGAATATATTCTTCAGCAACACAGTGAATTCACATTGGAATGCAAGTTTAAAGACAATTCTCTTTTCCTTTTACGGCTTGATCTTTTCAAATCATGAGAGACACGGAGATTTTGCAATTCTATATCTGACCATCTAATCATGCTGTCTACTGCTAATGCTAGTTATAGATCTGTTCGTCATAGCATACAGTAACTTTTGACCATGTGAAATATCAGTAAATCATTTTCTGCTATTACTAAAGTACCCCTGAGTCTTACAAGCAGACTGGGATATGTATAAATTATACTTATATTTCTCATGGTGCAAGTCTTTAAATGTGTTTATGTCTATGAGCCATTGAGGAGCCGGTTTCTAAACATTGACTTTTAAAAGCTGCTGAATAGGAATGAGTGATCTTTGCTCTCCCATGATAATTCTTCTGGATGACGAAGCAGATGCATTTTGGTGCTTTGAACGTCTAATGCGCCGATTGGTAATTTCTTCTTTCCTATATTTGTCAGTATAAACGAGCTCAAGTGCATTGTAATGCTTCACTTGCTTGACGTGATTGGATGCATATGACTCTTTTATGCAGAACTCTTCAATGATGATGGAGAAAAAAAATGGCTTTTATGATGCCATATAGTGCTGTAGTAGTAGATTCATGTCATTTGCTCATTGCGGAGTGTTCTATTCTACTTGTGATTAATATCTGTTGTCTTATCCTTGTCTAGATAATGTTTTCTTCAGTTTATTGGTCTTCTGGTGCTTAGTTCCTGGAAAATGAACACTTTCTTATTGTATTCCTTGTCTTTGTAATTTTAAAGCGAGGAAATTTCAGATGCACAGAGAGCTCCGTTGGAGTCGAGGCACAACTTAGTAACCTTGCTTCGGTTACTCAAGTCATTGACCCAAAACTTCATCAGCACATAGGTATTCAATACTATTTTACCCTTTTTCTTTAACAATGATGCACTTTCTTATTTTTTGATAGTTCAACCAATTAATCAGCCTTTGATTTTGCTTATCATTTTCTAGAACTTGGTGCTTTCTGATGTCTTTCTTACTACAAGCTGATGAATGCCTTTGTTAGTTGTTAGCATCTATAATTAAAAACTTAAAATTTCTTGGGCATTGACTTTATGCAAAATATGCTTTGCATGTGTTGAAACAAACTTGGGCTTTAAGTGAAAAACACATCCGCTAATGAAGCCTAAGCTTCACCACTTTCATATTTGCTATGGAGATACTCCTCTTCAGTTTGGGATTTATATTCTGTCTTAAGCAGTAGATGTTGCAACCATTCTCCATTGGTATTAGTCATTCTGGCTCTCTTAGCCTTTTACATGTATCTAATAATTGAACGCCTGATTATATTTCACTCTACCCTTCATACAGAAACCTTGGGTGGAGGCGATTATCTGTTTGCTTTCCGCATGCTAATGGTTTTGTTCCGTAGAGAATTCTCCTTTTGTGATTCATTATACTTGTGGGAGGTATGTTTTCTACTTCTTTCAATTCTTATTGTTAGTATTCAACTTTTCAAGGCTGTTTTAGATAATTAAGTTTATTGGAAAAAAGTGGCAAAGGAAGTGGAAGGTAAGAATGTACATGGTAAGGCTATGTAAATCAGATCGCGAAGCGATCCAGTCCTTCTCCGGACCTTACGCAAACGTGGAAGTCTAGTGCACCGGAAATGCCTTTTTTATCTTTATAATGCGGAAGCTATGCCTCCCCCCCCCCCCCCCCAGCAGCTACATATCCTGGTTTGATTACACAATTTCTCTCAGAAAATTTTAGGGAGGACAGGAAAAGAAAAGTTCCTGTTGGCCCATTTTATGCAATCCTATCAACATGATATTTTCTGGTCTTCTTAACTATAATTTACTCTTTTGTAGATGATGTGGGCCCTAGAGTATCATCCAGATCTATATTCTATGTATGAGGAACCTGAACATAGTGATAAATCATCCGAGGGATCAAAAGGGAAAGCAAAGTCGGCACGGCAGTTTGGAAAATATGAACGAGATAATAAGAAGAATGGTGGAAACAATGCCGAAGCGCCTCTCCCAATTTCTGTATTCCTTGTAGCCAGTGTTCTCAAAGATAAAAGTTCAAAGTTGTTGACAGAAGCTCGAGGACTAGATGATGTTGTCAAGGTTAGTATCATCATTTTCATGCTATTTGAACTTCGAATACTGTTATTACCTTAGTCATGTCCCATTTGGTGAAATACATAAAGAGGGAAAAGAAAAGATCTGGAAATGATTAGCGCTTACTTAAAAATGATGTTTTTTTCCCCTTCTTTTCTGTTTGAACTGGTAGATATTGAATGACATGACCGGAAATCTAGATGCCAAGAAAGCTTGCAGTGGTGCAATGAAACTTCACAAGAAATACTTAAAGAAGGTAAGCAGCGAACTGTTGTGTAATAACATCATTGTTGTTTCAGTTGTCTGAGTTTTGTGTGTGTTTTTTCCTCTTCTTCTTCTTTGTTTATGACAGGCTAAGAAGACTTGACACCCGGGCATCAGATGTTATTTATGTCATCGTGTGGTCCTGAGTTCATCATAAGCAGCTAAAAATCAATGGAAGTGTACATTTTCTTCCAAAGATTTTGTAAACTGCTTACTCCATCAGAAGCAAGGAAACTGGCACCCACTAACATCCTGACACAAGATTTATCTGTACCCATACCATTTGGTTTGTAAACGAGATTGTTGTAAAGTCACGAAATACTCTTAGAAATTGCACATTTTTGGAAATCTCTCGTCTTTGAGGGACCAGCTTGTGCAATCTCTTTCTCGATGGTGCACGGATTCTTTATATGACAGACAATTCTTTGAAGACTGCTGCCTAAAGAGGCGCAGAAGTTTGTACCTTATATTACAGATGGCAAGGCATAATACAATGTAGAATTCTGTTTTTTTTTTAATAAAAAAAGAAAAAAATTTGAACTTGAGGCTTGTATTTAAATAGATGTCAAGAGCAGTTTTATGGCATAAAGTTCTGTTATGAATCTTTGTGATTATAACCAAAGTTCTTATTTTTTTTGAAAGTAGATTCAAGTTTAACTGCTTATTCAGTTTTCTAGTTTCAAAAGATGCCAGCCGAAAATAGTTCATACTTGACCGATAAGATAGCTGAACAGATGAAAGCACAAAAGTCATCACAGCAAACGCACGATCATGTGCTTGGTGAACTTTTATTACGGAAATATAACTAGAATCCACTGCTGGAAGATAGCAGTAGAGTCATGACTAGGATTTAGTAAAGGAGGGAGCGGATCTGGCATTGCTGAGGCTCCAAGTTACACATGGAAGGCAGATTCCTAGCTCTCTCTAGCATCTCCTGAGACTGCTGGCGTCCTTGCTGCTCCCGGCCACCCTGTTGCTGTGCCTGTTTTACTGCCTGCCTCACCGCCTCGCAACGGCATTGAGTGTCCCTGATGTTCTCCAGTCCATTGCAGCATTGCCTGAGTTGTTGCTCCTGCTGCTCTTGTGGATTGATGCTCAAATCCTGGTCATCGTCGGCGGTTACCATGGAAATCGAGCCCCTGCTGCCACTCTGTTGCAAGTAGCGTTGGCAGCTTTGGATCTGTTGGCGTTGCCGCTGAATCTGCTGCTGGCATCTCTGGGAGGAGGATCCACCTCCTTGGTTGGTGTCTTCTTCGATGGTGGTGGTTATGACGGTCCTGAAGGCTTGGGCTACACCAAGGAGGAGGAGGAGAGCCAACACAAGTGTAGTTGCTGTGAGTTTGGCCATCTTAAGATTTTCTTCAACTTGGGGTAATGGGTGGATTGAGTTGTGAGAGAGATTGGGGGAGTTGGGGGTGGTATTTATAGGAGGGGTGAAGAGGTTGCATGTCAGATACGTGGGACAATGTTTGGTGTGGGAAACAGATACGCGGAAGATCGTTCGGGAGGTGAGTTTTGTCTTGGCTCTTATTCATCCCTACACCTGTATTTCCCATGCAATTGTTAGCCAATTCACTCCTAAATACTTTCAGTCAATGATGACGTCGCCTCAGGACATAGTCCAGTTGGTACTCTGTCTAGTTAGTACTCAGGTTGGGATTTTTGTTCCAAGAGGTCAAGAGTTCGAATCCAGAGACACCCACAGTATGGGTGTTCTTCTGCTGCTAGGCCAAAGGTCTGGTTTGTGGGGGGACTGCGTAAGATCTCATCCAATCTAGGAGGCCGATGGACTCCTGATTTACATCCTTCACGAAGCTCCTTGGGGCTGGAGCAATGGGGGCCCCGGGGGTAAGGGATTTCACATTTTGCTCCAAGCCAATGATGTCGTCAGTTATATAGGATTATGTCATTGAAGTGTAAAACATGAAACGCCTTCATAGCTCAGTTGGTATTTGGATTGAAATTTGCTCTAAGAGGTTAAGAGTTCGATTTCACGGACACGCACAGTGTGTCAGTTTCACTGCTGCTAGACCGAAGGCCTGATTTGTGGAGGAACGGTGCGTAAGTCCTCACCTAACCTAAGAAGCTGATGAGTTCCTGATTTGGATTCTCTACGATGCTCTTTGGAACTGTGACGATGAAGACTCCGGAAATGCCTTATTGCTCCAAGTGTAACGCACGATAATTGAAATCATGAATATCACTGTAACCAGTGATGTAGACTAGCATACAATAAGAAGAAAATGTCCAAGTATTCTTCTCTTTATAGTTTTGTTGTCATAGTTACTCCTATTCCCACACATATTTTAATTTGTCTTATCATTTAATTAAATACTTTTGAAAATGTTATTTTAATCTGTAAGCAATGGTTATCCACTAATGAGATTATAACAAAATGTAAGTTCTATAATTAGCAGTTCGGTGTTATGCCACAATGTTGTGAAATGGGCGGTTGACTATTCAAAAGTAGTTTATTATTAGATAGGTTGACAATGGCAATCAAGTGAACAACATTTTTTGGTCAATTATACTATTATACAGTCTCTTGCAACTTGTTTCTTAATTAACCTTCTCATGTTCACTATTAATTAACTATTAATGGCATGAGTGATAACTCAAATATCATCATACAAGTAGAGGGATTCAGATTAAAAAGTATTCAGATTAACCTTCTCATGTTCACATGCTATTTCGTCTCTTATCCGGATTTTGGGGGTCCTCCACCGCCATCTCAACCCTCCACCCGACTCAACCCCAATTTTGGATCAGGTATGTAATTTTTCGAAAATTTGCTTTTTCCCGCTTTTTTGTTTGGATCTGTCAACTGTGATGAAGATCGAACTTTGTTTATTCAATCAACGTGTTTGTCGCTGATCTAGTGATGCGATTGCAAAGGTATCTTGATGATCCTTCCTCTGTATGAATATTCTTTCCCGATGTACAGAGATGTTTAGGTTTCCATGTACTTTTTTGTTTATTTTCATAAAATTAGCTTATTCTCATTTTTTATATTTATGAGCTATTGGACTTCCGTGCTTTCTTTCTTGAAATTGAGTGAAATTGAGCGAAATTGAGCACTTTCTTAGATCTCGTTTGGATAAATTTGTTCAACTCAACGTGGTGGAGTTTTTGATGCGGAGGTCTTAAGTTTGGAGAAAAGAGGAGGGTTGAGTTAGATACATTCAATATAATACTTTGTCATAAAAGATGATCATGATCAAATAAGAAATTACACTAATGTTACGATGTTCACCACATAGAACATACTGTATGGTCCAAATACGGTGGCTCGACAAGGACCACCGCATCTGAGATTTGGATGTAGTGTCAAATAAGCAAAATTCCTTGTTGAATGGTATAAATGTGACGATAATTGAGCTAGGACCCCTGCATCTCCTAGAGAACTCTGATGGAAGGAAAAATAAACAAGAGTTCTTAGGTTGTAAGTTAGATACTAAGAGAGGAAATGCTAAAGTAGGTAAGAATATTAGACTAGCAATATGGAACTTTGGAACTCTAACGGGGAAAGACAATGAAAATAGTGGCCACGATGATAAGGAGAAAAGTAAAAATTTTATGTTTACAAGAGACAAAATGTATAGGCGAGAAAGCTATGATGTTGGACGATTCAGGATAAAACTCTAGTATACGTGAATGAATAAGACAATAAATGAAGTTGAAGTTATTATAGATGTCTCGATAAGAGATGAAATAGCATGTGTTATCAGGAAATGAGATAGAATTATAGCTCTTATGTTGGTGTTTGGAAAAGAAACAATCAATATTATTAGCATATATGCTCATCAAGTAGGTTTAAAAAAGACCATAAATATTCAGTTTTAGGAAGATTTAGAAACATTGTACGTGAAATTTTAATAGGTGAGAAGTTCTTTATAAGAGAATATTTAAATTGACATAGATAAAAAGAATAAGGAATACAATAAGGTACACGGTAGATTTGGTCTTGGAAACAAGAACGATGAAGGAAGATCAAATTTTAGATTTGGCAATAATGTACCTTATAGTCACTAATACATTTTCATATAAAAGAGATTAATACTTAATTACATTTAAAAGTAGAGCAAATAAGTCACATATGGACTGTTTCATGACTCTTGTGAGAGATAGAATAGTTTATAAGGACGGTAAGACAATCCCGTGAGAAAGTTTAATAATTCAACACAATCTTGTAGAGTTGGATGTTCGTATCCGACATGAAAGATTGAGAAAACAAATGACTTTTAAGAATTTGAAAGAAGTTAAAAGCAAACAATTTTTTTTAAAAAAAAGTCGTATTAGAAAGTAGTATTATATATTTATTTATTTATTTATTTATAGTTTTGGCTTTGCAAATTCATATGGTTTTTTCCTGGTTGCTAACTTTTTTACTTTATGATGCAATTACTATAAAGTCAGTCACCAAGACTTAGAAATATCATGGCGATGGCGAGTTAAGAGGCTATCCAACACAGTGGTCCAATTATTTAGAGACTAAGCCACAGAATGTAATGGATTCAGACACTATTGCTAAGATACTAACGATATTTATATGAAATATAAAAACGGTCTAGGGGACCGATCCAGAAGAAAATTCTGAAAAAACGAAGAACTAATCAAGATCAAGATCGATGGAGAAGAGTTAGCTAAGAATCTATTGGCAAAAGTCATGCTACGATTCTAAAGTTGATAATGATAAAGAGCCTTTTTTCTTCAAATTCTCTAATTCCACATAAGTTGGAGGCCTCTTACGTCTTTTTAGAATTTTTTTTATTCGTCCCTATTCCCAAAGGGCTCTGATATTATTACCAGTATTTATTAAATCAGTAGAATTACTTTGCTGATTTTGCATATTCATCTATTCTTATCATCCACGGGGATAGGTGAATGAATGTTTCCATGGAAACTAAATCTTTATCTTGGATTTACTATACATATATATACATATATATATATATATATATATAACAATCAGCCGAAAATAGTTCATGATTGATTGATTGATAAGATAGCTGAACAGATGAAAGCACAAAAGTAATCACAGCAAACGCACGATCATGTGCTTGCTGAACTTTTATTAGGGAAACATAACTATAATCCACTGCTGGAAGCTAGCAGTCGAGTCATGACTAGGATTTAGTAAAGGAGGGAGCGGATCTGGCATTGCTGAGGCTCCAAGTTACACATGGAAGGCAGATTCCTAGCTCTCTCTAGCATCTCCTGAGACTGCTGGCGTCCTTGCTGCTCCCGGCCACCCTGTTGCTGTGCCTGCTGTACTGCCTGCCTCACCGCCTCGCAACGGCATTGAGTGTCCCTGATGTTCTCCAGTCCAGTGCAGCATTGCCTGAGTTGTTGCTCCTGCTGCTCTTGTGGATTGATGCTCAAGTCCTGGTCATCGTCGGCGGTTACCATGGAAATCGAGTCCCTGCGGCCACTCTGTTGCAAGTAGCGTTGGCAGCTTTGGATCTGTTGGCGTTGCCGCTGAATCTGCTGCTGGCATCTCTGGGAGGAGGATCCTCCTTGGTTGGTGTCTTCTTCGATGGTGGTGGTTATGACAGTCCTGAAGGCTTGGGCTACACCCAGGAGGAGGAGCAGAGCCAAGACAAGTGTAGTTGCTGTGAGTTTGGCCATCTTATTATTTGCTGCAACTTGGGGTAATGGGTGGATTGAGTTGTGAGAGAGATTGGGGAAGTTGGGGGTGGTATTTATAGGAGGGTTGAAGAGGTTGCATGTCAGATACGTGGAACAATGTTTGATTTGGGAAACAGATACGCGGAAGATCGTTGGGGAGGTGAGTTTTGTCTTGGCTTTTATTCATTCCTACACCTGTATTTCCCATGCAATTGCTGCCAATTCACTCGTAAATACTTTCAGTCAATGATGACGTCAGTTATATAGGATTATGACATTGTAGTGTAACGCGCTTCTAAGCATAGGTCACTTAGTACATGTCATTTAGTACTTAGGTTGTGATTTGTTCTAAGAAGTTAAGAGTTCGATTTTAGGGACACGCACAGCGTATCAGTTCCACTGTTGCTAGGCCGAAGACCTGATTTGTGGAAAGACGCTGATGAAGGCGGATCTTCACCAAAGACCAGAGATGATCCGGAAGGGTTACACCGTTAGCTTTCCATTAACTTGCTAGTAACTGCTACTTCTGCCGACTTGTGTAGGGAACACCGTTAGAGGACCCAGGGACTTTGGCCCCGGGTAAAACATTCCGACGCTCAAGTCTGTTCGGGATGTTTTCATGATATGAATTTATATATTTGAAGAGTTTGTTAGTCTCTGGTAAAAACCTTGTTTGCGGGGACACCTTGTGTGGATCATTTCGTAAGTTCTCGTCCAACTTAAGAGACCGCTGGTCTTCTGATTTGGATCTTTTAGAATGCTCTTTGAAACTGTGGCGGTAAAAACTCTGAGGCTTTTGCTCCAAAGTGTAACGCATGAAACAATTGAAATCATGAAGATTACTGTAACCAGTGATGTAGACTAGCATACAATAAGAATAAAATGTCAAAGTATTTATTCTCTTTATAGTTTTGTTGTCATAGTTACTCTTATTCCAACTCATATTTAATTTGTCTTATCATTTAATTAAATACTTTCGAAAATGTTATTTTAATCTGTAAGTAATGGTTATCCAGTAATGAGATGATAACAAAATATAAGTTGTACGCAGTTAGATGTTATACACAAAGTTTAGAAATGGGCAGTTGACTGTTTAAAAGTAGTTTATTATTAGATAGGTTGACAATGGCAATCAAGTGAAGAACATTTTTTTTGGTCAATTATACTATTATACAGTCCGTTGTAACTTGTTTCTTAATTATTCTTCTCATGTTGACTATTGATTCACTATTAATGGCATGAGTGATAATTCAAGTATAATCAGTGCCTCGTGTAAATTACTTATAAAGCTTTAATCGTTTAGTAATTTCTTATTGACCACTATAAAATTTGCCTAGGAGTAGATAAATGTTTGCTCTTTAGAAATTTAGCTGTTGTTTTCCCTTTCTTTTGTTCTGGTAGGTTTTCTTTAAATATTATCGCTCTGATATATTAGCTGAACAATTAATTATGTAATAAGATGGTTCATGTAATATATGAGAAATCGAAATACTTGACAGTACCGCTTGCATTTTGTAAATCAACTAGTATTTGCACCTCTACTAAAATTATCTTAAAAAATACCCATCCACCCATCAATACGAAAGACTCTAACAACTATGGTTATATCTATTAAACAAGTAAACATTATCAGCGGTAGATGAAATGAGATTAAGTTATGAGAACAAATATTTCATAGGATTTTAATAATATTTTTAGAAGCGATATGCATCTGCCAGCAACGTACGCTTTCAAGTTATCCTTCTCCACAAAATAAACTCAATTTGGAAAAGACCGACAAGAAACGCAAGTATATCGGATGGACAGAGATCAATGACAAACATCCGTGCAAAGAAGTTACTTTAGCAGCTTCAGAGCACATCTCAGTTGCTACTCAAATTGAGATTTATTTTAAAAAGTACAAAATTCGATTCTAATGACACGCACAGTATGAGCGTTCCACTGTTGTTAGACCGAATGTCTAGTTTGCGGAGGACACAGATCATTGCCTAAGTCCTCACCCAACCCAAAAAACCGTTGGACTCTTGATTTATATTCTCCACAATGTTCGTTGCGGTCGATACGGTGGAAGCCATTATGGCTGGAGAATGACTTTTGATCCAAGTTATTTTAGCAATAGAAATAATACAGGAAAGCAATACGTGGATGACATAATGGAGATAAGATCCCCTCATCGCAAGGGGGCGCGGTGACGCGTGACCGCGCGACACGTGGCAGCAAGGGAGGATGGTAAGACTAGATGCAGGTGACTTTTGTCTAGCCTACCTACCCCTCCTTGCTAGCACGTCATGTGGGTTGTACGATATAATGATAAGCTACTAGAATATGCAAGACATTGTTATGTGTACTGTCATGCAAATAGTACGATGTGGTCTTGTAATTTTTCTCTCTTCAAATTTACCATATTTCTTGCAATATAATGATACATACGGGGTGTACAAATAATGATAAACTATCAATACATATGCAACACATTGTTTTGTATACTATCATGCTAATGGTACGATTTGGTCTTGCAAAAAAAAATCAATTTTATCATATTTTTTGTGACAATGTCTTAAAGATATGTGAGAACATATATTATGTGACTACATATTAGTTGATCCATATCGTTGTACTATTACGTCGTTTCTCCTGCTACAATATTCTATGATTAGCCTTTTAAAATTTTCTTTTGAACCCAACCCTCTATCTAATAATTTTGTTTACGGACATCATCGATCACAAACACTAAATAATGAAATAAATCTCTCTTACAAGCAATATAGCGTGTCTCGACCGGAAGGTCACTTACGGAATAGTTGTCTAAATGCAAATAGATTAAGTGCTCTAATATATTAAGATATACTGAAAACATAAATTAGAGTACTAAATGTCATTAGTTTACCCAATTTTGTATGCTTAATGTCTTTTCTCATAATTTTATCACATCAAAATTTTAAAGCAAGTCAAACTAAAATTAACCAAATTTATACAAAACAACAACTTAAGCCTTCGTTATATATATATATATATACACACAAGTATATGTATATCTATAAATATTTACTGGGTGCCTCTCTTAAAGTATGACATCATATTAAAATTTTTTGATAGTATGGGCCATTCGCCTCTAATCTAAGACGTGTGAGTAACACGCGCGAGTAATTCCCAAGTACTTCTGGCTTTGCGCTTAACCGAAACCTAACGTTCCATTATAACCCAGGGATGCAATTGTCTTTTTTGCCCTTTTTCGATAACAGGGATATAGGGTGCGCGTTTCATATTTCTCTGACGGCCGTGTCCTCGTTTTTTTCAGCTCAGGCTTATCCGGATTCTGGGGTTTCCTCCACCGCCATCTCCATCCTCCACCCGACTCAACCCCAATTTCGGATCAGGTATCCAATTTTTTCGAAAAATTTGTTTTTTCCCCTCCTTTTGTTTAGATCTATCAAGTGTGATGAAGATCGGGTTTTGTTTATTCAATCAGCGTGTTTGTCGCTGATCTAGTGATGCGATTGCAAAGGGATCTTGATGATCCTTTCTCTGTATGAATATTCGTTCCCGATGTACAGAGATGTTTAGATTTCCATGTACTTTTTTGTTTATTTTGATAAAGTTAGCTTATTTTCATTTTCGATTTTTATGATTTATTGGGCTTGCGTGCTTTCTTTCTTGAAGTTGAGTGAAATTGAACACTTTTTTAAAAGCTCGTTTGGATAAATTTGTTCAACTCAACGTTGTGGAGTTTTTGACGCACATGTCCTCTGAGTAAAGGAGGAGAAGTAAATTAGATTGACGTCTAATGTAATATTTTTTTATGAAACACGATTTTGATCAAGAAATTGCACTAGGATGTTCTTCATGTAAAACATACTGCATGATCTGAATGCGGTGGCTCGGCAGGGACCGCAGTTTGGATGTAGTGTTAAATAAGCAAAAGTCCCTGTTGAATGGTCCAAATACGACGACAATTGAGCTATGACCGTTGCATCTCCTAGATAACTCGGATGAAGTGAAAAATAAACAAGAACTCTTAGGTTGTAAGTTAGACACTAAGAGAAGAAATGCTAAGTTAGGTAAGAGTGTTAGACTAGCAATATGGAACATTAGAACTCTAACGGGGAAAGACAATGAAAATATTGGAGATGTTGATAAGGAGATTAGTAAATATTTTATGTTTGCAAGAGATAAAGTGTATAAGCGAGAAAGGACAATTCAGGAATAAACTGTAGTACACAAGAAAGAACATGGCGTAACGATTGTGGTGAAATTAAAGCGTATAGGTAATTATAAGGATAACATTCTTTGTGACGTTGTACCCATGCATGCTAGTCATATTCTCTTGGGACGTCCATGGCAGTTTGATAGGATAGTCATTCATGATGGTTACACTAATACATATTCATTTAAAATGGATATTGAGACATGGATTGTGTGTGTTGTCTCTGCACAAAGTCTATGAGGATAAAAAACGCCTTGCTAAGACAAGAAATGAAGTTGAAGTTATGATATATGTCTCATTAAGAGACGAAGTAGCATGTGTTATTAGGAAATAAGATAGAATAATAACCCTGTGTTGGTGTTTGGAAAAAAACAATTAATATTATTAGCATATATGCTCCTCAAGTGGGTTTAAAGGAGACTATAAATGTTTAATTTTGGGAAGATTTAGAACACATGCGTGAAATTTCAATAGATGAGAATATCTTTATAAGAAAGATTTATATTGACATGGGTAAAGATAATAAGGACTACAATGAGGTATACGATGGATTTGGTTTTGGAACAAGAATGATGAAGGAAGATCAATTTTAGATTTTGTGATAGCATATGTCCTTATAGTAACTAATACATTTTTCAATAAAAGAGATGCACACTTAATTACATTCAAAAGTGGATCAAATAAGTCACAGATGGACTGTTTCATGACTCGTGTGATCGATAGAAGAGTTTGTAAGGACTGTAAGGTAATTCCATGAGAAAGTTAAACAATTCAACACCGTCTTGTAGAGTTGGATGTTCGTATCTGACATAGAAGATTGAGAAAACAAAGGCCTATAGAAACTAAGATAAAATGATAGAATTTGAAAGAGGTTAAGCAAACAAATTTTTTAAAAAAAGTAGTATTAGAGCAGGAAGCCTTAAGAAATTCAAGTGGTGAAACAGTGAAATCTGGGATGATGTAACAGTAAAGATAAATAAAATGACAAGAACTTTACTTGACGAGTCAAAAGGTCGAGCACATGAAAATAAGAAATCTTGGTGGTGGAAAGAAGAAGTGCAAATTATAGTAAAAATCAAGAGAAATATTTATAAGGCACTTCACCTTTGTAGGAACTAAGAGAAGTGGCAAAACATATGTTTGCTAAAAAAGAAGCGGTACATGCCGTAGGTGAAGACAAACTTAAGGTGTTTGAAGATTTTCATAAGTAGGTGGACACGAAAGAACGTGAAAGAAGTGTTTATAAAATTGTTAGAGTGAGAGAAATGAAGACAAAAGATTTGACTGAAGTTAAATGCATTAAAGATGAAGATAACAATATTTTAGTACATGAAAGAGCAATAAAAGATAGATGACGAGGATACTTTGATAAACTTTTTAATGAATCAGTGGAGAGATGAACTCGTATTTGGCCAATTACGTAACTCTGAAGAGGATAGAAACATAACTGATATGTTATTTTACTATCCACTAACTAGCAAGTAACTAGATACAATTATAGTGTAGTAGGCATGAGGATTGTCGATCCCACGAAAACTAATTTGAAGTACCAAAATTATTTTTTATCTTAATTTAGACCTATCGAATAAAAAAAATAAAAAAAATTAGCTACTAATTATCTAATCTAAATGTAAGAAAACTACTAATCAAATACTAAACTCTAAATTTTTCTTTTAAGTTTTTCTTGACTAGTTTTATTATCCACTTAAATCAATATCTACAGAATACTTCCGATCTTAGTTTCAATAACCTTTGATTGCTTAATCCTAGAAATCCATCTACATAAATCAAATCTACACCTAGTCAATTTTATTATAAGATTGTTGTTGACACGATCCTAATTAAAATCTTTTACTTCCGGTTTTTCAAATTTAATTATTTAGCCTATCAATAGATGATCAAGCTATTGACGCAATAAGAATACCAACAACAATTAACAATTAAAATTCAACTAGTAAATTAAGTAAATTAAAAACAGAAAGCGAACGCATTAAAATAGCAAAAACAATTCAACTTTCACGTAAAACTAGTCAGGAAAATAAAAATTTAGTCACAAATTAACTTCATACTATCCATCAGATTCATGTATAGATGGGTATAAAAACAATAGAAAAAGAAACCGTGGACAAAATAAAAAAAATTTGGGTAGAACTGCTTTTGATTGCTGTTGACGTGTGTGTCTGGTGTCAGCGCAGCCTATGGTGGGCCGCGGTGTGTCCTATCAGTTCTTGTCTTTATCCCCTTCTTTTGTTGCAAAAGGTTATACTTTGGCCCTCAGGTCCCCACCGCCCTGCCTGAATGAGCTTTGTGGAGGATGTAAATCAATAATCTAGCGGCCTACTAGATTGGTAAGGCTTTTAACGGACAACTCACATAAGGTGTCCACTACAAACTGGGTCAGCACTCTTTAATTCAATATTGCATTTGGTTCGCCTTGTCTCCTTATCTCTCCTGACTTCATATTGCCTCATTTCTTCTCTTTTTTTCTCTTGTTTCTTTTGATTAATGGATAGAAGAATGGCAGAAAAATTAGAGGAAAACTGGAGAGAGGTGCATCCTCTTCTGCTCAGTTTCATACGCCGCCCTTGTTGTTTCTGAAATGAGAGATTTTTGTCAAGATTTTTAGGATAGATGACAAACTCCAACCACTTAAATTTTTTTCCTTTTTCAATAAGGAATATTAATGTTATCTACTTCTAGTGCTCCAATCATATCATCTTGAAATTAATCTCCATCTTCAGTCTCGATCTTTATCTACACCGTCAAATATTATATTTTTTCTGGATTAATAAAAAATACAGCTTTAATCCAATAAAATGATCAAAAAAATATTTATTTAGCTAACTAACATTGAACAGTCTCATTTGTTTAATAAAGCAGTTAAGCTTAAAATATTTAATTAGTTTAGCTAAGAAACCAATAGTTTCAATTATTTCAACAAAAAATTGAAAATAGTCAATTAATCCACTTTTTAAGCCGATAAATGACAACATATTACTCAAATTAAGTAGTAGAAGGTATAAAAACGTATGTAAATATAAGTTACATCAGTAACATATAGTAGGAGAATTCAATTGCCTAGGAGAATTCATTGAAAATGATGAAAAACGGTATAATGATTGGACTCAACGGTATCCTTATTGAGGCTTGGAGTTGCCTAGGGAAAGAAGGTATTATGTGACTCATAGATCTTTTTAACAAGATTGTGAAGATTAAAAAGATTAGAAGGGAGATATCGAGAGAAGAAGCAAGATTTGCATATGGTTTTTATTGATTTGAAAAAGACATATGATAAAGTTTCACGAGAGATCTGTCGAGAGTGCTTTAAAAGAAAAGTGTTATAGTAACATGTATAAAAATTATTAAAGACATATATGAGAACAAGATGACAAGCATAACTGACTCCAAGACGACTAAGTCCAAAGTTTCTTATTACAATGGGTTTTACACTAAATATCTGCATTAAAGTCATGCTTATTTGCTTTAATTATAGATGAACTCACTTGACATGTTCAAGATAGAGTTCCGTGGGACATGTTTTTCGCAGATGACCTTGTGTTGGTGGATGAGACTAGTGAAGAAGTTAATGATAATGCTAAGCTGGAATACTACGGGAAACACTAGAAGGAAGGGGCTTAAAATTGAGTTGAATCTTGAAAGAAGACTGTATATGAAATTTAATTTTAGTAACAAAAGAATGACCTTAGAAACTTTCGTAAAATTGGTACAAAGAGATTCATTTCAGTGCGAGTTTTAGGTATTTATAATCTATATTATATAAATATGGAGAAATTGACAAAGTAGTAATCAATCTGAGTTTTAACTCAGTTGGTATTCAACCATATATACATATAAAAGTACTAATCAATCTGCATAATATGAAGATGGAGCAAACATGCCTTCGGCTGGAGAATGATATAGTAGACTTCTTCCAGTGGCTTTGGGGCTGACTTAGTGGATCCTGCCGTCATAAGCATAAAAAATGTGGCAGCCAAGTGACCAATGAGTATGTATGTAGAATCTTTCGTGTGCTGAGTTGCCCCTGACAAAATGCAAGTTCCACCTTCCAATACAGGTAAAATATCAGTCTGCGTAATATGAAGATGGAGCAATTCCTTCGGTTGGAGAATGAAACAGTTGTGCTTCATCCAGCAGCCCTGGCTTGACTTGGTGGACCCTCCCATCATAGGCATCAAAAAATGAGGCATCCAAGTGACCAATGAGTACGTGTGTAGAATGTCTTGTGCTGACTTGCCCATTACTCCCAAGTCCAAGTTGTTTTCCATTAGCTTCATGAACTTTGGGTTTATAGTGCTCATTGGCGGTTAGGCTTCATCTACTCCAGTTGTGCCAAATGCCCTGGAAAGGTATGTTTAGCCTTCTGCAGCACACATTCCGGCTCTATTCCACGTTGAATGCTCAGCAATGCAGCCTCCAAAAGAGTCATTTTCCCAGTTGGTACTCTCCAACCCCTTCCAGCCGGACCTGCAAAATAAAATATACCGGCAGAGATGTATACAGAAAAGGGAATGCAGATAATTCAGTACAGCACAGCGTGATTAGTGTGAAAGTGCTTGTAATAGGATATCAAGTTGTTAACTTGAATAGCCATGAGGTTTGTATTTGGTGAAGATTTTTGCCGAAAGCCTAAGACCGTCAAGCTCCCAGTTAAATCTAGTGCACTTGTATCCTCTCTAATTTGCTGCCGTAAAGGAAAGATTGTCCAGAGTTTCCTTAATAATGATGCTGGCATCCTTTCTTACATGATTGAAAAAGATAACTTGCCCACTGTATTGGGACTCCCAGGTACTTAATGGGGAGGGTACGTATTTGCATTCCTAAAATATTTGCAATTTCAGCCTGCATTTGGAAATTTATGCCAGAGGTAAAAATCATGCTCTTTTGTAAGTTGGGTTTCAGACTGGAGAGCCTTTAAAAGCTCTCCCGTGTGTTTTTAATTATGGTAAATGACTGGGTGTCTGCCTTAGAGAATATGAACAAATCATCTGCAAAGGCAAGTGAAGTGATGTTTAGCTTTTCGCACTTGGGATGGAAAGGAAAATTGATTGCTTGAGATTTGGTTTTACAACAGTTGAGTGAGGCCTTCCATTACTAGGATGAACAAGCAAGGGGGATAGTGGATGCCTGAGCCCCCTAGTAGCACCGAAGTGACCAGTGAGGGATCCATTAAGGTTGACAGAGAAAGTGGCAGTTGTGATGCACAACTCCACCCATTTAATGAAAGCGGGTGGGAACTACATCAGTTTGAGGATTAGTAGTAGATACTGCCATTTGACCGTATCAAATGCTTTCATAGTATTTTTGTTTGTAAATAATTCTTTCATAATATCAACCTTAATAGCACAACATTTTGGGTAAAATACCTACTAGTTATTCTTCTGCACTCGTGTGTTTATATATAGTTATAATTTTTGATAAGCATTTATTAAAATTTTATGATGTGACGTTTCTTTACATTGTTCATGGATTCAGGTCTAAGCGCTTAACCTGCGACACATAGTATTCTGTTGGTTGAATATCCATCAGTCGGAGAAATTTCATGTCTGAACTCGATCTCCAGACTCCCTCTGCTTTCGGTACAACTTTCTCTTTCCTGAGTTCTTCCATGTTCTAGTTTGTTCACATTTTCTGCCGTTTATTCCAATCTGATGCATCCCTAACGTCAAAGAACAAATCACTTGTGTGCACAATGAGTAGGATGTAACATAGTATAGGTTCATCTTTCATAGCTTCTCTCTCTATAGGAGTTCGCAGTGTATAAGTATGGTGAAATGGGTGGTTTTGTTTTGTTATTTCTGTCCAGGCAGTTACTGCTAGTTTGTTAAGTGTCTTTCATTTGTTTATGTTATTTGTCTGAATGGTGAAATGGGTGGTTGTTTTGTTATGCATCATTTAGATATTTACCTATGTTGTTATATGTAGACCCCTTCGCCGAAGCAAATGCTGATAACTCTGGTGCTGGGTCAAAGGATTATGTGCATATTCGCATACAACAACGTAATGGCAGGAAAAGCCTAACGACTGTGCAAGGTTTGAAGAAAGAGTTTAGCTATAACAAGATACTGAAGGACTTGAAGAAAGAATTCTGCTGCAATGGTACGGTTGTCCAGGACCCTGAACTAGGACAGGTGCGTATTCCTAGAAGACTTTTTTTTTTTAATTCGTTCTTTCTTGTCTATTGGTACTTTGGCAGTCTAGAAAATAAGTTTTCTTTTCCTCTTTGAAGGTCATTCAACTCCAAGGTGACCAGAGGAAGAACGTCTCTACATTTCTTGTTCAGGTGTTGTTTTTGCTTCTTCCTTGCATTCGATTATAACTGGCTATTATTGTATCTCCTCATTTAGATTTTGTTCTAGATTTTCCCTTCTTGGTCAAGGTTGTGAAGTGCCGCTGCTATACTAGATACATCTTCTAAATATTCCAAGACATCAAACTGGATCCTTAAATGATTTTGTGAGACTTTCATGTCGTAGCTGCTACATAACCCCACACCTTGGTTGTTTAAATTGGTAAACTTATTGCAATGGCATGATTATAGTTCTCCTATATACTGGTTGAGTCGTTTATATCATGGAGATATGATGGCTTGTAGTCCTTTATGAGATCATGTAGTGAAGTTTCCAAGTGTTTCTGACTAACCAATGTCTATTCTAATAGCAGGCCGGGATCGTGAAGAAAGAACACATCAAAATTCATGGTTTTTGAGTTTGATTGCTGAACCGTGGTGTCAAGTAGCCATATGCTGTGTTGCTGAAGTCATCTTCGTCCAAAGTATTCTCAGTTTACATGTGGGTGTAATCAAAGCTTCTAGCAAGCTATATGCTACTATAATATAAGCACTGTGTGCGCTTAAGTCTTGTTGTTCTGGTCTTTGTGATGTGGGTTTCTGTTATGGGTTATATTGTGTCTTTGACGTTTACAGAGAATAGTAGTTTGCATAACATGGACATGTGCTTTTTCGTTGGCGTTGGAAATTCTTATTGCTTGTTATTTTCCCTGTCTAATTCCATAGTTTTGACTCCTCAATTTGCAAAGATTTGGAAATGTAGATTGAACGCACTAAAATAGAAAGCAGTGGTTGTAGAGGCTGGGAAGGGTGAGCGGCAGGCAAACGATACATTTATCCAGAGAGTTTGCTTTCAGTATATCCCAATAATACCAAAAGCTATTGTTAGGGTCTGAGGAGGATGAACGGCAGTCAAACAATATCTCTATCTATATTGTTAGGGTCTAAGGAGGACGAGCGGCAGGCAAACAATACTTCCACCATTTCTCCATTGAACTAGTGGCTATAAATTGTTTAATATTTTCGGATATAGTAGAACCATTTTTCACATAAATCCGAGGTGCAAGGTACAAAAATCAATTCTAAAAGTTTTCCCCCCTTCAACTCCCAATATTAGTCGTTGAGTTCTATAGCCGCCTTTAAACCAAAACATTGCAAAAGTTTAACGTCCCTTAGGGATCAATAATTTTTTTTTTTATAGAAAAAAAGCATTTCATCTCTTCATTACTATTTGGACAATGTTTGTTTATATCAAGATTTAAAATCATTCAAGGTGACAAACGAGCTTTATATTTCTAGTAACACTGCGCTTGTAAAATGTTTTTATCACATCTCATTTTTTTGGCCAATTGATCAGTTAAGATAGAAGCGTAAAAAGGAATATTATATAGCAGAAAAGCCAGGATAAATAAATAAACAATTATATAACAAATATGTAATATAGTTATTGTTGTGTTTAACATCCATATACGCGAAATTGTCACTTTTGAGCAATATTTTGTAAAGATCGGCACTAATTTGTATCGTTGCTATAAGTCCGTTGTAAAATTCACCTTTTCTGCCATCAATGAAAATTTAACTTAAAAAAAAATTCAAGGTCGTTAAAATAGGATATGCATGTTATACAAGTAATCATATGTGTTTACGGTCTTATAATTCTAAATTAGATAGGAATTTTGTGTTTGAAATGGTAGACTATAGACGGTAACTAACAACGCGAAAAGAGAGAGAAGGAAAAAAAGGAAAAGGAGGATTGCGCTTCAAATACTACCTAACGGCGTTTACAGGAATTCCTGCAGTCTGAAGAAACCGTTCAAGCTACAGTTTCTTCCCTCTGAGGATCAGCTCGCCGATAGCTCTCTACCCCCCAGGAATTGGTCATCTTCTTCCAAAGGTGATATTTCTCTTGCTATTCAGCTCTTCCGAAGTAGTTGCTTCTATAATCTCCAAATAGCCTAAAGGATTGTGAACATAATTTTTTCTCCAATTTCCTTAGTGAGTTTCGTATTTATTCAGTCAGTAAAATTGGCTGTCATTCCAGAATTGGAAAGAAATCTGTCAGCAAATTCGTCTAGAAGTTTACGTGATGGAATGACGTGTGTTTCTTCAGCTTAACTGTTTGATTCAAATTCCGTTGAAGAATACATGTTACCATGTTATAAACTGTTATTCACTCTGACTTGTATGCGGTGAATTTAGGTTAGGGCACAAAGGTGGACAAAGATGGAGGATATATTTGTGGCGATATTGTCAATGCTTGTTGTTTTAGCTATAGTGCCACTTTATATATGGAAACGCCGATTGGATTCTCGGCCTCCAGAACAACCACCACAGGAAGAACCTCAGGTTCTAGTATTATTTTTCGAAAGGAAAAAAAATCCTTGAGTATCGGCTGTATCTCAGATCACTTTATTTGCAATTATTTAGTGAAGTGAATTATTATATGATCTCTCTTTTGGGGCTTTTTTCGTCTATATTTTTAGGTTAGAGAGAGGGAAACAGTAGTGAGGGCCAGTGGGGCTCGGAGAATGCGGAGAAGACCCGCTGCTTCTGGTGCTAGCACATCAGCAGCTGCAGCTGCTGTGGAAGGTTTCTTGTTTTTCATAACGATAGTCAAAGTTCCAATTCTGCCTTTGTAATCTAGAGCTCTTGTCTGACTAAAAACTGGAAATGGTAATAATGGTGTCAATGCTTCATTTTAGATGTTTGAGTATTCAGTTGTCCTCTGGTGAAGGAAGTCCCTTTATTAATCCTTGTGTCTGCATCTATGTCCTTGTCTGTGCTTTGATTGTTTATGATAAAAATCTGCCATTTGTGTAAGAACCATTATGACTTCTTCTTTACCATCACGATATCAGGATCTCTTGCTATATGGCACAATTTGTCCTGGGAAATTTTTAAAACCTACGTTTTTCGGGATGAATATTCTTTACCTTTTTCTACTTATTGCTGTCCACTACCATGCATCCTTGTATCAATTTGGGCCATTTGCCCATGGATTAGTAGATAACATCTAGCTAAGCTGTTTATTTTCAAAGCTGCTTAAGGGTAAAGCTTGTTATGAGTAGTTTTCCCCTGCTCGTGATTGCAGAAACTGCTGAAGAGAGTGATGATGAAGCTGCAGGAGATGGACAGTATGCTTCTAAAGCATCAAAGAAAAAAGAACAGAAACGACAGGAGCGAGAAGCACAGCGCCAGGTACTGCAGCTTGTTTCTCCTATGCCCTCACAGTATATGTTATTCCTCAACCTTCTTTTGCACGCTTGCTGGTGTTTAGCATATCACTAATATCTTGGTAAAGGTGAGCAGTGAGTTTTTGACTCCTTATCTCTCACGTACACAATAGAACCATAGTTCTCAACACATTTTACAACATGAATTTCGACAAGACTAGGCATCTGTTACATTTCGTACTTTGATCTATAGAATATTTTACATTCAGGAGCCAATTTTTTCGTTTTTTTAACTCCTGTTTCAAGGAAGCTACTTTTTTAGTGGACTCGGAAAAGTCATAATGCATTGATGTTGTATAAATTTTTTTCCAGCGTAGCTGTGTTCTTAAGTTTTTGTTAGTATTTTATTAAGTACTAATTTCAAACTGCTACACAAGGCTGAAGAGGCTGCACGTGACTCAAGGCGGACAAAACAAGATCACTATGAAGAAATGAGGAGGAGGAAGGATGCTGAGCGGGAAGCTCAAGAACGTATGCTGGTTGGTTATTGTAGCTGGTATTTTATTTGATTTACATAATTAGAGGTTGTCTTACATAATGGAAAAAACTTATTATTGTCATCTAGGAAGAAGAAGCAAAAGCTCAAAAGGTTAAAGAGGAAGAAGCTGCTGCTCTAGAATTTGAAAAGTGGAAGGGTGAATTTACTGTTGACGCTGAGGGTACGACAGAAAATGTATTGCAGGACGAAGGTCAAGACTTGCTTTCAGATTTTGTGGAATATATTAAGGTAGCTATTTAAAGAATAAGTGCCATCACCTTCTACTTTTGAATTATTTAAACTTTTTTTTAAGTACTTGTACTTATTTGTTTTTTAAGGTTTTCTATGCATCTTTCTTTTATTACAAAAGGATAGCGAAGCAGAAGGATCTTGCTAAGAGGTGTATCTGTTCTTTTCAGTCAGTACTTGTTTCTAAATTGAGTATTTTTCATCCTCTCACCCTTTTTTGCTTTTCAAATGTTCGTCTAATTGCTTCTGAAGCTGGTATAGTCTTTTAGAATGTTAGATGTGCAGCATTCTTGTTTTCAATTAAAATACTTATGGTAAATGCCAAAAATATTCAGATACTGTTATATTGTTATTTCTAAACTTGGACTGTGGTTGTGGTACTTTTGTCATACTTTTGTGTGATATCGCAGAATCACAAATGCATTCCTCTGGAGGATCTCGCTGCAGAGTTCAAGTTACGGACCCAGGTAGCCCCTGTCTGCTTTTTAGAACACCTTAGTTTACTTGCATGACAAGCATTGATAACAAGGATACAAGTTATCAGAAAATATTTTGTGAGTTCTTTTCTTGTTAAGGGTGATGCCTGTACCAACGAAAGAAGGTCGAAACAGTTCTAGGTGGTCTATCTAAGAATCCAAGTATGTTAACTTTATGCTATGGATTTTTAAGATTTTGATACTTACATGTCTTTTGGTTCTTGTAAAACATGAAAGCCTTGTTTGGTGCACTATTTTTTTTTAATTAAGAGGAGGATTTGCTATTATTGCAACATAAGGTCTTGGGTTGTTGCTGGAGTTTTTTAAAGTTATTTGGAGGACAATTTATGCATAGACTAGATATTTTCTACCTCCATCCATGAGGTCTGTTGGGGATGTAAGTGTCTTGAGTTGTGTAATAATTTTTATTTTTGTTGAAATATGTTATTTGGAATTGTTAGTGGTTAGGTTGCTGATTAATGGCCATTAATTCCCGTGTACTGACAAAATCTGCAAAATAAGGGATTTGTTTTTGTAATTCAAAGTAAGGAATTATCTTCATTATCTCTGTTTGTAGTAGTTATATACATCCTTACCTATGCTTTTGTAAGAAAATCATAGGAGCATGATATTTGAACATACTATGTTCATGCTCATTTTATTTGTTGTAGGATTGCATCAACCGGATTACCTCATTGGAGAGTATAGGTATGCCATTTCTTCTTTGTCCTCTTACCTTCTGCCAAAACATGCTTACAGGGGCTCGTAGTTGCTAACCTGTAAGATGCCTTCAGAATAATCATGCCGTCTTGCTGCATGTGGGACGATTATTGTGATCAATATATATGGTTGTACCTTGCACACATTTTTGTGCTCTGTTTTTGGTTGGTATCTGATCCTTAATACTCTGTTGAACGCTACTCTACTTCAGCTAAGTTAACTTTTGACATCTAGTTAGTTATTACAGTGAGGTTTTTTTGGGCATATAATAATATCGTTCTTCTTCAATGAAATATAAAAGTCACTTCTAGAATGTGGCCTTAAGCTCACATATCGATCATTCTTTGTTTTTTTTCCAATAATTCTCATGTATTACTTCTTCCTTGACAGATGGATGCACACGCAGCATCCATCTAATATTGTGTCTGTTATCTTTAGTCTGTCTCAGAAGATATTCATTTGTCCTTCCTAACCTACCTGAGCTTTTCCATGTTTTATCTTTATTCTGATCAATCTCTGGTGGACTGGAAAGTCTTCATTGTTGCTCTGTCTTTGAGTTCTTGACACCTCCGCACCTTGTTTATGTAGTTGGTTTAGTTGCCTTTAGTCTTTTAACGAGTGTTCTCTTTTCAATGAAACTAAAAATAGATTAGATCAAGAAACTAATGACATTGACAATGCTCCTTTTATCAGGGAGATTATCTGGGGTCATGGATGACAGAGGGAAGTACATATACATTTCGCTAGAAGAAATGAAAGCTGTTGCTGATTACATCAAGCGTGAGGGTAGGGTCAGCATCTCACACTTGGCTAGTAAGTCTAATCAGTTCATTGATTTGGAGCCAAAGTCCCATTTGCTTGAAGACGTAAGCAGTGTGGATGAGATCTCTGTTGTCTGATCCTCATTTTGCGAACTCATGGAGTACATGTAAACCAACAGATGGGTCTGTTGTAGTATACAAACGCTTTCACAGCCTTACCATGTCACCGGCATTGTCAGACTCGCGCCCTTTACAACTCATGATTAATTTGTACTTTTCAGCATAGGAATACTTTTCGAAATTGCTGGTGGCACGAATTCATGCCGTTCCTTATACGCATGTGTCATGTTGATGTTAGTATATCGAGGAAGGAAAATGACACGGCTATTTCACTGGTTGAAGTTGAAATTATGTTTTCTTGGAATAGTTTGTTCATAGTTATGTTTCTGGTATGAAATCTGGTCGGAGGAGATTTTTTTGAAACTTGAGAACCGGTCTATTGGAGATGATTACCAAAGAAATCCATATATTTATATGAGCGGATCAATTGGAGCTATTTATGATCGAACCGAATATATAATCGATAAAGTTGGTGATAATTAATTATTGCAATTTCTGTAATTAGTGATTTAACAAAGCAGAGACATATGTTAAGCATTGTTGATTGTCCAAAATCTCTAGCGATAGATTTTGTTGTCGTTGGGATATACTGGGAATGTGTTGTGTTGTTGTTGTTGATTGTCCAATTTGCTTCGTGTAATACATTGGTAAACTAGTTTATTGTGCTTCGGAGGTATCTGTTAGTAGTTCTATTACTTGACTTTTAATCAACAAGATATATATAAATAGCAGTTATAATTTGATTATTTCAAAATTTGTGCCAATTGTTAGATAGGCAAAGATAACTTGTATTTTAACGTATTAAGGACAATTCAACCATGATCATGATCCGATTGCTGCTGTCAATATGGTATGATCACAATTGGAATCCGTGAGTTATTTATCTTGCATAATATTCATGATCTAATAGTCTGAATGCCTATGTAGCAAATTTGCTGTTTTAGGAGTCGAAGGAAAAAAAGAGCCACTAAAAAAATTAAAATGCCCTCCTTATAAATCGCAAGAACCAGAGGAGGAGAATGTATTGAATCCCTCTTGACAGTGTTTCTTCCATTCATAGCCCATAATTTTATGGTACATAAATGTTTTTCTCATCTGGTCTCCAGTTTTTCCTTTTTCCTGTCACCAAGCCGTGTGTTCTCACGCGGCATTAGCAGGTGATCTACTATTCTAACTCCCTTTTTTCCCCTCATCTTCTTCATTTATCTTCTTAAAAAACATCTTGAAAGGTTCAATGTTAGAAATCTTAATAAAAAGCTCAAGCATGAGAATACCTTGGAAAGTGTTCTCATGCATTGTGCTAATCTTAGTTTCTCATAACCTTGGGACATGTAACGCCCAAGATGATGGAGTGACGGCGTCACCACCTCCTGATCAAGGTAACTGCAATGGCATATTCATAACATACAATTTTAACGGACGAGAAAAGATATATCCACACGTGAAGAACGCCTCAGCGCAAGCATGGGCTTTTCAGTCCATGTTAACATTGGTGAACCAGGGGGCTTCTGTGCTGAAAGCGTGGCAGGCATACGTGGGATTTCAGTACAATGAGCTATTGGTTTCGGCTGATGGGGCTGTTGTGGTCGATGGAGATGGCAGCTTTCCTTATAAAGTAGGAAAGAATGGGACCATTTTTGCAGGGTATCCAATGGCTGATCTTGAGACCGCCATTGATACAGCTGGGGACTACACGCAGATGCAAGCGCAAGTTGGGATCAAGGGAACGATGTTCGGGTTGCAAAAGGGAAATCCTATGCCTAAGACAATTAAGCTGGCAAATGAAGGCTACAAGTGTCCTGCACCAAAGACTCATGGTACACTACACCCCCTTTCTCAGCTTTTTATATTCCATGTATCATTGTTAATATAGGGCAATAGTATTATTTTCATGAGCATCATCGATGAGCTCATGGTATGCAACGCATATGAAGGTACAAATAATTCTTGAAACCTCAAGATAAGACTTAGCATATGCGCATGACAAATAAAATGGAAGAGATCTGAAATTGTAATGGTCAATAGGCTCATAGTAAAATACGAAATATTAAGTACATCAAAACATTAAGTTGCAATCATTTTGTAGAGATGTATTAGCTGAAAGGATACATGAGATTGAGATGCAAGCTACAACAGCAAACATGTATGCTTTCTTGTTGAATTAATTCACTAGACGTCAGGCATAAGAATGCACCGTTAATGACAAAGCAACATTAGCTGAAATGGTGATTGATCATTGGCACGAGAAGAAAATTTTTGCCGGGCCATCTGTTCTTTTCCTTGGTGTTTCCCAGGAGATCAAAAGTTTCTGATAGCAATTTGTTGCCTGATCTGATTAAATTTCTATGCAGGAGCCTACATGAGCGTATGCTGCGTGAAGGATCCAAAGTACAAAAGCAACATCACCACGAAATTCTTACCCCGTAGATATGGTGATCTTTCCCTTGTATATGATGTCCTCGCAGCTTATGATAACAAGTACCAAGCCCAAGTCACCATTGATAACCTCAACCCGCTTGGCCGTCTTGATCAATGGAACTTGACTTGGGAATGGATGAGAAATGAGTTCATCAATACAATGAGAGGAGCTTACACCCATAAAAAAGACCCTTCAGGATGTATTTATGGCCCTCAAGGCCAATACTATCAAGGTCTTGATTTCTCCAATGTGATGAACTGTGACAAAAATCCAGTCATATCTGATTTGCCTCCTGAGAAGAAAAATGACGACAAGGTTGGAAAGTTGCCATATTGTTGCAGAAATGGAACCCTTTTGCCCAAGACAATGAATGAAAGTGAAGCCAGGTCGATTTTCCAGTTGGAAGTCATGAAGATGCCACCTGATTTGAATAGAACTGCACTTAATCCACCTCAGAATTGGAGAATCAAGGGGCTGGTCAATCCACACTATGAATGTGGCCCTCCAATCAGGATTGATCCAAGTCGGTTCCCTGATCCTAGTGGACTTGCTGCAACAACTTTTGCTATTGCCAGTTGGCAAGTAACTTGCAACATTACGAAGCCGAAGCCTAAAGAAAACAAATGCTGTGTTTCCTATTCTGCCTACTATGCTGCTTCAGTTGTCCCCTGCAGTACCTGCGCTTGTGGTTGTGAAAAGAATGCACTTTGCGATGCAAATGCTCAGGCTTTGCCTCTGCCACCAGAAGCACTGCTTGTTCCTTATGAAAACAGGACAGAGAAAGCAAGAGCTTGGGCTCATTTGTATGGACGCGGAGATAAACTCCCCAAAAAATGGCCTTGTCCTGATAACTGTGGTGTCAGCATCAATTGGCATGTAGATACAGATTACAAAACTGGATGGACAGCAAGGATCACACTTTTCAATTGGGATGACTTCCCATTCGAAGATTGGTTCACCGCGGTTCAGATGAAGAAAGCTTTTCCTGGTTTCGAAAAAGCGTACTCCTTTAATGGAACAGCATACAAACAGTTGAACAACACCATATTTATGCAAGGTTTGCCAGGGTTGAATTATTTGATGGGAATAGTTAATGGAACCCATCCTGACAAGGATCCACCAGTGCCCGGAAAGCAACAATCTGTTATCACTTTCTTGAAGAAAAATACACCAAATATTAATATAGCTGCAGGTGATGGATACCCAACAAAAGTGATCTTCAATGGAGAAGAGTGTGCATTGCCAACAAAATTCCCCGAAAGAACAGGCTCGGCGACTCGATCTGTTGCTGGTGGCTTGTTACCAGCTGTTTTGGCTGCATTGTTGACATTCTTGATATTGTCAGATCGAATGTACTGAAAAGGCTTTAGAGTTCCATTCCACATCAATTCTTGATATTAACTATAGGGTAACTGCTTTTGTTGCAAATGATTTGTCAGCTAAAGAACTTCATGCTTTATTACTTAATTTGACAGAAAGAAATGCTGTTTTCTCCCCAGAATCTGAGGCAAAATGGGCATATGCGTGGAGACTTCCTTATCAACGAGCAGGTGACGATGAAGAGGGACTATGATTACAGTTTCAAGATTGACAAATTTTTATTCATCAAGCTGCTCTATTGGTGATATACACAGATCATTTATGCTTTTTCATTGATCTCTTTAAGCATGTAGTTGGTTTTTACATGATTTGTTTGTAAGTACTTTTTATGCCGAGGACCTCAAAATTCATAAGTAGTTGTAATAGTAAAAAACCGGGGAAGATGGAGAGTTATATGTGTAGTCTTTGCTGATATAGTTAAGGAAGTACTTGGTTTATTCTTGTTCTTGTTTTGTTTGTTCATTCTGTTATCATGGCTTTTCCAATCAGGGCTACAAGTGAGGAGCTTTCTTCCATCTTACTCATACGACGTTTCGATTTTTATGATAGTTTAAGAATTGTTAATATGATGACTATGTTTACTAGGGGGAAAAAGAAAAAGAAATAGAAATCTTTCTACCTCACTCCCACCCTCAAAAATATTGTTTTAATTTCTATTTTGGTTTGTATCAAAAATATTACTATATTCGTTTTAAAAAATATTATTCTACTATGTATTTTGGCTTGTCTCAAAAATATTGTTTACTTTTCAAAAATAGGAATACATTAGTAGTTAAATTTTTATGCTAATAATAAGAAAAAATCGTTTGATTAAAATCGTTTACATGAATCAACTAACTAATTCTAGAATAAGAATAATGATTAAAATCGTTTGATTTTCTTAAATTATGTTTAATTCAAACTAAAACAATATCTTTAGAATAAAGATCGCATTCCAAAAATAGGAGTACATTAGTGTCAAAGTTTTATGCTATATTTTAATTTTTAATGATTTTTGTATTTTAGTTTGATTAACTATCTAGAGATTAAAATAGTTTGATTTTTTAAATTATGTTTAAGTCAAACTAAACTAGCATAGTATTTTTAAAACACTTTAAAACAGGTGGAATTATATGGTTACGAGAGTGTTTGACTATGTTATTACCAGAGAACCGATATTTCATTTATCTTTTCTTTGTTTCCCAATCATTGTCACAAATAATAAGAAAAAAGAAATGAAAGATTCGTTTTGCAAAAGCAGATATAAAGAGAGAAATTTTGAAATTTTTAGTAATGCAAATGTTCTATGTCAAGGTCACATCTAATCCCGGTATGAAACATAAATTTATAAATTGATACTATCTCATTAATAAATAAAATGTTTATTTCTTTGAAAACAAATAACCATGTTACCGATTAAGATCATATTTTGCAAAGTGCTTAAGCTAAATAACATATAAATAAAATGTTTTCTTATTTTTTATTAGTCCAGATCACTCATTATATTTATAGGTTTCACAATATATCTGAAAGGTTTTCATGTACTTTATGATACCAACTTAAAGAGAAAGAGAAAGCCTCAAGGTCAAAATTACTGTTACTCTTTTGAACGGTGTAATCATATGCACTTAAAGTCGTCATTGATTGAAGGGGAGAGTCTTCGTTGAAACAAGTAATCTTGTAGAAATAACAAGATACAAGACAAAACAACAACATTACTCAATTGCTTTAGAATCTTAAACAAGTAATTTGTAAAAATAACAAGATTCAACAACAATATTACTCAATTGCTTTAAAAGCTTCTGTCTATGACGGAATATGGAGGGGTCATATGTACGTAATCATACTCATGTGTTAGAAACACACAAAGGTTGTTTTCTGATGACCTATAATGAAAATTGTGTCAAGAAACACACAGAGGTTGTTTCCTGATGACCTATAATGAAAATTGTGTCAAACTGTGTCGATCAATTGCTAATTCACTATATAAAAAGTGCAGTCAATTTACCAAGTAATTTTGTTTTATTACATCATATTCGAAAGTCTGTGTCGTTAATTTTATTGAAAATGAAAAGGGTAAAAAATAACAAGATAAAATAGATAAATTTTGTGTAGATAGTACGAATTTGATTATAAAATAAAATAAAAAGCTGAACATAATACAAACAGTTGTTCACTTTTTTTGTTGTATGATAAATCATAGTTTATGCGTTGCAAAATTTGTTTCGTAACGGTTAATTAGAATTGGCAGCAATTGCATGGGAAATACAGGTGTAGGGATGAATAAGTGCCAAGACAAAACTCACCTCCGGAACGATCTTCCGCGTATCTGTTTCCCACACCAAACATTGTTCCACGTATCTGACATGCAACCTCTTCACCTCTCCTATAAATACCAACCCGACTCACCCAATCTCTCTCACAACTCAATCCACCATTACCCCAAGTTGAAGAAAATATTAAGATGGCCAAACTCACAGCAACTGCACTTGTGTTGGCTCTGCTCCTCCTCCTGGGTGTAGCCCAAGCCTTCAGGACCGTCGTAACCACCACCATCGAAGAAGACACCAACCAAGGAGGTGGATCTTCCTCCCAGAGATGCCAGCAGCAGATTCAGCGGCAACGCCAACAGATCCAAAGCTGCCAACGCTACTTGCAACAGAGCGGCCGCAGGGGCTCGATTTCCATGGTAACCGCCGACGATGACCAGGGCTTGACCATCAATCCACAAGAGCAGCAGGAGCAACAACTCAGGCAATGCTGCAATGGACTGGAGAACATCAGGGACCCTCAATGCCGTTGCGAGGCGGTGAGGCAGGCAGTACAACAGGCACAGCAACAGGGTGGCCGGGAGCAGCAAGGACGCCAGCAGTCTCAGCAGATGCTAGAGAGAGCTAGGAATCTGCCTTCCATGTGTAACTTGGAGCCTCAGCAATGCCAGATCCGCTCCCTCCTTTACTAAATCCTAGTCATGACTCGACTGCTTCCTTCCAGCAGTGGATTCTAGTTATGTTTCCGTAATAAAAGTTCACCAAGCACATGATCGTGCGTTTGCTGTGATTACTTTTGTGCTTTCATCTGTTCAGCTATCTTATCAGTCAAGTATGAACTATTTTCGGCTGGCATCTTTTGAAACTAGAAAACTGAATAAGCAGTTAAAAACTTTATGCCATAAAACTGCTATTGACATCTATTTAAATACAAGCCTCAAGTTCAAATTTTTTTTCTTTTTTATAGAAAAAAAAAAACAGAAGTCTACACTGTATTATGCCTTGCCATCTGTAATATAAGGTACAAACTTCTGCGCCTCTTTAGGCAGCAGTCTTCAAAGAATTGTCTGTGATATAAAGAATCCGTGCACCATCGAGAAAGAGATTGCACAAGCTGGTCCCCCAAAGATGAGCGATTTCCAAAAATGTGCAATTTCTAAGAGTATTTCGTGACATTATAACAATCTCGTGTATCTACCTTACAAACTAGGTGGTATGGGTACAGATAAAAATTGCACATTTCAGAAGAAGACAGGATTTCAACCCCTCCTAAGAACTGTCGTTAAATATGTTGTGAGGAAAAAGAAAAGGAAAAAAGAAATTTGTATGGTAAGATTTATCCTCTATAAGCGAAATTTTCAGTTGAATATAGTTATATGAATTGATCGTTAGATAAAAAAAATTACTTTATATAATACTTAATATTTAATAAGATTTCGTTGTGTATTAAATTTTATAAACATAATATGCAAGATATAATCTAATTAGATAAATAAAAAGCATGTACGTAGGCATAACTCAGTCGATACTCGGTTATATTATCAACTCGGTTATATTTGCTTTAAGAGGTACAATTTATACTCGGTTATATTATCAACTCGGTTATATTTGCTTTAAGAGGTACAATTTTGATTCCATGATTACGCACAGTATGACAGTTTTACTGTTGAATTTCGCACTAGACACACTTTGTATGGGGTTAGGATTCTCCCACCCCAAATCCCTCACTTCACGCGTCGTCGCATATCACGTGGCAGTATGGAGTGGGTGGTGAGGCTAGATGTGGGTCACCCTCATCTAGCTTCATCTCCCACTTATGTTGCCACGTGTCACGGTGACGCGTGGAACGCGTGGAATGAGGAAAAAATGAGTGAGGTGATCTTATCCCCTGGTACGAGTTGTCTACGAGTTGTAAAGAGGACAAATAACATAACATGAGCCTACGAGTTGTAAAGAGGACAATTAACAAAACATGAGCGATAAAGATCAAGTACATAAGAATACCAACAGATTGTTTTACTGCTGAATTCGCATTGTATAAGGTGTAAAGAGGACAAACAAATAGTTTTACTGAATTTCGCATAAACACTTTGTATGAATTGTAAACAGGACAAACAAAACATGAGCGATAAAGATAAAGTACATAAAATAAAATAGAAGAGCTCTAAGAGGCAAAATCAAGACCTTATCGGTAATTCTCCCCGTTCTGAAAATGGCTACTGGCCTCCTTCAACCTCTGCATCTCCCTCTATCTTCATTATCCACTGCTCATCGTCCTAGACGAAACGCCACTATAAAATGCAATGTTACAGACTCAACCCCTGACCCAGAATTCCTGTCCCCTGATCCAGGCTCAGAAGCAACCACTAGTGCCGAAAAGTTCCCAATTGAGAAACGTAGACCCTCTGTAATCATCCGAGACAAGAACTCAAGAAAAGGTCTCGTCCAACCCGAGCCTCCCAATTTCGAAATAGGATGGAAGCGAACCAAGCCCATCCCGCTTGAGAAGCCAATTGGGTATGTGATCATGGATTTTCTTGACAAATTGCAAGAATTAATGGAAAGGGAATACGGCTCGACGACGCTTTTAGCGAAAGTCGGAGAAATCGTGGCGGAGAGAGCGAGAGAAGAAGCCGAGATTTTGAGAGAGGAAGGGAAAGTGGAGGAGAGAATGGTGACTGAATTGTTCAGAGTGTTGAAATTGATGGAGATGGATTTGGCTATGGTGAAAGCTGCTGTTAAGGAAGATACTCTTAATCAAAGACTTGAACAAGCTAAAGCTCGCTGCAGGCAAGCTATTTTAGTCGCCAATTCATTTTAGAGAGCCTCTTTCTTCATACTTGGGATCTGTTACATCACTACTGAACCAAGTAATACGCATTACTTTGACCCGAAGACCAAGTTGGAGTTCCATATCCCATCTGCTTTCTTCAAATGCATTATTACATTGTGTCATAAGAGGAGGAGGAGGAATGGATTATTATTTTAAGAAAATTATAAAATAATCTTGTTCTAGTCGTTTATTTCATATGGTTGGCATTGAAAATATTGAAGAATTACCTTGTTCTGCACCTAAAACGAATGCTTCGTCATGTATATTATAAACATATGTTAACGTTTATGTTACTTGAGCTAAATTATAAATAAGATTGTGTTCAGTATTATTGTGAAGTTGTGCCAAGATTTTTTAGTGTAAAGAAAGGTGGATGCAATTGCTTATGTATCCACCAATAAGTCCAGAACTCTGTTTCATTTCTTGTTCCGCATCCACAGTGGGATGTTGGATGGTTTTCTGTGCGCTTGCTCTATTCTGCTTGGTAACTTTAAAAAAGGTTCGTACCCAGTACATAGCCCAACTGGTTCCGGGCATGAGTTTTCGAAAGGGAAGTCAGGGATTCAATTCTTGCCAAATGCACTTGAGCCCCTTTCCAGCAAGTGCATTGTGAGGGAGCTTCCTTGGCCTGTAGGCTTGCGTGGAGTGCTGGGGGGCTCCTAATGCAGACTGCTGTGTATATGACCAAGTTCCTGCTAACGGATCGTTGGGTACCTGATTTACATCCCTACACTACCTTTGGACTGAGTGTGGCAGGGACTCTTACTGGTTGGAGTTCAGCCTTTTTTTAGAAAAGGTTTTGTACTTTGTAACCAATAAGAAATAGACAAATATGATGAACCCTAGTATCCATAAAATCACTTATTTGGTTTAAGCTCCTCTAACAATCACTTAGCACACCTATTCATGTGATTTCTCTATCACTTTAGGAGACCTCTTTGTGTGGTTTCTCTATCAGTAAGTTGGCACATTTCTGTTGATGTTCTTACAGACACAGTGGATTAGTATATTTAACCCTTTCAAGATCCACCTCCATCCTACCTCAAATAGGAGGGAACCCGGTCATTAAACTGGAGACTTGGGGCGAGGGAGGAGGTAGTGGGCTTAGCCAAGAGAGTTTACTGTGTAATCACAACTACCTGCACTCCGAAAAATATATCTGCATAGTGTCTCAATGTGATCATAGTATAATAAGTTAGATAATAGCCTCATGCCACCAGATTCATATCCTTTTTTCATATATAAAAGAAAGAAGAACATCGACACTGCTTTACGTGTCAAAAGCTTATTCTTCTACTAATATAAAGATATTTGTTCATATTAGGAGTTAAAATAAAAAGAAAGATTCTGATAGGGACATGCCTGCAATTTTGGTCTAAATTGCCATATCGACATTGACAAAATCTACAAGTTGACATAGATAAGAACTAATAATAGGTTATATAGTTGCCGGCCTTGGCCTAAAACAAAAGAAAAGATAAAGTATATAATTCACACGAGAATTCTTATGTTTGCATATGTTTTAAGTGAATGGATTGACTATAACTCTGAACATCCATGCCGGCTGATTCCTTCACCAATTGCCTTTTGCCAATTTACACCTTGGAATGACCTGTTAGAGTTGTTGGACTTTAGTACTGTTTTACATTTAGGTGGAGATTTCGATGTTTAAGTTAGGCAGAAATCTCGCACTCTAGAGAGTATCATAAAGAATCCAGGTAAAACAAGAGAAATAATTGACCAGAACGGCAGAAAATGATCCTGTAGAGAGAAGCAGTCAAAACTGGAGAAAAAGACTGATTATGAACACTTGGAACTACTTAAATGAATATGTAAGCTGCCGTCTAACCATGAAATTCCCGTTCACATCATAAATACAAATGCAAGAAACAAGGGCCTGCAGAATTGTCAGCTCACAAAATGTCAAGATGATTATATACAGAGACCAGGCAATAATACCAGGCCTGCCGAAGTAATGGATGAATGTATATAAACTAAGGAATTGTATCCCAAAGACCAGTTCTTTGTGTTCTATCCCTCTTGGAAGGGGCATTAGAAATGGCGAGCAAGAACAATGGAATCTTCCGATATGCCGATGGAGTAGACAAACTGTTAATGACACTTGGGGCTCTAGGTAGTATTGGAGATGGATTGCAAATTCCACTAACCATGTTTATCTTAAGTTCTGTAATCAATGATTATGCAAAGCCCGGCGCTGCAGTGACAAATCATTTAGTTGACCTGGTAAATTCACTTCCCTTTGATTATGTTTCTTTTGTTTAATTCTTTTCTGATGTTTTAGAGAGAAATTTAGCTTATGTAGCCTACGAAGCTGACCTATTATATGATACAGTATTCGCTGAGGCTACTCTATGTTGCGTTTGGGGTTGGAATATCTGGCTTTGTAGGTAATGCTTGAGTTCTCCTGGATATCTCATTTCCTTGTGATTAAACTCATTTTCTAATATGGATTCTTCTCTGATTATATCTTCCAGAAGGATTATGTTGGGCCAGGACAGCAGAAAGACAGACTTCTCGGATGAGACTCGAGTACCTTAGATCTGTTCTTAGACAAGATGTTGGATTCTTTGACACACAAGGAGCTGATTCTTCCACAACATACCAGGTTGTTACGACTATTTCAGCTGATTCCAACACGGTCCAAGTCACCATAGGCGAGAAGGTACATATGCACTACCCTGATGATTTCTTTCCTACCATCTCATGCAGTAAGCAAATACCACAAACCAAGCTTTACTAGCAACGGGGACTGAAATTCCTTTATCAAAAACAATTTTTTTATATCCTTCCCTAACTTGATTCATATTTTTCTTTCAAGTGCAGATACCTGACAGCCTGGCTTACATGTCATCCTTCGTCTTCTGCTTCGTATTTTCCTTCATCTTATCTTGGAAGGTTACTCTGGCTGCTGTTCCATTCACCTTGATGTTCATTGTCCCTGCACTCGGATTTGGGACCTTAATGATGCAGGCAGCTATGGAAGCGATCGGATCTTATGCCATTGCCGGTAGCATTGCGGAACAAGCAGTTTCAGCCATAAGAACTGTGTATTCATATGTTGCCGAACGTCGAACTCTTCATAAATTCAGTGATGCACTCGAAAAGACTATGGTGCTTGGAATAAAGCAAGGTCTTGCAAGAGGTTTGATGTTGGGAAGCATGGGAGTTATATATTTTAGCTGGGCCTTTCAGGCTTGGATCGGATCTATTTTAGTCAGCAAACATGGAGAGAAGGGTGGTGACGTCTTTGTTGCAGGATTCAATGTTCTCATGGCTGGACTGTGAGTAATTTTACCCTTCCTGTTGTCATTACCAAGTTGTACTTTATTATTATTATCTAGTAAAATATTATCTTTTGTCTAAATGAAGTCTCTGTGCAAATGTGGCAGGAATATTTTGACTGCACTCCCAAACCTCACTGCAATTACAGAGGCAAAAGCTGCTGCTATCCGGATCACTGAAATGATTGACAGGCAGCCAACAATTGACACAGAAGAGATAAAGGGAAAAGCTTTATCACATGTCCGAGGAGAAATTGAATTTAAAGGAGTTTATTTCAGCTACCCATCAAGGCCGGATACCCCCATACTGCAAGGACTTGATCTTAGATTCCCACCAGGCAAGACAGTAGGACTAGTTGGGGGTAGTGGTTCTGGAAAATCCACAATTGTGTCCTTGCTTCAAAGATTTTATGACCCCATTGAAGGTGATATTATTTTGGATGGACACAAGATCAATAAACTTCACCTGAAATGGTTAAGATCTCAAATGGGCTTGGTTAATCAAGAACCAGTCCTCTTTGCAACCTCTATTAAAGAAAACATTCTCTTTGGAAAAGAGGGAGCATCCATGGAAGACATAGAAATAGCAGCTAAGGCTGCAAACGCCCACGACTTCATTGTGAAATTACCAGATGCCTACGACACACAAGTAAGCCAGCTCTATTTTTATAGAGTTCCCATTCAAGAACACGGTTTTTTTCCCCCAATCTTTAGTAATTTCTAATAAAGAATTTCTACTTTGAATTGTTCAGGTTGGCCAATTTGGTGTTCAATTATCCGGAGGTCAAAAGCAGAGAATAGCCATAGCCAGGGCTTTGCTTAGAGATCCAAAGATTTTATTGCTTGATGAAGCTACAAGCGCATTAGATACAGAGTCAGAAAGAATAGTGCAGAGAGCAATCGATCAAGCATCTCGAGGAAGGACAGCAATCGTCATAGCCCATCGCCTTTCAACTATTAGGACAGCCAATCTCATAGTGGTTTTGCGCTCAGGGAAAGTTGTTGAATCAGGTACGCATGAGGAACTATTGCAACAGAATGACGGAGACGGGGAATACTTCAAAATGGTGCAGCTTCAGCAACAAGCAGGGCACAAGGAAACTGAGAATAATACCAGTGCCCAAGGTGATGGAAGGAATCAACTAAAGAGGATTATAGCACCAAGTCCAAGGAGTGCAAGATCAAGCGGAACAAACACTCCTGTTCTGCACCCTTTCAGTCCAGCATTCTCCAGGGGCACACCCTATTCTGCCTCACCCTATTCTGTCCAATTTGATGATACATTTGACAGTGATGATGAAGATTCAGTGCGACCACTGCATCGCGCTCCATCAACAATGCGTTTATTGAAATTGAATGCACCAGAATGGCGAACAGCAGTGCTTGGTCTCCTTGGAGCTGTTGGTTCTGGGGCTGTGCAACCAGTGAATGCGTATTGCGTGGGTGCTGTGATATCGATTTATTTCAGGGCTGATAAATCCTCCATCACCTCACATGCTAGAATCTACTCTTACATATTTGTAGGCCTAGGAATCTTCAACTTCTTTACTAATGTCCTCCAGCACTACAGTTTTGCTATCATGGGAGAAAGATTGACCAAACGAGTCAGGGAGATGTTGCTTGAAAAGTTGATGAGCTTTGAAGTAGGCTGGTTTGATCAGGATGACAATACCAGCGCTGCCGTTTCAGCAAGGATTTCTAATGAAGCAAACATGGTACGTTCCCTCATAGGGGACCGGATGTCATTACTAGCTCAGGCAATCTTTGGGGCTGCTTTTGCATATATATTAGGACTTGTGCTAACGTGGAGGCTCGCCCTTGTGATGATGGCAGCTCAGCCCTTGCTGATTGGGAGCTTTTATGCCAGAAGTGTTCTCATGAAAAGCATGTCTGGAAAAGCTCAAGCTGCTCAAAAAGAAGGAAGCCAAATAGCTAGTGAAGCTGTGATAAACCACAGAACCATAACTGCATTTTCTTCCCAGAAGCGAATAGTGGGGCTTTTCAGAGACACTTTAGAAGGACCTCGGAAGGAGAGCATGCGCCAATCTTGGTACGCGGGCTTTGGTCTGTTTAGCTCTCAATTCTTGGCAGCAGCATCCGCAGCTTTAGCCTATTGGTATGGGGGGAGGCTCTTAACACGGAAAAATTGAGCCAGAGCGACTTTTTCAAGCATTTCTGGCTCTTTTGTTCACTGCTTATACTATTGCAGAGGCTGGAAGCATGACCAAAGATATATCAAGAGGAAGCCAAGCAGTCAGTTCAGTTTTTGCAATTTTGGACAGATACACTGAGATTGATCCTGACGACCCGAGGGGACAAGATGTAACTCGGGCAAGTTTCAGGGGTCGAGTAGAACTGCAAAATGTGTTCTTTGCATATCCATCAAGGCCTGACCAAATGATCTTAAGAGGTCTAAATCTAAAAATCAGAGAAGGAACCACAGTGGCACTTGTTGGACAAAGCGGATCAGGCAAATCCACAATCATTGGACTGATTGAGAGATTCTATGATCCAATGAAGGGATCAATACTGGTTGACGAAAAGGACATCAGAAGCTACAACTTGAGATCCTTAAGGTCGCGTATCGCACTAGTCAGTCAGGAGCCAACTCTGTTCTCTGGAACAATCTACGAAAACATTGCATACGGGAGGAAGAATGCCAAAGAATCTGAGATAAAAAAGGCTGCACAACTTGCTAATGCACATGAGTTCATAAGGTACGAGCAGTAGATATATTCAAGCATCTGTAAACAACAAAATAAGATATCAATTGCATAAATGTCATTGTTTTTCTTGACTTCCAGTGGGATGAAAGATGGATATGAGACGCAGTGTGGAGAACGTGGGACTCAGCTATCAGGTGGTCAAAAGCAAAGAATAGCATTAGCCCGTGCAATACTAAAGAATCCAAGTATATTGCTGCTGGATGAAGCAACAAGTGCTCTTGATAGCGTATCAGAGAATTTGGTTCAAGAAGCACTAGAGAAGATGATGGCTAATCGAACATGCATAGTAGTTGCACACCGTTTATCCACAATACAGAAAGCAAACTCTATTGCTGTTATTAAAGATGGGAAGGTTGCAGAACAAGGATCACACACTGAGCTTCTTTCCTTGGGACGTAAAGGCGCATATTATTCGCTTTCAAGAATGCAAGGTGGCAACTCTCCTCTCCGTAAATGAGGAGAAGCAAGCTGAAGTGCTCCACATGTGGATAGCTACACAAAGCTGTTTCTGTATCTTCTTTTCCTATTTGAAGTTTGTGATGTATAAGATTGGTATTTGCATGCCAAGAATGAGTGGCTAGCCTGAGTTTGTAGTTAATAGTTTATTTCTTGATAGAACCTTCTTTTTCTTTTTGTTCAGAGGAGAACTTTCCTCACTTTTTTGAAGGGTCCAGACATTTGCTTTCTTCACTTTGGTCAAAAAGGCAGCATCCCTTTGAATATTGGCTGGACGGTAGGCAACCTCTTAATAAAGAAGGCATTGAAACTTCTGCAGTTAATCACATGTTTAAAATGAATAAACGCCAAATTAAGAAGCAATCCAAAAGCTTCTTAAGAGAGAAATGAGTGGGAAAAAAAAGAGAGTTATAAGTTGTACTGGAAAGGCACTAAGTTCGAACTAGAACATGCGTATCGTAAGTGTTTTATTGATGTCCGTGCCAGTAATAGCTATGTCATTATATCCAATCCAATTGGGTTAGAAAATTGCTCGCTCAGTTTGCAGTAGATAACTTAGATAGGTTCTCAACAATGTCTTACCAACGATGCTAAAATCCTGATTTGTGTCTTCAACGAAACTCTTTATCGTAAGTGTTTTATTGATGTCCGTGCCAGTAATAGCTATGTCATTATATCCAATCCAATTGGGTTAGAAAATTGCTCGCTCAGTTTGCAGTAGATAACTTAGATAGGTTCTCAACAATGTCTTACCAACGATGCTAAAATCCTGATTTGTGTCTTCAACGAAACTCTTTCGAGTTGGGAGGTGAAAACCCAAGGGGCTAAGTTATTGTCCTTTTCAACAATAAAAACGGAGCGGGAGAGGCGGGCGTTTATAAAATTAGGGCTCTTAATGATGGAACACCACATCTTACAAACGGAAGATAATTGGACGAAAGTTTAACCGGGAGCCTTTTGAGGATTTCAGCGATCAGACCGTCCGGAAGATCATCAAACGAGGTGGAACTCCGGTCAGCTGACAAACTCTCCAAACGCTGCGCCAGCGACAAATCATTCAACAATTCAGCATGTCCATTTCCGATTTGACTCCGGATTGATGTGCGTACATCAAATCATTCAACAATTCAGCATGTCCATTTCCGATTTGACTCCGGATTGATGTGCGTACATTATGCGGCTTGTCGTTTGACCTCAGTAGGCCTGCCGGGGAGCAAATTTTGTCAACGGTCCTGGTGAAATATGAATCTTTGTGTTCGGCTTGATCTGCGTCGATCAACATGGTGCCGTTTTTATTTTATTTTTTTAATCTCAGTTTGGGGATTTGAGCATAAAATTCAGAGGTGTTATTGTTTTACATGCTTCTATCAACAGAAAGCACTATTTACCAATAACCAGTCCTTTTAATTTGTAAATGTACTTATAAGTGGGAACAAACAAATATACAACATTATCCCATTCACTTATAGTCTCACCCCTACGGCGGGTATGGAGAGTCAGATGTACACAACCATATCACAGAAACATACAGACTCATAATGAAAATTGCGCTGCGGGTTGATCAACTACTAATTCACAATATAAAAAACGCTGTCAATTTAATGAGTCATTTTGATTTATTTCATCACATTCCAAAGTAAAAGAAGAGTTTATCATTGACTCCATTAATCGTAGTTGTACCAGTCATGAATGTTTTCCATTAGTCGAGAAGTTAAAGCATGCTTGAAATTGCAAGTAAATACTGGTCCATCGACTACGGTGGTTGTCCAACCATTGATATTTCTTGCAACTGAGGCATTTCGCTGAGGTCATTTTCTCTAGTTACCCAAGGTATGCTTATTGTCTAGCTAGGAGGGCAGGTGGAGGAAGCCACAATACGCAATTTCAAATTGCCAATGGCAACTTTACTGCAAGATAAGAAAAAGGTTTGTTTGATGGGAAATAAAGCATCACTCATATGAACCATTGTTTCCGAAAATACAAACTGAAGCACACAATTCCAGGAATTCCAGCAACTAAGAGCTCCAGTCTTGTAATGGAGACCATCAGGCTCAATTTTCCTATGATCAGAGGAAAATTTTCAACATATGTACAGATCCGGTATGAAAATGCAAGGCTTGCTCTCATTCAACATTTGTGCAAGTCTATTATAAAAATGCAGTCACTTCTTACTAGTGGCTTTTGACACCAGATCTTTCAAAAATTTTGCAGACTTGGTAATTGGAGAATTGATAGCCATCAAATTATACAATACAGTCTCAACCTCAAAGATTGATGGCCGCACTTTAAAGCTGGAAACCAGTTTCAAATCATTATTTTCTTCAACAAACACATTCCATTTTTCACCACTCAAAATCCCATCTCTCACACACTTAAAGATCACCCCTTTTCTCTGACTTAAAATCCCTCTAACCTCCAATCCCATGAAGGAGTACACCACCTCAAATGAATCCACAAACGCTCTCAATTCACCAAATTCACTTTCCTCATCAAAATTCCACATAGGATTGAAAATGACTACTGGTTTTGGATACACTGCCTCTGAAATCGTCTTCATGACCTTCAATTCTGAAGCTGCTGGAGCCAAAAAGACCACCACATCAGCAGAACTCAGAACTCTGGTATTCTCATTTAAAATCGAGGCAACATCACAACTTTCAACCACAAAGTTATCCGACCGGGACTCAAAGACTTTTGTGCCAGCCTTTGCTAAGTTCAAATCCGACCATAAAGCAAGAATCTTGATCGATGACCCCTTTTTTCTTATAGGCATACTTCCGAACACATCAAGAGCGAGTTGAATGAGTGAAGACGGCGAGTCATCGATGACTGGAATTTCAACTCGCAATCTGGATTGCTTCAATTTCTTGAGTTTTCCAGCAAGCTTGGGGTTGTTGAGGGGCTTCTCTAAGGTGGATGAAAGAGAGATCTTGGCTTGAAGAACGGCTTCTTCTTTGGAAGTTGGAGGGGTAGGAGAAGAAATAGAACAACCCACCAATAAGGAATGATTTATTGATCTGCATTGAGGTGGTAAAACAGAGATGAACAGTAGAGGATGACGAAGCAGCTGTTGGTTAGGAGAGATGAAGCAAGTTCCAAACTTTCTGCAACTTGAGGAGGAAATTGGTGACCTGATGGTTCGCAGATGAATCTTAGACAGGGATATTGAAGCCATTGTTGAGATTTCCGGCTTATACGGGTAAAAGAAAATAATGAATGACTTGGACAGGTAATAGTGGAAGCGCTAACTTGAGATACAGCTGCGAGGCAGCGAGGGGAAGGGCAAATGGATAAGGAGACGATATTTGTTGGTTCATGCAGCCGCAGATTTTCTATTTTGACAAATTTAAAATGCTCATAAATATATATATTACTAGTTACTCCCTCCTCTTAAGACGCACCGAAATGTTGGCGAACTGTTCGAGCTCAGTTCATATTTGGTTCGAGTTTATTCGTTAATTTCGGTTGGCGAACTGTTCGAGTTCAGTTCATATTTGGTTCGAGTTTATTCGTTAATTTTACTTAAACAAGTCGAAGTCAAATACCTATTCGAGTTCATTTAGTTAAACGAGATGAACTGTTCGCGAACTGTTTGGCTCGTTTAAACAGTTATAGTGCTATTGAGCCAAACTCGAACTAATTTTAAAGCTCGTTTAGCTAAACGAATCGAGCCAAACGGTTTGTTAAGCTAAAATAATCTGAATTCAAAAACCTAGTATTCGACTCGGTTCGGTTCATTAACACCCCTCCATGTAAAATAGATACATATTCTTAATATAACAAATCACGAATAATGTTGCTACTTTATGAACTTGAGGTAACGAATTCGAGACGTAAAAATAGCCTCTTGTACAAAGTGTAAGGTAAGATTATATACATCAGATAGCAAAGCGATCCGACCTCTTTCCTGATTCTGCACTAACGCAAAAGTTTAATGCAACGAAAATGTTTTTTTAATGTAACATTCAGATTTTATCTGTCATTATTTATTGTGCCAATAATCGATAATTCCAGGCTAACATGAAAGCTCTCCTCTATCTTATTTATGAAAGAAAATGCCTGAATTTTCTTTTTTGGACTTTTTTATGTCATCGGATATTTATTTTTAGCTAAAAGTACACCTAGCTAACTCAAGAGACACTTCTCTTAAAAAATTGAAGCTTCTTCTCTAAAAGATAGTCCTAGTGGGAGGAGTTCTGATCATGATTGGTTAAGACTTCGAAATACAAAGTCATATTTTAAATATTTATGTATATTTTTCAATATCATTGTTTAACTTAAAAATTTTTTGTCATAATTTCATCATGTAAAGTAGATAAATTTTGTACAAATAATGGAACTAAAGATATCGCATGTTGAAATTTGTATCCTCTCTCTTTTACATCCAAGACAGTGAAAAGCAGTTTCTTTTGCATTGCAAAACTCTCTTCCTTGTATATAGGGTTGTTGAAGGAAGTTCGTATTCGTGTTCGTTTAGTTAAACGAGCTGAACTATTCATGAACTGTTCGGCTCGTTTAAACGGTTATAAGGCTATCGAGCCGAACTCGAACCAATTTTAAAGTTTGTTTAGCTAAATGAACCGAGCCGAACAACTCGTTTAGCTAAACGAATCCGAATTCGAAAACATAGTATTCGGTTCGGCTCGCTTCGTTAACACCCCTACTTGTATCATGCCAAAGTCATTGTTAATGTGGTTACACTTTATCCTTTTACAACTATTTTTAAATCAAAACCTCATTATTATAATCACAAAATAATATATCTACAGAAAAGAATATATAATATTATATAAAATCATTATTATAGTTTATTATTATAATCTCCAAAAACATTTTCTCAAAAAAAATCTTCGCAAACATATATCTACAATCTTCTCGGATATAGATACTTTTTTCTGTTAGTCAAAATAAATAGTTGGTCAAAAATCAATTAAAATTAAATCTTAAAAATGTTCGACATAATAGTTCGTCAAAATAATTTGACTCAAATGTAGTGAACTATATATACAATACGTTGACAATTTGATTTAAACGTGTTTTACCAACTCTAACGATTTTTTAGGAGATAGAGTATTCTAGCGTCAGAAAAGAAAAGGACTATAACTCTTACGGAATATTCTGAATACTCCATAGAGACACGAGCGTCGGGTTAAGAAAAATCTTCTGGGTTTTCTTCAATGCGCATACCAACCCTCCAGGATAGAAAAGCAAAAAAGTTACATTACTGGGGAATACACGTTTTACCAATTTGGATGATGTTGGTTCTTGTTTATGGATTTTGCTTCCAAACATTTCATAGTTGATTAGTATATAAATATAAGTAAACCTTTACGTTGTGCATCGTTATCAATACTCGACTGCAAGAATAACCTCACCTTAAACTTATCATATGTCAATAAATTCAATATGTTAAAATATTTATATCAACATAACATTTTAAATTAATTTCACAATTCTTTAATTATCTATCATTTCAATCAATCAATCAATCATAAACAGTATAAATATCTATCATTTATCTTTATAAATTTCTACTGCATAAGTAAGTTCTTCCCTATGTTTTTCTTTTTCTCTGAGGAGATACTCAAATTTTACCTGTAAGTCTCCCCGAGTAAACTCACGCGCCGTTACTTCCGCGTCCCCAAACCCCCTGGCCCCGCCGTTTCCTCCCATGCCCCCGTCAAGCTGCCTTCTGGGTTGATTCAGTGACATTTAGGAGAAACCCCAAGTGGAAAATTTTTCCTTCTTCAGATCATCTCATGATCGACAAAAATGGGGCTCTAGTTTTGTATCTAGCATTCGATTGGAGAATGTTGGAGAGCATAATAGTCTCTTAGAGGCTGATTTTCTTGAAATAGGGGTGTTCTTTATTCCAAACTTGGGGATTTATGTGACAGAAACAGTAATTTTTTCTTCCGAATTCATTGATCTTTCTTTTGAAAGGTAACCCGAGTTTTGCAGGACAAGTGGAAGTGGGTCGTGAATATTTTTGTTAAAAGCGTCGGATAGGGACCTCTGAGTGATTGCTGTTGTTGAGTATTGAGTTGGGTCGGTTTTATACATGCTGCAAATACTTGACCAGTTAAAAGGGCTTTCTTTTTAGTGGTGCTTGCTTTTTCAGCTACTCTTTCAGATTGGAAGGACAGCAATCGGTTGGGAAGGGGGTAAGATTCTGGTTGTGAGCTTGCTGAGGCTTTGATGATATGAAAACCACTGTGCGTATCTGGGGTTCTTATTGAATAACAAATAGGTTCTAGAGTAGCATTATGTACCATTGCTTCAGTCCTTGTGGTTGCCATTATAGTGGTAGCAGGTTTTGGTACCAAGAAGTTGGCAAAAGAACTTAAGGGACAGAATTTAATCAATTCCAGGGGAACCGATGAGGATATGGTGAGATAGCTTAATACTCTAGTTAGTTCTTTTTCTTTTATTTTTTTAATTTGATGTTGATGCACTTTTGATGTCTTGTTATGAAATGAAAAGGTTGTTTCTTTTTGCTTAGATTTGCAGCATACTGTGTCATGGTTGTTTCCTTGATAGAGTAAAAGAAACCCTTACTCGAAACTTGTATCATGCAGGAATAAATCATAACGCGCTAACTTCAGAGCCTAAATAATGAGTAGTCCTTTTTTAGGCTTGAATTCAATTTTTTCTAGAAATCCATTTTGGTAGTCAGAGTATGCATGAAGATAGTGACAAAGTAATAGATCTGGAAATGGTAGAATGTAGTAAACTGCTGACCGTTGGTGTTCTGGAATTTGTTTCTTCCTCCATTTGTGCTTTCATTTTTCCCCTGCATTCTTCTATTGCTTTTATTTATGCTCTTGCTGTGCTAGTTTAGTAATGACTTAGAAATCACCTGAGTTACTTTGTTAGTGTTTATTATTCTTTTTTTCATAAGCAACTTAAACGAGACTAAGTGTTACGTTTTGAGAGTAAATGTTGCTATTTTTTGGTGTGAGAGGAGGCCAAAACTTACTATATTAACTTCTATACTATCTTCTACGCTTTCCTTGACCTGCTACATGTATGCTTCTGAAAAGAATGCTGATTAGGTGACAGTGCCTCTTGTGATTAAGTTTATCCTGTGGACTCCACACCTAATCTTGAATTTCCTAATTGATGCAGAAGCTTCCTGTAAGATCAATGAACTTATATGGGTGGCATGAATTTTCACAAATTTGTGACAGAATGATTGCAATAATGATATATTAATTTCCTTTGAATCGATTGCCCTTCATTGACAGAGAGAAGAAAAAATGTTTGGGAATATTAGGGAACTTGCATTTTGGGGCTAGGCCTTAAAGAGAAATATGAAGTTGTACTTTTGACAGAAATTAAGCGAATATCATAGACAAAAACGTTGTGTCTGAATAGCTAGTTGCACAATTAGGTGATTCTGAAGAGTTTCTGACAAACTAGTGTCTACTCATTGTAGATGAAAACATTGGACTTGTGATGGAACAATCAGCCACGGTATTGTTACTGGTGTTGCAGTTTTTATTTTTTTCTTTCAGAAAAAGGAGAAGAGACAAAATTCCACTACCATTTCAATTGATGGGTATAAGTTGGTACTTAACATTGATATGATCCCATGAAAGATATGAAATTGAGTTGCTGATTATGGCAAAAGCTTCACTAGATCTAGCATCATTGTTCACCTCTTGTTCTCAAAGATCCCTTATGTGCAGGTTGAGCTTTTACGGATACGTTGCCAATCAGAGTTGATGCGTGCTAATGAAGTTGTTCAAGATGTTAATTTCCATGTCCCAGAGGAGGAAATTAGTAGTGGGAATGAAATTACTTGGAATAGTAGGGTGCTGGCTGAATTAGATAGAGAAAGTCTACTGCAAGCTTTGCAGTTGAAAGTTGAACAGACACTTGTAGATTGTTTACAGAATGTAAATCTATTATTTCCTTTTTCTTGGGAAGATAAAGTAACAAGTAGTTGGTCCACTTGGTTTCTGAAATATGTATATGCTAGCCTTACCCGACGCCGTCTAAGTCAGAGTTATGGAGGAGCTATTGGGGGGTCTCCTGCTGCTGCGCCTACTCCAGCTCCTTCAAGTAATGGAGTTCTCAGGCCTCGGAGTAATCCAAGTCCTCCATCAGGATCTTTTTTCCCTCATGATGTCACAGGCCCAAGCACCCAACCAACTGCCAGTGAACAATTTTTGTCTGGCCCAAATTCTTCTTCTAACCTACCATCACATAAGCAAAAGGGTAGGGATAAAACAGTTCTTATTGCTGTTGTCATAACTGCCGCTGCAACATTTGTCATATCAGCAATGCTTTTTTTTTCTGCTGCCGTAGGGTTTATGGGGCAGGCTCTGGAATGAGACGAAATGATGAGCGGCCTCTTCTTAGCTTAAGTTTGAGTGATTACTCTGTTGGTATGTTGCAAGAATCTATCTCCACTTATTATGTTGGAATTCATTTGCAATTTTCCATTCTGATATTCTGATTTTTCTTCAGCCCCTTCACAGATATCATTTACCTTCAATTTTACAACTGATATTGAAAAGAAGAATTATAATCAGACTCTTGATATATACTTAAATTCACATATTGACTCCGAAATCAATATGCATATTGGAAAGATAGCTGGAACTGCAATCACATCTACAGATGATTCTGCCTCTGAGAAATTGGCCATCCATGGAATGCCTCAATTGAAGCCTCCTCCTGGTATGGCAAATTCATCCATCTCAAACATTGGTCCAGGAAAAGGTGCTCCTTCCGCAACCCTCCCCCCCGCACCACCCCCTCTCAGTCCAGATGCACCTTTCTCACCCATGCCTCCACCATTGCCACTAAGATCTTCTGCTGGCCCTCGCCTTCCATCTTCAGGACCTCCTCCTCCTCCTCCCCCCATACCTTTCAGCTCGAAGTCTGGAGGTCCTCGCCCTCCAGCTTCTGGACCGCCTCCTCCTCCACCTCCTGTACCCTCTGGCTCAAAGGCCGCCCTTCAGCCACCAGCTCCCCCATGTGGCTGTTTCTCTCCAGCTCAATTACCCCACATGTGATCAAAGCCTCCTCGCCCTTCACCTATAACCAAAGGGGATGATGCTGATGCTCCTAGAGCTAAGCTGAAGCCTTTCTTTTGGGATAAGGTTTTGGCCAACCCTGACCATTCAATGGTTTGGCATCAGATTAAATCAGGATCGTTCCAGTAAGTTTCTCTCTTACTTAAAATAGATACCTGCATATCAAAGTTATTAGGCTGACAGCAACTGTGGTTCAAACAGGTTCAATGAAGAGATGATAGAGACTCTTTTTGGTTACGCTCCTGCAGGAAAGAACAAGACTCAATCAAAGGAATCCTCCTCCCAAGAGCCATTGATCCTAAAAGGCGCAAAATTTATCAATCTTGCTAAAAGCATTAAATGTGACAACAGAAGAAGTTGTTGATGCACTTCAAGAAGGTGACATGTTATCCTTTGGTTCTTTGAGCTGTATGCCACTTAGAAATTAGGAGCCTTACGAATGAGTTGCCACTCAGAGAGGAGGGAAAATCCATAATTGCTTACTTTTTCTGTAGCAAATTCTTTAATTACAACTTCAGGAAATAAATTCCCCATTCATTACGACTTTTTTTTTTCTGCATCCAAGTTTTTTTAAAAAAAATGCTAATTTGATAAAGGAACATTGCGGGCTTGTTCTTTTGAAGGTTTGTGTTGTTGTTTGTACTCTGCTGGTTGTGGAACAGAAAATCTTACACTATTTCTGTGGCACAAGAAATAACTTTTTCAAAACCTTTTCAGGAAATGTACTTCCTTCTGAACTTATTCAAACTTTGCTAAAGATGGCACCTACAACTGATGAGGAACTCAAGTTAAGGCTTTATAGTGGTGAAGTTTCTCGTCTTGGGCCTGCGGAACGCTTCCTCAAGGTCTTAGTTGATATCCCATTTGCGTTTAAGAGGCTAGAAGCATTGGATTTTATGTGCATTCTTCAAGAGGAGGAAACAACGCTGAAGGAATCTTTTTCAACACTAGAGGTAAGTGGTTGTTTCAATTAGTCATTTACCTATTATTTATGTATCCTCGTCTCTTAAGTGAACTCCAGTCTTATTCTTTCTATGTGTATTGGTTGTTTTTTCAATTCATTTGTGCTTGCCATAAAACTGACCTTGCTTTTATATGTGATTTTACCTTCTAGTGCGGTGTTGAGTATTCTGTCAAAGAGTTATTCTCCCCGTAGTATATTTTTCCATCACTGCTAAGAAGCGTCCTTAGCTGCAGTTTGGCTTCTTCCTGCGTTATTGAAATTTATCGTCTTATAAACATGGCACAATTGTTTTGCCGACTAATTATCGTTGTCCCTTCTGAAAGCACAATTTAGTCCAATATATTAAGGATGCTAATTGTTGCAGAAGTTACATGTTTTGCCATATCAGATTTTCCAGTTTGACCAGCCCAAGTAACCGTGCACTCTGTCCTCTTGAGACTTGTATGCGTGTTTATACTTGTGAAATATAAGCAATTTCTACATGGGACATGTTGACATTTTGAAAGGAAACTTGGCGCTGTAATCGTGGGATCATATGCTTTGTGGTGGTTATATCTAGGTTCTTTTTCCATATGATATCACCCTATGTTATATCTAACTTCAGAGTCACGTGCTAATGAATTTGGAAGGATTATGAAGAATGTTGAGAAATCATTTAATCTCATTTTCGTTCCATTGCAATTAGTTGCAAGCACAAACAAACTATTTCCTGACTCCAATGTTGCTTGGAAAATTAATTAACCTGAACTTCTCTTTGTAGCCTATGTGACGCATGGTATAATGGACTCTATCATATTACATCATGAATTAATACGAATTTATTGATTAGATTCAAAAACTCCATTTCCAGATACGCCTTTTTGTTTCTTTACTGTGGGTTTGACTTGTGCAACTTAAAGACATCTCCGTTGGTGCATGTTCTATAATGTCAAGTAAAGGTCCTTGCTTTTTGCACTGCAGGCTGCTTGCAGCGAACTTAGGAAAAGCAGGTTGTTCCTTAAACTGCTGGAGGCTGTTCTTAAGACAGTCAATCGCATGAATGATGGAACATTCCGAGGCAGTGCTCAAGCCTTCAAATTAGACTCGCTGTTGAAATTATCAGATGTGAAAGGAGTAGATGGGAAAACTACTCTCTTGCACTTTGTGGTTCAGGAAATCATCCGTTCAGAAGGTATACGAGCAGCCCGAGTTGCGAGAGAGAGTGCCAGCACGACCAGCATCAATTCTGACGATCTGCTTGAAGATTCTTCGCATGACACTGAAGAGCATTGTCGAAGCATTGGATTGCAGTTGGTATCGGGATTGGGTAATGAGCTCGAGCATGTGAAAAAAGCGCCATCCTGGATGCCGAAAGCTTAATTGGAACGGTGTCAAAACTTGGACATGCACTCATAAAAGCGCAGGATTTGTTAAAATCAGAAATGGTTAATGTAGACAAAGAAAACGGTTTCTATCAAACTCTCAGAAGCTTTGTGCAGAATGCTGAGGTTGACATTCGGTGGTTGCTTGAGGAAGAGAAGAGGATAATGGCCCTAGTGAAGAGCACTGGTGATTACTTTCATGGGAATTCAGCTAAGGATGAGGGCTTAAGGTTATTTATAATTGTGAGGGATTTTCTAATAATCTTAGAGAAAGTATGCAAAGAGGTAAAAATTGCCCCGAAAAATCCGAGTCATCCTCAAAAGAAGTCTCAGACGACTACAGTGCCCTCACAACCGCAGCAGCCTCCATCCCCTGATCCTCGGGGGCGGCTTTTTCCAGCTATTAAAGATAGGAGGTTGGAATATTCTAGTTCAGAGGACGACAACCCATAATCAAAGGTAAAAGATACAGGAAATAGCATTGCTCATGCCCTCTTGTGTTTTGTTTTTTTGTTTTTTATTTCTTATTCCGGGAAAGGAGACAAGGATTTGAACCCAGATTGATCCCAAGAAATGCAATGACATTACCACTAGCCCCTCTGGTCTAAACCTACCACTCTTTCAATAAAACTTGAAGATCCTTTTTCTGTTGACCGGAAGGGAGGGGGATGATGGAGTTCGACCTTCTCATGTTCTTCATACTATGCAGGATAGTAGGAGTCCAAGAAAAGGTACAGTTGGTGATCTTATTGGTTAGCACCGAGATCAGATCAAGGCCCTAGCTTGGTCGGTGCAGATGGAGTTCGCGACATTTTTTTGGCGAACCAAGCCATGATGGTGGACCAGAAACAGCGGGGCACCTTGCAGCGGCTGAATCAGAGAGCCTTGCTTGGAGTGAATGCATAGACAAACTGACGGAGAGATCAGTAGGCATATGTATAAAGAGTTACGGAAAGTGTTTTTGGGATAGCATTCTTTTGTCAAGTCTGTTGATTTTCAATTTCTAAAATAGGATGGAATGTTCTGACCGTGGAGTAGATTCATAAAGAAGTAATTAAATTAAAGGCATTTTTGTTTCCATTTAACTTTGTGACGTTTCATGCTCGGCCATGTTCTTCCAAGCTCTTCAAACCAAGTCGTCTGAATTTTTCTTCTTTTTATTCATATCTTACTCCTTCGCCCAACTTTTCGAACGCCAAATCATTCCCTTACACAAAATATAATGAACCAATGAAATCTCTTTTCAGACCCTGCAAACACAAAAACATATACAAAGTATAAATAAAAATGTATACATCATATCACGAACGAAATCAGTCCCTTTTTCAGAGACTGCGTTGTCTAGACCATGCGTATGCAAGCGAGGGTCAAATTTTTTATTTGTTAGTTTTTGTTTTTCTGAAGACAATCCTTTTGATATCTCAAAACCAATGAAAACAAAACAAATAAGAGAATGAAAGAAAAAATTAATTTATATTCACATAAACGTAACAAAACCAGGCGCCTACAACTAGAAGAAGCTACTCAGACCTAAAATTGGAATACACCTAATACTACTACTGAACTCCAAAAGAGCGACAACTTTGCTAATAAACAGATTCCAACAGGTAAATCCTAAAACAACAGGAACAGTAACTAATCTTCTTCCGTTGGTTTTGATGAGGTTCCAGCTTTCTTTGGGAGCAGAAGGTTGTGGATGTTAGGCATCACTCCACCGTTAGCAATGGTGACATCACCCAGCAGTTTGCTCAGTTCTTCATCGTTTCTCACTGCCAATTGGATATGCCTTGGAACAATTCTCGTCTTCTTGTTGTCCCTTGCTGCATTTCCAGCAAGTTCCAGAACCTATAACCACAAATTTCAATCACATCAACTCACAAAATTAAAAACCCTAGATTTACAAATCCTTAGAAATTTAATAAATGACCTAATAGAAGAAAAACTATTTTCGTCTAAACAAGACCAAAAAGAACATTTGCAACCAAAGCCCAAATCTTTCAGCAATGAGTGAATAGTGAGAAGAAAATTAGAAAATCGGAAATCTAAACCAGAAAATTGGAAAAAACCAGAAGAGAAGAAATTATCGAAGCAAAATCAGACACCAGTTTACCTCAGCAGCAAGATACTCTAGGACAGCAGCGAGATACACCGGAGCCCCAGCGCCAACACGCTCAGCGTATTTTCCGGCCTTGAGGAATCGAGCAATACGACCGACTGGAAACTGGAGACCGGCTTTGCTGCTCCGTGACTGAGCCTTCTTGGCAGATCCGGAACCGAGAGTTTTACCACGACCGGCCATTATTTGCGATTCCCAACGAAGAACGAAAGAGATTGAACTTTCCCGGCGGGAAATCCTCCGGCGGCGAAGAGATTGATGGCGCAAAATCAAAGGGCGAAAAAGAGGTGAGAGAAGGGTGAGACGGTTCCGGGGAATATATAAGACCGAGGAATATTCAAATTCACCATTCATACGAGAGTGCAGGGATCATGAATGGAAACCGTCCGATGAAGAGTCCATTTGACGGTTAGATGGAATTGCACCGCTTTTGAATGTGTTCCAGATCCTGACGGGGGACAACAGGCTTCAGGATAGGATTCCTTCACCGCAAAGGGAGTGTGGTGACGCGTGACCGCGCGACACGTGGCAGCAAAAGAGGTGGTGAAGCTAGATGCGGTGACCCTCATCTAATCTCACCATCCCTTGCTGCCACGTGTCGCGCGGTTACAAAAAAGATGAAGAAAGTATGAGTTAGAAGATCCCAACCCGCAGGCTTCTCGGACGTCAATTTTTTTTATTTAAAAATTTACCTCTTCTCCCTTTCAGCAAAAGTATCCAACATTGGCTCTTTGGGAGCAAAACATGAAATATTTCATCCCGGAGTCTCCACCACTCTAGTTTCAAGGAACATGTATGGAGAAAAAGAGCCCAACAACTTCCTAGATTATGTTAGATCTTACGCAGTGACCCACACAAGATGTCTCTCAGTAAACCAAGCCTTCAACCTAGCATTAAAGGAACACCCACATTGTACGTGTCCTGGAATCAAACTCTTAACCTCTTAGAGCAAATCCCAAAACGAGTATTAATTGAACTATGTTATGGAGCCAAACCCTTTTTCTAATGCCATTTACACTTGTCTAGTACATTACTAAAATTAAGTAATTTTATTAATAATGTACTTATCAAAAGATATATTTTATACATAATTGCTCTTTTAAAATGTGTCTTCTTTTTTCGTAATAACTATGTAATATTTCATACATAGATGATAAATGTAAAAAATAGTACAAGGTATGACGGTTAACGAGCGGAGTTGAGTCGAATAATGTGTTTTTTATTTCACTTCGATGAGTTAAATGAGCTGACTTGACTCGAGTGGATTCATTTAATAGGTCAAGTTTGGGTTCATCGATAATGTTATACTTATTAAACGATTCGAACTCGGTATAGCTTGTTAAGTAAACGAATCCAATTAGATATTTGAATTCAGTTTTTTTAATTAAAATTAACAATCAAACTCGAAACGAATACGAACCAACTCAAACTATTCACAAATAGCTCTTCTTTCCTAAATAGCTCAAAAGATCTGCGTGTCAAGTAAAAGTAGTGATTAGTTATATTAAAGACTATACGTATCTTAGACATATACTTGTTTAAAAAACAACTAATCATAATGGTTTAAGAATGTCTTTAAAATTTCTCAAAACTCATAATTGAAAGAACATGACTCGATGCTCATAAAGTGTCTATGCTCATACTTACTCCGATTTAAAAAATGACAACAAAACCAAAACATCTATATTGGGCTACCAAGGTTCATACCTACAATATTGAATCTAACCTACCACCCGATTATCAAATGAGTTACTTTTGTCTTCTTCTAAGCTAGCTGTCTTCAATAGTCAGCCCAAGATAAGTTACCAAATTCAGGCATTACCCATACATTTTTTGCACCTTAATATGTGCAAAGTCAACAGCAAGAATTAGTAAAAGGTCTAACAAGGAGGAGAATTCGACGTCTGTATACTAGAACAACAGCAGTCCTCAATAGGAACTAACAAGGTGAGACACTAATCCTTTACTGCAGCAAGAGGAAAATTTGACATATGTATCCTATAATAACCTACTCTTCAATAGATGTCTAACAAGTTGAGACATTAACATTTTCAATCAATTACACATACATTTTCTCCACCATAATAAATTCAAAGTTAATAGTAAGAATCAAAAGGTCTAACAACATTAATTGCAGCAGAGTTTCTTACAAAGAAGTCAATGAGAAAACCAACAATGCTACACTACAGCAAGGAGGGACATTTGAGATCTGTATACTAGAACAATATTACTCCTCAATACATTGGCAGAATGGTCAAGCTCACTCTAAGGCACACTTTATAGTTTATTCAGTTCTCTGTAAGTTTTATACAAGAATTCATGACATAGCTTGTTTTCCTATAGGCTCGATACTCTGATGTCTTGGTTCATAAGACACATGAAAACATGATTCAGTCAGAGGCCAATGCTCCACCTACAAAGGCATGTACCCGTTCCAAGATATCTACGGCGTAGACTGCATGTACTCCTAAAACACACTGATATATATATGCAGTTGGCAAAATTGAGTTCAATAGTATTTCATGAACATCTAAAGACAATTGATTAACGACTTTGATATCCAGAACAGTTACAAAAATACTTGCATATAGAAGGGCAGGTCTAAAACATGTCCACCACATACAGAAGGAAGGAACTTCTCATCAATGTATGAGACAGTTTTCCAAGAAAAGGTGGCATCTTTAGACATTTGGTTTGCTGGATTACACAGCCACTTATCACAATAGAAAACATTAATGCCAGCCGACAAGATCTCCATCTCGTTGCTTGAGCTACTGTTCACAAGGGAGGTTCAGTTTCTCTAGCAAATCTCTGGGCGTTGCAGGCCACTAAAAACTGATACTAAATATCCAACAAAATGTGAAGTGTGAAGAGAGATTCATGAACCAGCTATTTAAGAAGCAGCAATTGTATCTGTTTTCTCCTTTTTTCCTTTTATGGCTCGCTTCCAGTTCTCAGCACTGTCAATTATTTCTCCTGTCTTAACAAGGTACCGAACCCTCTTCCCATTATCTAATGTTTTATGACCCACACGGCTTGCTACATTTTGCTCTTTCGAGTATAGCATCACATTGGAGCTATGGATAGGCGCCTCAATCTGAAACCAGCATATCTCAAAACTTTATTAAGTGTAGAAAGTTTATCCTAATGAAACATATAATAAGAAGAAATTCACTGCAAGAAAGAAGACATAGAAAAGTTACATGTTACCTGCCGGATATAACAAACACTGTATAACAATAGCTTGGTACAAAACTCTAAAGTGATAATACCTTGATAATTTGCCCAGGTTCATCCTCTCCCTTGCTCTTTACATTCTTGGTCTTCAAGTTAACGTCTTTTATTATAATGCTGCTATTATGCTTAATCACCTCTGCGATTTCTCCAATCTTTCCTTTATCACGTCCAGATATGACTTTTACTGTATCCCCAACCTTAACATGCATCTTATGCAGAACTGGGAGGCTGTTTGGCTTGCAGTCTTTCCTTTCCCATCTCTTAACCTACAGAAATAAACAACAAAGAAACATTAAAACAGAAAGAAAAAAAAAGATGTACGTTCTGTGAAGCTCCCTTGAATGAGCAGGGGAGTAACAAAATGAAGCATTAGTAAGTTTACATAGTGCCTTCACTAGGTAAATGCATGGCTTCACCAGATGGAATAGTACACCTCTAGGGCCATGGGAATCTAGAACAAGATCAAGTAGCCTAACATCATGCGGTGATATAACACAGACACACTGGTACCTGATTTTTCTCAAGAATTAGGAAGCAATGCATCAGGGGCGTGTCTTCTTTTTTTTTTTTTTAAGTCATCAGGGGCATGTCAGCTAAAATGAAAACTTTTTTTTTAAAAAAAAATTAGTACTGGTATAGAAATTTGATGGGCTACAAGTGACCAGATCATAACAAACTAGAAAATGCTACACCAGTATACAAATAATTGGTCACTGAAAAGAAAAGGCAACACTTGGAAGATGTTTGCAGCTGAGAACAGATTGAAAGAGATAAAGTAGCTGGGCAGATAGAAGGAAGGAGTCCATAAACGATAGTAATTTTTCTAAGTGAAGATATTACCCAAATTACAGCACTTACACGTTTCTTCATAATTCAACTCCCTAAGTCTTTCATATGTTAAGAAACTGCAAAACTGTGGGTAGAAATAGCCACTATGTTCTTGGATAAAGGACACTACAACACATATAGCAGAGCGAACACAAATATGCTGCCATTTTACAGGCACTTTGCTATGCATGTCTTGATAAAGCACCAAATGAAGTGGTCAACACCGACGCAGATATCGGGAAAGCATGAGGGTAAAGATCCGTGCATTTGACATGTTCACTTTTAGTTTCCTAATGTCAGAAAAAACAATTAACATATATGCAGGAAATGTGCACAGTTTGATAAATGTTCAGATTTTAAACGTGGAATTCCAACTTTGGAGGGAATGCATCCATATATTCTTTGATATGCTAATCATAGATTTCCATGAGGTAACGTGCATAAAAAAACAGCACTCTGAATAAAAAAGCAACCACAGGCGTACTAGAAAACCGAATGGAAAATGTTCTCCCAACCTTCGCTGAGATGGAGCATGGTCTCTCAGTTGGTGTGACCTACATCAAATAAGGAGAAGATAATAAGCAAGTAATTATGGCATTGGCACAAAAAAGTAAAACAAGAAAATGATATCGATAATAGATGAATAGAGAAAACGAAACAACAAAGTTTAGCAGTCATTATTTTTCCTGCAAGCCTCAAGTACTAACAGATGCTTGATTGGTCAAGAGCAGAATATGTATGCAAGTTGAGCAACATTTCATGGTACAAGGCCATAACCACAAGTATAAAGGCTAGCATCACTGTTACATCTAAGTGAATGTCAAGCCATAACAGAGCAAGAATGAATAGAACATCACCGCAAATTTCAACCTTCTTCAAACAGAAAAGGTTGGCAGCCTTTTCAAATATAAACTGAAGAACCATTTTACAAGCGAGTCTATGACAATTAAGACGATTCTTACAGAAATGCATTCAGTCAGTGAGTATTCATAAACCCGAGTGACAATGAAGTTTCTGGAGGTAGGGGGATGGGTGGGGAAGAAGAGTTAACAAAACAAATTTCCTGCCCATTAAAAAAAGATCTTGACTTCCGATTGAAGAAGCAAGTTTTAATTGTTAAGGAATCAAGACAGCCTGAAAATGTTCCATCATTTCACCCACAACATAGCAGCAAAAGGCTCCACAAAAAGGGAAAAGAAACAAATAAATCAGAAAATCAAGCTAAATACCCTGATACATGTGTAAACTAAATTAAGGCCGTTCATTTCAAGAAAACTCAAAGGTCTCAAAAATGAAACTCAGGAAAATCAAAGAGCATACCATGGGAAGGCGCATAGGAGAGAACGGTTGGCCCAGAAAGGAGTTGGGGAAGAGAGAAAGCGAAGCAAAGGAGCTCTGGAGAGAAGCCATTTTCCTTCAAAACGAGGGGAAGAAACACACAAAAGAGAAGGAAGAAGATAACGTAATCAGTTGTGTTCACAATCACAGCTGCTGAAAGCATAGGAAGGTCCGTCTTAGTCGGACGGGTTCGACTTGAATCCGTATGAACTTGGAGAATTATAATGGGGCAATGGGCTTCGGGCAAAGCGGGTCGAGGCATAGACCCATGGTCAGTGGATATTGGGCTAAACAATTCAACTTTCAGTTTTTAGTTATTTAAATTTTTTTTGAATCTGTTTTTGTAACTTGTTTAAACCTTACCAGAAAAGTTAAAACTTTGAAAGTAAGATAAATAAACCCAGAAAAAGAAAAATTGAATCCCTCTGACCCAACTATCGAACACCTGACTTGCATTACAAGCTTGACAAGTAATGCAGTGGTTACCTGGGTTTGTGAGCCTGTTCATACATCAACACATATAGATCATATAGAAGCAGTCATGAGAATAGTACGACATTTGAAAGGCATAACAGGAGTGGGATCATATTCACAAAGAATGATCATCTAGATATCAAAGCATATAATAATGCAGATTGAACCGGTAATCTAAATGATCAAAGGTCTACATCAAGGTATTTTACGTTAGTTGGAGGAAATCTCGTAACATGGAGAAGTAAAAAATAAAAAGTAGTAGCACTTTCTATTGCTTATGTTGAATTTCGAGGAATCGTCAAATTAGTAACATAAATTTTATAGATAAAAGAGTTAATGACTGAAATCGGCTTTCCACCAAGTCGTTCGAGTCAACCGAAATGTGATAATAAAAACATAACACTTAACATGTAGAAGCAGATCGACACTTTATAAAAATATCGATGATGGTACAACTGAACTTTCATTTGTAAAATCGGAAGACCAGTTGACAGATATTTTTACTAAAGCTGTCACAAGATGAAATTTTACTGAGGTATTGTGCAAGTTAAATATTGGAGATCCTATGACACAACTTGAAAGGGAGGGTTTAGAAGATTATACAATGAAGATGCCGACCATAATTGGGGAAACAATTCGGGATCGTAATTAAGAATATAATCCACATAATATCACTGTAAATGATTATCTAATCTTTAACATAGTTAGCAAATCAATATATTATAAACAGGACCATCATGTATATAAAAAAATGTGAATGAAAGAGATTATCCTTCATCCACCAAACTTCATTACCAATTTAACACAATATTGAGCATACCTTGGTTTTAATAATTCCAAGGTATCAAATAAGACTCAATGCACAAACACACATTTCACTTGTTAATACATCAAAAAGTCACCATCTATGTTGATGAAGAGAAAATCTGCAGTTAACTTTGTAGGCTGTTGCTAGCAATAAAAGAGAGAAGAAAGAAAAAGTAAAGGTTAAAATCCAAGACAGCATCTGCCAATCCTGAAAGCCACAATTCTTTTGAGTTCAGTCCTAAACGCCCATACACATGTTACCCATTAAACCAAGAACTGAAGAAATCACAAGTGAGAAACTTAGGCTAGAGAGGCTTCAGAGTTGCTGTCTACAGATTCCACTCGCCTATGGCGAGGAATGGGCCTCCCAATTTCCAGTTGATCCACGCTTATACATGTGTCGTCTGTTGTTGCAGATGAAGTCCTTTTATGCTGATTCTTTTGGCACCTTGTTTGGATAATCCTTGACAGACACTGTAGAACATCCCTCATGGAAGGTCGTTTTCTGGGTATGCGTTCAACACATTTGTATGCAAGAGCAGCCACATCATGTACTTCTTGCAAATCGAATTCTCCATCAAGGCGAGAATCAACTATTTCTTCCCAACCAACTTCTCCATCAGTATCCATAGCAGCCTGTAAAGGTTTGATAAGATCATACTAGAACTTGATCAAAAGACAATAGTAAATGGCTCTCAACTAAGATAGATATGACAAACAGTACACACAATCTCAAATGGTCAAGTTTGACACTAAGGATGATTATCTCACTAGTTCAACATGTTCCATAAGTCCTTGTAGTGGATTTCTTCCTGCAATGAGTTCAAACAGCAATACGCCGTAGCTATAAACATCACTCTTCTTGGTAAAGGTCCTTGTTGCTATATATTCAGGATCAAGATATCCAAATGTCCCTTGAAGATTGGACACGTGCTTGTCAATCATTTCTTCCCTTGAAAGTCCAAAATCAGCCACCTACCAGCAAACCATATAATGTGATGAAATATTGTAGATATGAAGAAAGTGTTTGTAATACCGTGCAATGATGAAAACAAAGAAAAGGCTGTAATCCAGACTTAGATAAAAGTGTCACAGAAAATCTCTGATACTGCTGTTCGAAGTGCACGCGAACCTCTAGTCTTCACATTTATATTCTAAGAGATGATAAAGTAGAACTAGAAATAAGTCATACCCTGGCTCGCAAGGACTGATCTAATAAAATGTTGGAAGATTTGATGTCGCGATGTATAACAGGAGGAACTGCCTGAAATCAAAAGTAATGCAGAAATGGGAAATGAGAGAAAATTCGAAAAGGAATTGTGCATAAATTTTTTAAAGAAGCGCGACCGAAAGCGCATGTAGCAACAACTTACCCCATCATGAAGATACTCCAAGCCCCTGGCAACATCCAAAGCAATCTGAACTCTCAAGTTCCAGCTCAAAGGTTCCACCATGTCGCCTATAAACCAAAAATAACAATTCAATTTGATGCTGTATCAGAAATTGACAACTTATGAGTTCAAACAGGCAGAATTTTTGACATAGTTCAATGTCCATAAAATTGGCTGCTTGATGGCATCCTTCTCTAAATCAAATCTTTTCAGACTGAAAGACTCAGGATATAATTTCAGAATGATTCTGAATTTGATCTTATAGCCAAAATTGAATGTCAATTACATGTTTAACCTGTAAGAAGCCCATGAGAGACAGATATTAGTGTCAGAGTTGCCACAACTTACTGTACAAATGAGCAGCCAAACTGCCATGACTCATATATACATAAATGAGGATACGATGGCCCTTCTCCGCACAGTAACCAAGCAAATTCACAAGGTTCCTGTGATGTAATCTTCCAAGTAATGTGACCTGAATGAAAAATAGGCGAAAATTTCAACTTCTGTGAAAGCTCCAAGTTCATAAAGGTGGTCATCATACCCCTCTCATGTTGAATAGGTAATCTTAGGATCAAGTAGTACAGAAAACTTGCTAAACTAAACTATCACGAACTTGCCAAACTGTGGAAATTGTCACCGTAATTACCGCCAGCTACTTTGAATATCGGCGGCATCACCGAATGCTAACCAAGGATAGCATGATGTTAGGGCATGTAATTTTTGTATAGTTATTATATGATGTAAATGAGGTGCTTAATTGTAGGAGGTAAATGGGTGTAATTAATAGGAGATTTTTCAGTTTTGTAAGGTAGATATTGAGGGCATTATGACCGGCTTTAATAGCATTAAAGTAGAGTGATATTATCCCCTTAATGATGGGATGAATAGTAGGAATGTAATATATATGTTGTAATCGTTTTTGTGGAAAGGTAAGAAGGAAAAAATCATTTTGTTTTCCTCTCATTTCTCTGCTTGCCAAAAACCTACATGGTATCAGAGCCATAGCAGTAAACAACCTACCAACCAAAGTTCCCTCATCCAACAATCAAGATGAGTTCTCAAACACCTACTTCCGCCGCGCCACCGTCCGCCTCTTCCAGTGCCGCCACCACCAATCCAACGGCACCTACTAATGATACTAGCCTTCAACAAACTCTTAGTGAGAGTTCTTCCCTTCAAATCACCAACCACAAGTTAAATGGCAAGAATTTTCTGTTATGGTCCCAATCTGTTCTAATGGTGCTAAGAGGCAAAGGAAAGCTAGCCTTTATATCCGGCCAAGCCACAAAGCCGGATATCAATGACGCGCGCTATCCCACCTGGGAACTGAATAATTCCCTGGTTATGTCATGGCTCATCAATTCCATGGAGCCCCATATCAGTCGAACCTATCTCTTCTTGCGCACTGCCAATGCCATTTGGGATGCTGTACATGAACACTACTCAGACCTTGAGAATGCTTCTCAAGTGTTTGAGATCAAGAATAGGCTCAAAGAAATTCGTCAGGAAGGAATGAGTATAACAGAGTATTACAACTCCTTACAAACCTTATGGCAGGAACTTGATCTCCACTATGAGGCTGACTGGGGAGATCTTGAAGGGAACATCAAATTTAAAGAACACCTTGAGAAGGAGCGATTGTATGACTTCCTTGCCGGATTGAACAAGGAATTGGATGAGGTGAGGGGTCGCATATTAGGCAGAAGGCCTTTGCCCTCATTAAGTGAAGCATTTGCTGAAGTACGAAGGGAGGAAAGTAGGCGACGAGTTATGCTTGGCGAAAGGCGAGAGGCGCAACCTAGTGTACATGTCGAACGGTTGGGCGATGCCTCTGCCTTAGCCGTTAAAGGTGTTGGTTTCCGTACTGGAAATCGTCCTAGATGTTCTCACTGCAACAAGCTTGGACACACCCAAGACAAATGTTGGAATCTACATGGAAAACCATCTGATATGAAATACAAAAAGGCCGGACAATCCTATGGCAGAAGTCTTGCTGCTGTTACCGAAAGCAACCCTCCTCCTAGCAGTTCCGGTCAAGTCATGTTGAACCAAGCACAACTCGAACAATTGATGTCACTCCTAAAGACGCAGACTGAAGTGCCGTCCCAGGAAAGCGCACCATCCCATCCAGGTATGGCTAATTTTGTGGAAACTGCCCCTTGGATCTTAGACACAGGAGCTACTGATCACATGACAGGTAATATGTCCCTATTCTCAATATATACACCCGGTTCTGGAACTTTGAAAGTTAGGGTGGCTGATGGGACCTATGCGAAGGTGGTTGGTAGAGGTTCCGTAAAAGTGTCTTCGTCTCTTACACTTGAATCAGTATTATATGTTCCCGAGTTGATGTGTAATTTGATTTCCATTAGTAAACTCACGAAGGATGTGAGGTGTGTGGCAAAATTTTCTAATCAAATGTGTATTCTGCAGGAGCAGGAGTCGGGGAAGACGATTGGCACTGCTAGAGAAAAGAGTGGCCTATATCAACTTGAAGAAGATCACCCACCAGAGACAAAGAAAATTGTACTTCAGGCCACCCTTCCCAACTCCTTTTCCCACGTCCCTCATGTCCCTTCCACTGATGTACTTCTACTCCATAAAAGACTAGGACACCCTAGTCTCAGTTATCTGAAACAGTTATTTCCATTCAATAATAAACAGTTGTCTACTCTACATTGTGATGCATGTATATTTGCTAAGCAAGTTCGACACAATTATCCTCCCAAGGACCATCGTGCGTCCGCCCCCTTTCTACTTGTTCACAGTGATCTTTGGGGTCCCTCACGTGTCAAAAACATTTCTGGCGCAAAGTGGTTTATCACATTCATAGACGACCATACACGGGTATGTTGGGTCTATCTTCTAAAGGATAAAACCGAGGTTACCACCATTATACAAAACTTCCACTCTATGATAAAAACCCAATTTCAAACCTGCATTAAAGTTCTCCGAACTGATAATGGTACTGAATACTTCAATCATTCTATAAATTCTTATCTAGCCTCGGAAGGTATTATACATCAAAGTTCTTGTCCCGATACACCACAACAAAATGGTGTTGCAGAACGCAAAAACCGACATTTGTTAGAAGTTGCTCGTGCCTTAATGTTTACTATGCACGTCCCTACATATCTCTGGGGCGAAGCTGTTCTCACAGCATGTCATCTCATCAATCGTCTACCATCCAAACTACTCCAATACAAAACCCCCATGTCCACTCTTCACCAACTCTATCCACTATTTCCTGGCGGTTCTACATTACCTCTCAAAGTGTTTGGATGTGTTGTATTCGTTCACTCGCGCCATCCCTTGTCGTCTAAGTTAGACTCACGCTCTCACAAATGCGTCTTCGTGGGATATTCTCCTACTCAAAAAGGCTACAAATGCTATTCTCCAACTCACCGTCGCACCTTCATCACCATGGACGCTATCTTTCGTGAACACGAACCTTTTTTCCCTTCATCCCAAACAAACTCGGATGACCTATTACATCTTGCTGTTCGGCCACTGCCACAACAAAATGAACCATTGCCTCTCCCTACTTTTCCCGGCAGCGGTTCAGGGGGAGCATCGGTCCAACCGAACCATGAACCGAACTATGAACCACCGCCGAACCAAACAACTATCCAGCCGAACCGCAACACCACCCAAACTAGTCAACCGAACCACAACACCACCCAAAATAGTCAACCGAAACACAACAGTCCACAGCAAAGTCACCCAAACTCCACCGGTTCACCCGAAGGCCTAAAACCGCCTGAGATCATTGTCTACTCACGAAAAAACCAAACCCGAGTTGATAGAGACACGTATACTTCTCCAGCGTGCCAATCCCCAGAACCGTTTCCTGTCTCCTGCAGTGAGGAGGAGGTATTGGAGACTTCGACTGACTTGGATATACCCATCGCCCTACGGAAAGGAAAAAGAGTATGTACTCAACATCCTATTTCAAATTTTGTCTCTAATGCTAAGTTGTCAACCAAGTTTGCAGCATTTTCTGCAAAGGTAGCAAGTGTACAAATTCCGAAGAATATAGAGGAGGCACTTGTGGACAAGGATTGGAGAAGAGCTGTTCAAGAAGAGTTGGGGGCGTTGGAAAAGAATAACACGTGGAGAATTGTAGAATTGCCTAAAGGAAAGCGACCAGTTGGCTGTAAATGGGTGTTTTCAGTAAAGTTCAATGCAGATGGAAGCATTAGTCGTTACAAGGCACGACTTGTGGCCAAAGGCTTCACTCAGGTATCCGGCATTGACTATAATGAAACGTTTGCGCCAGTAGCTAAGTTGAACTCGGTAAGAATTCTACTATCTTTAGCAGCTTGTTTGGATTGGCCACTTCAACAATTGGACGTTAAAAATGCCTTTTTAAATGGTGACCTTCATGAGGAAGTATATATGGACCTACCACCTGGTTACTCTAAGGGAACTAACTTGGTTTGCAGGCTACAAAAATCATTATACGGCTTGAAACAGTCTCCGCGTGAATGGTTTGGGAAGTTCACTCAAGCAGTTAAAACACAGGGGTTTAAACAGTCTCAAGCTGATCATACTATATTTTACAAACATACTCTGAGTGGTTCACGTGCTATTCTCATTGTTTATGTTGATGATATTATTCTGACAGGGGATGCTCAGGATGCAATAGATTCGTTAAAAAAGTATCTTAACAGCAAATTTGAAATGAAAGACTTGGGTCCACTGAGATACTTCCTAGGGATGGAAGTAGCACGAAACTCTTCAGGTATTTTTATCTCTCAGCGAAAGTATGTGTTGGATCTATTGCAGGAGACCGGAATGTTAGGGTGTAGGCCATCAGCGACACCCACCATACCTAACGCAAAGTTAGACCTTGATGGGGGAGAGGATGTGGACCGTGATCGGTACCAACGTCTTGTTGGTAAGCTTATTTATCTATCGCACATGCGTCCTGATATTGCTTTTGCAGTAAGTATGGTGAGCCAATTTATGCATGCACCAAAAACTCAACATCATGAGGCTGTACTGCGGATCTTAAGATACCTAAAGAAGACTCCTGGAATGGGACTGTTGTTCGCGAAACGGAATGATAGGGGCCTAGAGGTGTATACTGATGCTGATTGGGCAGGTTCACTAGTGGATAGAAGGTCCACCTCGGGCTATTGTACCTACGTTTGGGGTAATTTGGTCACATGGCGCAGCAAAAAACAAACAGTAGTAGCAAGAAGTAGCGCAGAAGCTGAATTTAGGGCGCTGGCACATGGCATGTGCGAAGGACTATGGATAAAAAGGCTGTTGGAGGAATTACATGTTACAATTGATGGTCCAACCCGGTTGTATTGTGACAATAAGGCGGCTGTGAGCATTGCTCATAATCCTGTTCATCATGATCGTACCAAGCATGTCGAGGTAGATCGCCACTTTATTCGAGAAAAAATTGATGACAAAAGTTTCACGATGATCTATATTCCTACTAAACAACAGGTGGCGGATATATTGACAAAGGGCCTTCATGGGCCAGCATTCGGGAGACTAATTAGCAAGCTGGGCATGAGCAATATCTACATTTCAGCTTGAGGGGGAGTGTGGAAATTGTCACCGTAATTACCGCCAGCTACTTTGAATATCGGCGGCATCACCGAATGCTAACCAAGGATAGCATGATGTTAGGGCATGTAATTTTTGTATAGTTATTATATGATGTAAATGAGGTGCTTAATTGTAGGAGGTAAATGGGTGTAATTAATAGGAGATTTTTCAGTTTTGTAAGGTAGATATTGAGGGCATTATGACCGGCTTTAATAGCATTAAAGTAGAGTGATATTATCCCCTTAATGATGGGATGAATAGTAGGAATGTAATATATATGTTGTAATCGTTTTTGTGGAAAGGTAAGAAGGAAAAAATCATTTTGTTTTCCTCTCATTTCTCTGCTTGCCAAAAACCTACACAAACAAAAATCAAGTGTCTTGTTCACTCTCTGCTAAGTTGATACTTCGAGAAATCCAAGAATTTCTGTCAGAAAAAATGGTAGTGATCTTGAAAGGTACTTGGTAAGTGGCCTGAATCTAGACAAGTAAATGTAGCTGAGGAAAGATAATAGAATCCAAAACAACATATACTCAACAGTGTCCAAGACAAAGTTAAGCTGACTGTTACAAGTTGAGGGTAGACATAAGAATAGCCTAAACCAAGTCTAATCTAGCTGTTTCCAGAATTTAATATCTATGAACATACCTCATTTTGGAACTCTTTCTCCCCTTGCTTTGAGTTTGCTGCAAGTACTTTAACCGCAACAGTCTCACTAGTTAACATCTGAGCCTTGTAAACATGGCCATAAGCCCCTTTGCCAATCAATGTAGTAAAATTATGGGTTGCTCTCTGCAGATCTCTGCTTCACATAAAAAGAAAAAGTAAAAAGATCAAAGTTCCAAAATAAAATGTACAACGGCCCTAAATTTACTGACACAGACATCAACATCACTCAAAAAATGAAAAAAAGAAGAGAAAGGGAACATTTTCTCAACAAGTGGTGAACTTACTAATTAAGGACCTTAAAAGAATTGTCCCCGAAACCAAAACAAGATTGACTACTATAATTTCATAAGCCAAATCACCTGTAAGAGTATTGCAGTATACCAGAGGCAATAACCACATTAGGCTTGTTATGTCTGAGCCAGAAGGGCTGTTGTAGAGTGGATTTTGGTGAATCACTACCTACTGATGCATCTGATACAACCGCAGAGGAATCTATCCCATTTTCACAAAATGAGATTGTGGGAGCCCTCCCAGAGCTACTGTTACCTATCCTAGAACGTCTCCTATGGTGCCAGAAGCAGCATAAAACACCAACAGCCATAAGCACACCGATCACCACCCCTATGGAGATGCCAATTATAAGTCCAGCTGACTCAGCTTTCATGTCTTTCTTGATGATGTTCTACTTCTTACTGAACAGAATGTCCATTGTCCTGCCTGTAAAATATCAATATTTGCATTACTTGTTACACTCACGATAGACATATCTTCATTTACACAAAAGAAATGAATCTCCAAGTTAATCTGCAAACAGGAAAATCAGTAGAAGGAGTGCAACTAATTTAAGAATTGACAATCATTGGAGATATGATGAGCAAGCTCCAATTTTCCTTTCTTTTTGGGTTTGAAACTATATGAATTTAAATTTAGATTATGCTGGGTGCTTTTTCTATGTTTACATCAATTTGAAAATGAAGACGGAATTCTGCTTAAGTTCATAAGAGCATAAATAAAGACAATGACTAAAGATATGGATAAATTGAAATAAAGCACTCTGATTTCAGGAAAATAAACCTTCTTCTAATAGGAAGAATATAAATCCGCATCATTGGACACGATTTTGAAAATCTTCATACTTATCTGAAAATAACATCTGAAAATCAAAATTATTGGGTGATCAAACTCTCTTTCTAAATTTCCTGCGGAAAGAACATATATACCAAAAAGAACTTCAATATTTTCATGCAAAAATGACATCAAGAAAGAAACCCATTTCAAAATATCCGACTTGACAACCATGAGTCTATTGCGAAAATGTAATATGGCTACAAAGATTTATCATCAAGAAAAACAAAGCACTAAGCAAAAGTAAACAAATCAAACCAAGCTAACTCTCTAAAATAGTAAGCTTTCCTCTCTTTACTTATAGGATAGAAAAGCAGTGACTTTTTCTGTACACTAAAACTCTCCTGTACATTTCTGATTTGTCAGCCATGAAAAGGGTAGGAAAAAAAATCAAACCTTCAGCTTTTACATTTAACTTTCATTCATCTGGAGATGATGAAAGCAAGAGGAGGTGATTTGAGAATATTAACGCGGAAACGAGGAAGAAGAGACAGAGGAGTTACGAACACCATGTGTTCGAGCTGGACAATCTTTTACTTTTGAAAACATTGCTGAGAAAGAATATGTCTTAAAAGAATCAAAATATTTTCTCCATAAAAGAAGATGAAATATACAGAAAACTGATTTGGTGTGTAGTTGTAAGAAGTCTGGCTTCTAGTTGAAGTCGCTTGGAAAAACAAAGAGAACGTGCAGATCGGCCGATCACGGTCCATCACATGCATTTACCATGCTGCCCCTATTATTATTATTATTATTATTATTATTATTATTATTATTATTATTATTATTATTATTATTATTATTATTATTATTATTATTAAAATAATTATTAAAATAATAATAATATTTATTATTATTATTATTTCAAATGCAACCATTACGAAATTCTTCAATGCATATGTAACGGCGTTAATTTTGTGGCTTCACTACAAAATTGCGATGCATTGATTATTATTAATAATTAGAAAAAAAAAAGCTTGAATAAATCAGAAGGGCCGAACTTGCCTTTAATTCCTAATGGATTTAAGTCGGGTCACGAAAAACAGTGTATTGTATAAAGTATAGTATAAGACTGTGTACATTAAATAGCAAAACGCCCCGATCTTCTATCGAACCTTGTACAAACGATGAAGTCTAGTTCATAGGAAATGTCATGTCTGGTCATGGATTAACCGTTATAATAAGGTCGATATTTTTTTCGCATGTCATGTCATATATTCATTAATGATTTATAACAATGAGCGGCTTCGTCAAAGGTCAACTATATTCATACAACACAGACTTTTGTCACATGTTAGAAGAAAACATATGGAAGTTGACTCCAGTAGTTGTCAGAAGAGAATGATTACTCTTGTATAATTCAAAATTTTCAATATATACTTATCTGGCTTGTTACTGCTAATCTTATCTTCCAGCTTTCCTAATTAAAACAAAAAAAAAAAATTCCCATATCTGGATATTCACGTACTTATCTTTGATGAGGGAGTGAGTTCTTCCCACCTGTACTAGAGGCCCCTTAGTCAGATGGGATGTAAATCGAGGGATGTGCTCCACCGGCAGCCCTGCAAAGGGAGAGGATACTCGAGACTCAGCCAGTCCAGAGACAACCCTTGTAATATTTCAACAAAGATTGTCTCCACACGGACTCGAACTCGGGACGTCGGGTTCTAGCTCCAATCACCTTTGCCACTTACCACTGGACTATGCCCCTGGGGCTTCACGTACTTATCTTGATTCTTAGAGGTTATATACGTCGAATATATAAGACAAGAACGGTTTCAGTAATTATTGAAAACATATTCCCTTTTCTAATTATAAAATCTTCATCCGTGAATGTGATGTCAAAATATCCATGTTTCCACATGTTAAAGAACAAGACTACGTACCTTACTAGTTGATAATTTATTTATTAAATGATAACAATTTAGAAAGAAACATCAAGTACCGTTTATCTGAGTGACAAAACTGTCACCAAAATCACACACACATATAGAGCAGGGACTACGTGCAAATATAAATAGGTCAAGCGTATTGTTCATACCATATGTCATTATCCTATTTATCAATAAGAAATTTTTTGATTACGCAATTATACTGCTATATTAACAATACTTAAACCATATTATATTGTGCTAACTTAATTTAACCTTATCATATTATGTTGAATACGGTCATCTATGTAGTTACATATAGAGCCAGAGTCTCATTGTAAGCAAACTATGTATCCTTTGGGATGAAGATATTATTTGTCTGACTTTCATTCTTTCTAGACTCTAGCGATAAATTTTGTTGTCGTTAGAATATACTGGGTAGTCGTGGTATATTAGGTTGAATACTGCATCTTTTGGAATATGTTAGCCAATGATGGTTCAAATTGGTGGTTATGGTTGAGTTCCCAAATGGCAAGTCTTGCATTCAAATATATGCAAGTGCAGTAATTCCCGGAGACTCTGCGTTATTATGAAGAGGAATGCTCTTAAACAAAGCTGTTAAAAGGATAATTGGCATGTGGACAAAGTGGTTTAGCCGCCTATTCTGTCATGTAAGGAGCTTGGTAAGAGGAAACTAGACCAGGGAAGGTGAATCCCTTGGTGTATGATATTGTCGGGAATATTTGGGATGAGCTGAACTTCTGGAGTAAGGTTGTTGCTTTGTGATCTTGATGTCACGGGTTCAAGCTACGAAAATAGCCTATTGCATAAAAAAGTGCAACGTAAGACTGCGTGCATCGATGTGGCTCCTCTTCGGATCATGTACAAACACGGAAGCCTAGTATACCGGAAACACCCTTTTAGCTAAACTAGTGTTTTGTTATTCGTCTTATCATCTACATCATCGAAGTGTTCCCTACTGCGGTTAGTTGTGCACCTTAGGCTGCCCAAAAGGAAGCAACATTGGCACCAGTCTAGTGGTATTTGAAGGTTCAACATCCTGATTTTGGAGGAGCTGTAAGGCTAATATGTCCATTTGCTGCCAGAGACTATGAACAAGGCGTTGTAGCACACAAAGGCTAGAATAGAATGAGAGGCGGATACGAATGATTTTCCTTTGTTTAAAAGATGATTCGAGGTGTTTTTTCGCGTCAAGGCATATTAAGCATTCTCTGTCATTGTCTTTCTTGAGTGCTGTTCTGTTACTTCAGTTCATGGGGCATTTTAGGCTACCTTTTTTCTGAAGAAATAATTAGTTCCTGTCAACCCTTGTTTCTGTCACTCTTTTCTCAGGTATATAGAAGTTCTTTCTTTGTTTTACTTTCCAACACTTGTCTATACATTCTTTATAGCGGGATATGGAAGGGTCGGATGTATGTAACCGTAGCTATGTGTTAGAAATGCACAGTGTTTCTCAATGACCCATAATGAAAATTGTGTCAAGCTGTGTCGATCAACTGTTACTTCACAATATAAGAAGCGCAACCAATTTAGTGAGTCATTTTACGTTATTTCATCATATTTCAAAGTCAAAGAAGAATGTGTCGTTGATTCCATTGGAAATGAAAGTAAATTTGCACGAATACAAAAGGAGAAAAAACTGATAAATTCATTGATAAAGAGCACATTATATCAAAGTACTAAAATCTTCCATTGCAGAAAAGGGTTGCTGTTATTTCAGGGTCCAACATCACAGCAAGGTTGTATGTCCCAAATTATGAACCTTTCACTGCAACATAGATCCAACAAATAAAAGAGAGAACCTTGACAAACTGCAACTTGTTTGTACCTGATCTAGAGACGTCCCAGCTAAATTAAAAGGAAAAGGAAAAGGAAAGATTTGCTCAGAGGTGTATATACAATATACATATACATATTTACACATGGATCGGATCCCCGTCTTTGCAAACTGGGAGATGCAGAAACCTGCGGATAATCTTCAGAACATGAAGGGCGCCGGGGAAAAAGTTGGCATGGCCACATGGTTTGACGACCGCCTGGAAAAATATTAGACAAAATACAGCATCAGACTTTTCAAAATCTTAAAGGGTAATCCTTGATGCCATCTGTGGACCTGTAATCAACAATTTTTCTATCATGTTGCATAACACATAGCACTGTAAAGCCAAACATCATAGACATCACAACATTGGACTTTTCAAAATCTTAAAATGTAATTCTTGATGGCATCTGTCAACTTGTAATCAACAGTTTTTCAATCATATTGCACAACACATAACGCTATAAACCCAAATCTCATAGATATCATTGCACCAAAGAAAAGGCCTCATTGATAATAATAGTATAAACTATACAATATTTAGACAGGGTAGATACAGATTAACTTATGAATCAAACATATCAAGTTAATGACTGTATTTCCAGTTATATACATGTCAATAGTAATTTTCAAGACGGATAAGCTAATTATTGAAAGGAGGGATTTTGAAATTGGAGGAAGAAGAAACTTACCCGAGAAGATCATCAAAAGACACGCGAGAAGGAGGTCTGGAAAATGAACTAATTTTCCGTCTCAGATTTCTTACTTTTGTAGAGGTCACCTTCAAGCTGGCCTCTACATGTTCATTCCTGACCGGTAAAATATTGTCCTCTAATACAGGAGACAAGGAAGGCTGCCATTCCACCGGAGCGCCACCATTCCGACGGCCAAATCTCCCGGCGGCGCCGCGTAACGGCCTCCCTCGTTTCGTCCCTCTACGTACACCAGATCCCGGCTGTGGCAACAATCTCTTCTTCTCCTCACTCAATTGTCCACGTGGACGTGAACAACAACAACATGATACAAGTTCTAACAGAAACTTCATGTTCATTATCTCTCTCAAAAAACACAATCAATCAAATAGTTTGTTTAATGAAAATGCTGAACAAATATTGGGGTTTGAAATTAATCCCAAACCCCATGACCTATAGATGGGAGAAATTGATAGTGAATTTGTACATTTGATTTTCTTTTTCCCTTACCTCATTATTCCTTTGTTTGATGATACAAAGCAAATTGGCAAGAGAAAATAAGCTTACCTGGAGAGAGAAGACTGGTGCTAATTATATAGCTAACGTTGTAGCACTCGTCATTATCCATTATTAATTGTAACTGCCACTTGTTGTAGGATTACACAACACGTCAGTGATCATTTTCTTGTAAAATTATATTTATGATGATCGTGGTTGCCGGAGGGCCAATGCATTCCCGACGGGAACGGTTACTTACAGATCAACCAATAAATTGGATATTTATGTCGACTAGATAGAAGGTAATCTTACCTGTTTTGATACAACAACACATACCCAGTATATCCCAACGACATCAAAACCTGTTTTGATACCATTTCGTTATAAATATGTTATCATATTTAACTTTTTAACATAGTATATTAATATTTTTCTGTTTCAAAATATATGTCCATCTTTGACTTTTTAAAATAATGTCCATTGCAACAAGTCTAAGAACGGAGTGAGTATTTTTATGTAGATGGAGTATTTCAGTAATACGTGACCGGTGGTTCTACTCTCCAACAAAAAATACTATCAACAATGAGTTTATAAAATACTCTCTTATTTTCTTGATTTTCAATTGAGTGTAATTAGATTAATAATCCAAACATCATGACATCAAATAAAAGTTGTTAAAATTTAAAGGTATAGTTCTGTTGAAAAAAAGAAAAAGCTTAAAGGGAGTGTTTGTGTTTGAGACATTTGAAAATACCTCTATGAGCTCAACCAAAGATGCAAATATCTTTAAAACATTACATTTTATGAAATAGTGTATATGACATGATTCTATAGATTATATTTAAATAATTCACGACCACATTCGGTAAATTTGGACTCAGGGAGACGGGATCCTCTCATCCCTCTTATCCTAACTCCACTGACCTCCGACACGTGGCAGCAGAAAAGGGTAATGGGACTAGATGTGGGTGACTCTCATCTGGTCTTATCTCTACCTCCTACTACCACGTGTCGGACGGTAGACAGTGGCATAAAGGAAAGAGAATGAGGAGATCCCATCTCGTTAATAGGAGGTGTTTGCCATTATTTCTTAGTATTTAAATAGTAAGTAATGATGTCACCTTTGACCATCAAATGAGCCATCCATATGGACGATATAAGATAACATAAATTAATTGTTTTATATAAGAAGCTCCAATACACATGAAGTCGTCACTGCTGTTTTCATGACAAAAAACAATCAGCACGCCGTTTAATAAGAATGTCGAAAAGGCGTAGCTGCTTGAACATTAGTTTACCTAAAACCAACAACAACAATCAACAAACAATCAACACTCATGTATATTCTAACGGCAACAAAATCAACTGATAGGGTCTAAAAAAGGCGAAAGGTAGACAAACAATATCTCTATCACAAGTATATAGAGTTTGATTCTACTAAGACCCCGTCTTCTATATGTACCTAATAATTCACTGTCAAGGTATAGTCTAGAGTCTTGATATGCAGAATTTAAGAGTAGAAGAGGAAAAGATCATCAGAGAGAGATTAAGAAAGAAAGTATAGTTTATTTTTTTTAACATTATTCGTTATAATAGATATATATTGGTATATTGTGTGTATTTTCTCTTCCAAAATACTGTTATAATTTATTTTTTTTTAACATTATTCAATTTACAGTATTACAAAAAATTGATTTTGACGATATTTTTTTGGGAAGAGAGAAAATATAAAAGAATATATTCATACAAGGATTAGGCCAAAAGACGACCAACTCATAGCAAGTCAAAATATATGGCCAAGTAATCGTAGCAGTCTATTTCGTCAACGCCCTCTGTGTGGTCATGGCTCCCAAGAAAACGAAAATACAGTGTTGTATCATTTTATTTCTACCACCTCCACACGGCAGAAAAACAGAATTTCTGGCCCTAAATAAATAGAACATGAAATAGTTGGGAGTTTCTGGAAATTAATGTCATCAATGTAGATTCCATTCGTTTCTTCTTGCTTCAATGCCAGGGCAAGTTTCCTCTATCAAATCAACTGCAAACAACAGGTGGATATTTTCTTCCCTCGCATTGTGGGACGAATTTGATGATCAAGTTGGACAGTCCAAGTTCCACGAGTAAGAGAGGGGGGGACCCGGGGGGGGGGGGGGTTTACCGTTTTTTTTTTTTTTCCTGAGGTCATGGGGTTCCGAAAAATAGATATATCTTAATAGAAGCTCTTTGAACAAAACAATAGCAGACTCCTACACTGTAACTGATTATTTTCCTAATTATGGATTAAGTTCGGAGTGAAACCTTCCAAGAGTACTACATTTACAATAACATTACCTCATTGCCGCAGAGTCTCCGGCCAATAACGGAGTATGAAAGGGTATATATGCAATCATACCAATGTATTAGAAACACATAAGTTATTTCTCGATGACCCATTATGAAAATTGCGTGCAAGAGATACTACATTTAACCTAATTAAATGTCCATTTTAGAGTCTTATTCTGATTTCTAATTCCTAAAAAGAGTAAAAGTAGACGATCCTTTGATCTTCTAAAATATCATTTAGAGTAACAATTGATAGTTTGATACGGGTCATTTTCCACATTGATTCAACCGCAATGATATTATTGTTCTGGGCCAAGACCTACACTCCCTCACGTGATCTTAACTCTGAGGGAGATGCCAATGGAGAATCCATATTTCAGGAATAAAGGTGAACACACTGTCACCAAGGATTTGGACCATAATCACTCAGATCAGATTGCACGTCTCAACAGGTTGTAACTCCCTACAACGTGAACCACCAGGCTAAGCGGGGCATATCCTACAGGAAGACCTTTGAATGTGTACTTACCATGTAGACATTCGTGAGTCCGTTGGGAATGTGATGCATATGTCAAAATCAGCTCAACATACACAAGAATATACTTGGTACCTAAATGATTCAGGATTATAAAGTTGTCGGCCCGTCTAGAACACATGCTGTCTAAGCCAATACGTACCTGCTAATGCTTGACATTTACAATCAGAGAAAGTAGACTGTCACTGACACTATGCCATACAATTAAATAGTAAGCCTACCAGTTCACCTGCTTACGTCAGTCCGGATCTTCTTAGTTTTGCCTACCAAACTTTTGCCAACCTTTTCTCAACCCCCTGTCATTTCACTAACACGTGGGAACCCTCCCCCCCCCCCCCTCTTCTCTCTGTACAGCCATCACAGCCAGCTCCTCCATTACAACCATCCTACCTCCTGACACCGCAATCCAGAAGCACCCGTCTCCCCCTCACTGGACCACCCCTTTGCCACCAAAGAAGTAATCCAACACCTCCCTTCTTCTTGCTCTCTCTTTTCACCAAAAACAACCTTCGACTAGCACCTTCCAGCTACCACCACCACCACCAAAAAAGCGCTAACTCTGTTTGTCAGGAAATTCTAATGCCACCAGCATCCGATTTAATTGCTTTCAGTTTAATAACTGCTGCCATTGATTTCCGGACATCTACCTCAACCTACAAATCCGCCAGATGTGCCACCGCTGATTTTCCGATGGGCTTCACAAATAATACAGTCACCGAGGGGTCGACTATTATTTTTTTGTGCCTAAATACAAAATCACCGCTGCTTTGTAGTTTGGTAAAAGTTTGGTAGGCAAAACCTGGGCAGAAGATCCGGACTGTGCATGCATGTTCAAGATAAGCTAATTCCGAATTTAACATGCACCTTATGATCAAAACAAAAACAAAGATCTTGCTAAGGACATCCCTAAATGAAAGGAAAATCAACACGGTAAAAATATACACACAAACATTGGGAAAAAAATATAGATGTATCCAGATAACAATTCATAAACAGAACTATGGCAAAACTCCAAAAAGATACACAGTGAGAAACAGAGTTTCCCACCATTAAGTTCCAACCAAGAACGAGAGTATGGCTAAAACAAAATAGAAATTCCATAACACTAAAAGAGCTCCTTCAGCAATCTTATGAATAAAACTAAGCACTCTAAGCACCCTTATCAGCCTTTGCGGCACTAGAAGCAGCTTGGCCTCTAAGACGACCAGTCCTGCGTGCAGCGATAAGACCGACCTTTTGTCCAGGGGGTGCATCACGACGAACAGTACTAGCATGACCAATATGTTGATGATTACCACCACCATGAGGATGCTCCACTGGATTCATAGCAACACCACGAACCTTGGGCCAGGAGTTTCTCTTTACTCGGTACTTGTGATAAGCATTTCCAGCCTTCAGCAGTGGCTTCTCAGTACGCCCACCACCAGCAACCTGCCCAATCATAGCACGGCATCCACTTGGCACTATCTTCTTTGCTCCAGATGGGAGCTTGACTCTGTTAAAGAACAGTATTACATAAGATCGTGATCATAAAGAATATTCAACAGAGGCAGACCATACCAAGGGACTCAAAACAATATATTTGGATTAGAATAAAGTCAAATACAGATTCAACAAAATCATTACAATTAGCTGTACTTATAGATCCAGAATCACTTCCATCCAAAACTCAATCTAGTGGTTATCATAAGCCAAAAGGAATAAACGCCAGAAACACATTATAGCCAGATTAAGTAAACACTTCTGCATAAAATAATCATAAAACAAGTCTTTTAATGAAGGCCTTTCGAGTGAAATCATCCAATACACAGCATAAATATAACCAGGCAAGCATAAACCATTTCCAAAGAGCAATAATATCTAATAAATGATAAATTAAAAGGTTTCCGATTCCCTTCTACATAATGAGAAACTATAAGGCAAGCATACAACAAATGCAATAAAAGTACTCATCACGAAAGACATAAAAAAAAACCCGGCAAAACGTTACAATAAACTTGGCTAACCGCCAAGCAGCTAAATATAATATACAATCTAAACACCAATTCAACAACATTTCTTTACCCTAAATAAAATCATTCAAGAACAACATCCCCTTAAAGCATACCTCGGAGCAGCTCAACAAGCCAGTTAAGCTACCACATGCACAAGGGAACAATACAATCTTCACAACGACATGTAATTCAAGAAACTAATCAAATTAAAACCTCCTGAAGAAACGTTCAATCACATCCAAAAATTGAATTAAACAAGGAGACTTTGAGCAAATAAAATTGAAAAATCTACCTGGTGGTTCCATTATCAGGGTTGTGACTGATAACGATGGCATAATCTCCAGACGCCCTAGCAAACACACCCCGGTCACCCATTTTGTGCTCGACGTTACAAATAACTGCACCCTCAGGAATAGATCTAAGAGGCAAGACATTGCCCACCATCAAATTAGCCTTCTTTCCACAGTAAATGAACTGCCCAGTGTACATCCCCTCAGCGGCGATGTAAAGCTCCTTCTGGTGCTGGAACCTGAAGGGGTGACGGAAAGTCACACGTGCCAACGGAGCACCACGTCCCGGGTCGTGAATGATGTCGGTGATAACTCCCTTGAGGTAGCCATTGCGCTCTCCGTAACTGAGGGAACGGAAACGGGCGGGACCTTTGCGGTGATGGGTATGGGATTTGAAGACGGAGCCTGCTCCCTTACGCTGTGCTCTGATCACACGACCCATTAGGAGGATTCGGGTTTAGGGGAAGAGGGGAAAGGGTAGCGGCTGGTGGAGAAAGAAATGAAGTCTGATGTTATCGCCAGGGTTTCTGTAGAACTGTGAGTTTCGTTTGTTCCTCAATTCCTTGACGGCTGTTGGGTTTCGGGCTTTTCTATTTTGTTTTATGAATCTAAAATTATTAGAGGCCCAGTTACTGGGTCTGGACTGAAGCTGTGATTTCGGTTTTTTAGTTGTTAAGCCCATTAAGCTTCTACTATCATAAGAATTGTTGGGCTGCCCCCTGGTTTAGTTGAACCATTTTTTATTTTTAAGAAAATATACCAAACTACTACCACAAACATTAAAAGTTAAAACCAGTCATCAAATGATATACCCTATGATTTAATAATAGATGTGTAAGTATATATAGTACTTATAGTGCTATATATTTTCCCGTACGTTTGCACAATATAGTACTACTATATAGAGGACACGTAACGTCAGTGTACTTTGAGAGATAAAAATATGACTGGCTTGCCTTAAGCAAATAATTTTTTTTAATCCATTCACTAGTATAACCAGGGTCTGTATCAAACGAAAAATATGTATTTTATTATATTAATTAATAAGATTTGATTTCTTACCATCGACGGTTGCGAGTTATGTTATTTGCAGTAAATAATGATTTTAGGGGGTTACTTTGTGTGGTCGTCGCTTGAAAATTGGGAAAGGAACATGGGATCCACAGTTCGGTTTGGTATATATTACGTCGATTTCAGGAAGAACCTTACGAGGATACCCAAGTCATCTGTTCAGTGGTTTACAAGGTTTTTGGGGTCAAATAGGGGATTCATAAAGTAAATTTGATATGTTCATACGTGGACATACGTAAATCATCTTGTGTTGTCTCATGTATAGCCATTAATAAAGCATGAACTATAAGCCAAAAGCATTGATGTAAGTACTGTACTTGCTAAAAGTTGAAAGCAGATGACCAACAATGAATATGCATCAGATTTCCAAGCACAAGAAATGGAATGAAAGAACTTGCTTTTCCCTCTTAAGGAAACCATATGTAATAACTTTGTACTAATTATTTCATAAAATGGCACTGGCAAATTGCTCAAGCAGGCGACCGCCTAAACGCCACAACCATCATTACCATGAGAACCAGCCCCATTAATGAAGGTCCCAAAGCTTTTGCAAAGAAGCTTGAGCTGGTGATAGCCGAAACAGAGACTCTGTTACTTGGCTGACCACCAAGGAGATCCTGGAAAAGATCGGACAAGTCGTTCATCATGTCCACCACCATCACCTTAATGTTCTTCCATATGTCCGAAATTTCAAGGATCCCACGAGATTTATTATCATCATCATCATCAACACTATCACCAGCAGAGGATCCTTCTACCTCAGGATACAAGCGTTGAAAGAAATAATCTGCAGAAAGGCTACCAATTAGCAATAGAGAGCTCCGAGGTGAAAAGAATGCACAAGATAAAAGACTTACTCATGTTGTGGGATTCAAGAAATTCTTGAAGAGCCAAATTTGACAACACTGCGTGCCAAACATTACGATCCGCCGCGATCGAAGCAACAACATTCTACAAAAATAGCAAGTTCAAATAAAGAATAGTGAATATGAACCAGAATTAACTAATCATGACATAGAAATACATTTGATGATCTTTTATAAGTTAACACAAAACCAAAGTACAGTTAAGAGATCTATGTGAACACCTGAAGTGGTTGACTTTCACTTAGAAACTTAAATGCCTGAATGGCATGTTTCGGCATCTCAGCATCATAAGCTTTTGCCTGAACTATTCTTGAGCTGGAAAGGAACGGGACGCATGATAAGCCAGAAACCTGGCCAAAACTTGGAGAGGAGAGGTATGACCTGAAAATTGGATTACGTGAAGAATCAGCACAAAATGAAATATATTTCTACACCAGTGGACAAACAAAACTTCTATCTCCACATTTCCAATAGTCCAATGGTCTTAAAAGCGTCATGAATCAAAGAATGTAAATTAAAAACTCAGACAACCCATATAAGGAGTATGTCTGTTGTTGATAATGTATCATAATTGTGCCATAATAACGAATATTTACTTACCTTGTATAGTTGATACTATAGAGAAAAATCATCAATCATCATTAGTGTATATTGAGTATACCATATTTAGGATGCAATTGTACAATTTAAATAGGGACGTGTATCATCAATTGAACAATACTCTAGAAGCGGGAGAGACAGTTATTGGTATGACAAAAAGTGTATTTCTTAGCAGGCTGATTGGTATTTCGCATGTATGACTGCAAAATTTTATGATCTGTTAAAAACCCTAAAATGCAAAGTCAACTTGAAACGACACTAACGTCCTAATAACAAAATAAACCAAGAGTAAGGCTAAAATGAGCATGAAAACTTGGACGAGAAAGGGTAACCTACGACCAGTATTAAAGGGTTTTTATGGTTGACAATCATTAACTGCATATTCATGGCTTCTACAGTAAACGTTTTCCAAGGTTTTTCAGTAAACCTTAAAATTTGATAAACACTAACAAAATCATAAAAATTATAAAACTGATGGGGAGTCCCCGTCATCGTATATCAAGATAGCACTTTGCATGAAATGTGTGATCTGCGTAACATGTGACATTCCGATGAATACTGGCGTGTCAATCTTCAATAGCAACATGCATCCAAATAACTAAGATGGGTTTATTACAGTCAAACCTTTATTAAAATCGAAAGAAAACAATTTCAGAAACGCCTAGTAAAAAGAGTATAATGCAATGTCCCCTGATCTACCCTTCACCTGTAATACAACTGGAAAAACAAGTGGTAAAATTATCAGAACAGAAGAGGAACCCCCAGCCCCCCAAAAAAAAAAAAAAAATTCCACATATCATTTTTACTGAGAACTCGGGGAAAAAAAAAGAAGAAAGAAAAAAAAAATGGGAAACGGATTAGAAGAGATGTACTTCTCCAGAACTTCTTTAAGTTCAACGGTGGCTTCTTTTGCTTCCTCAAGGGTGGGCGGATCACCAAAAACGACCCTCGACTTATCATCATCAATGGCTGCAAAAACTCCTTCTTCCCCGCCGGCGAACTCCCAGTCATCGACGGGATCGGTGTCCGATTGCACAGTGTCTAACACCGGCACCCTGCCATGTTTTCCGCTGCCGAGGAGCGGATTCTCTGTCAACCTGCCACGAAACCCGCCGTTGAAAACGCTGATTCCGGCTGCTTTGGCCGCAGACCTAATGGCACTTCCGCCACCCATACTTAACGGAAGAGATGATCAACCTGGATCCCAAGAAAGATAAGGATTTTAGGATAAATGAAGAGTAAAATCAACCAGCAAGCAAACGTTTCTCTTTATCAAAAAGCCATCGTAATTGATCAGACATGACGTATCATTTATTCAATGTATCATACTTCATCCTGTTTTTTTTTTTAAATATAATTTGACCATTTTAAAACTCATGTATCGCTTGATATCGTAATTATGATTTTGATTCCTAAATCCTAACACATCCTTGTAAAGTTATATCCAACTTTTTTAATCATAAACTCATTTACCATATCTTTGTAAAGTTATATTCAGCTATATTTTTTTTTTTCATTTTTTCACTTTTTTACCAAGATATAAGTTTTAGCAAACTAATGATACTGCAAAAGCATATTTTTTTCGTTACAATGATCAAATAATCAATATCAATATTGAAATATTTTGTAATATCTATATCCATAATTATAACATAATTATGATGTAAAGTCAACGACCGTAGTTACAATTACAGTGTTTATGTTTTTTTACAACTTAGTCAATTTTTAACACATGCAATAATATTATAAAATGTATATTTAAGTTTATCAAAATAATATACATAATATAATGTTGATATTGGATGGGATATATAAAAGAAGAGATTGTAAAATTGTGTAAGAGATCTATCCCCTACAATTTTGCAAATGAAATTTGACATGCTTTTAGTCGTAAAATCCGAGAAAAAGTTTCTAATTTTCAAATAGAACAATTAAATTGTGTAAGAAGATCGCGAAATTTGACCTAGGTAGATTCTCATGATTTCGTGTAAACTAGAAAATCCGAGAATATTTATTCAAATTATAAGATTAAACCATCGTGTTAAAAAAGAAAAAAGAAATAAAAATTTGAGTTTGTGTTTTACGATGTCTAATAGCTGGTATAATACTGCAAGGAGCGAGACCCAAAAAAGGAAAAAAAAAAAATCAACTTAATGGGTGAATTTTCCTTTTTGTTTTCATAAATTCCAGCATAATTATGGAAACACACACAATCTTGGTTCTGCATGGATCACGTTGCTTCAATTTTTCAATGCTTAGGTTCAAACTTCCCCGTATAGTTTGTTGGTTCAGGAGTATGCCGGACGAGATGAACAACATACGTGACAGTCGGGTATATATAGATTGTAGAGGAGAAGCAACAAATAGGATACAACACCTACAAGGATCTAATTCAAGACAACCAACCAAAGCTTAACCCAATTCACCACAATTGATTCACCAATCAAATATCAATCACACACCAAAACCTCAAGCAAATTATCCAAGATAAACCTTCAAACAACACAAGAGATTTATACGTGGAAAAACCCCTTCAATGTGAAGGATAAAAAACCACGGGACTTGTAAGGAGTCCACCCTTCTTCTTCTCTTATTATGAAATTGAGGGTAAAAACACTCAAATCAGTCTACAAGGATGTTACAGCCCAACAACAACAACATACATAAGAGACAACATTTGAAGGAGAACAAAATTCCAGAAATTTCACCAAAATCTCGTCTGACACCAGCAGCGATTAAAATCGATCCAAAGCTCCGATTCAAAAACTGAACGGTCAGAATGTAGCCCTGTGTGTTCCTAAGATGCTGTCCAAATTTTAGCAAAATCCAACGGTTGGATCTCCAGCGATCGTCAAAGAAGCAAAGGCTACCCAGAAAAAAATGTTCTGCGTGAAAATTTCTTTTCTCTCTTTCTCTCTCTCTTTTCTGCCTCAGTTGTTCTACAGTACACCACTCCTTTTTTCCAGCAAAAAATAGATATCCAAGGCTTCTAAGAGAAGCTATCCAATACCCAAGCTATTTGAGCCTTAGACAATAAGTGATAGCTAAATGGGCTGGACCCCAATAATACAACAATCTCCCCCTCCAGCCCAATTTGGGGAAGACCATACTCAAAACTCATCAATATGACATACCTACAAGCTTGGAACAAAATTCAAGCTTGCTTCCACGAACTACCTTTGTCAACATATCAGCACCATTCTTGTTGGTGTGGATCTTCTTCAACTTCATTAGTTGCTCTTCAATGACATCACGCAACCAATGATATCTTACATCAATATGCTTCGTGCGGGCATGATACATGCTGTTTTTGCTCAAATCCATAGCACTTTGACTATCACAAAACACAACATACTCACTTTGTTTCAAACCTAATTCTTGGAAGAAACGCTTTAACCAAAGCATTTCTTTACATGCTTCCACAGCTGCTATATACTCTTACTCGGTTGTAGACAATGCTACACACTTCTGTAGCTTGGATTGCCATGAAATGGCTCCCCCTGCAAATTTGAACAAGTAACCTGAGGTAGACCTTCTGTTATCAAGATCATCAGCCATGTCAGCAGCTGTAAATCCTTCAAGAATAGGCTCGCCACCTCCAAAACATAAACTCAATTTTGAGGTGCCATGCAAATATCTCAAGATCCACTTTACAGCTTCCCAGTGAATCTTGCCTGGATTAGCCAAGAATCTGCTAACCAATCCAACAGCATGTGCTATATCCGGTCTTGTACACACCATAGCATACATCAATGAACCAACAGCAGAGGAGTAAGGAATATGTGACATACTTTCTTTCTCTTTCTCGGTAGTAGGACAACACCGCTTGCTCAACTTGAAATGACCTGCAAGTGGTGTATTAACTGGCTTGACATTCTTCATATTGAACCTTTCAAGCACCCGTTCAATATACTTCTCTTGTGACAGCCAAAGCTTACCAGCTTTTCTATCACGAACAATTTCAATGCCAAGAATTTGCTTTGCAGGACCCAAATCTTTCATATCAAAGGACTTTGACAAATCCTCTTTCAACCTGCGAATCATCTCAACATCTTGTCCCACTATCAGCATATCATCAACATACAAGCAAAGGATAATGAAGTTACCTTCAGAGAACTTTCTAAAATAAACACAAGGATCTGCAGAAGTCCGCTTGTATCCATTAGTACTCATAAAGGAATCAAACTTGCGGTACCATTGCCTTGGCGCCTGCTTGAGTCCATAGAGACTCTTTTTCAACTTACAAACAAAATTCTCCTTACCTTTGACTTCAAATCCTTCCGGCTGCTCCATGTAAATCTCCTCATGCAAATCACCATGTAAAAAAGCAGTTTTTACATCAAGTTGTTCAATTTCAAGATCCAAACTGGCAGCTAGTCCCAAAATTATACGAATGGAAGTCATCTTCACTACTGGTGCAAAAATCTCATCAAAGTCGATGCCTTTCTTCTGGTGGCATCCCTTCACCACTAGTCTTGCCTTCTGTCTCACTAGCTTATGGCCATCTTTCTTGTTCTTAAACAACCACCTGTTCTTCAAGACTTTCTTCCCTGTTGGACGCTTCACCAAGTCATAGGTTTCATTCTTCTTCAAAGAATCCATCTCCTCTTGCATAACCTTGAACCAATGGTCTTTGTCTGGATGTGACAACACCTCTTGAAGGCTCTCAGGCTCCCCCTCATCTGTGATTAGGATATAATCTGAACTAGGATAAAGTCTTAAAGGTTGTCGAACTCTGGTTGACTTTCTAACTGTTTGCTCTTCCACCTGTGAACTGAATTGCTCCCCCTGATTAGAAGACTCTCCATGTTCAATATCGACATCTTCATTTTCAGGTTGTGGTACAACAACTTCTGGTTGTACCTCTTCAATATGGTCATGTTCATGAATGGTGTCATGACCATCCTCGGGAGCATCACCTGTTTGTTGATCATCTGGAACAGAAATAGGAGACATATCAGTAGCATCATGTGAGAAATCAGTAGAATAAGTCTTACCAGCACCTAAGAGATGAAAACCCATCTCGTGCTCATAAAAGACAACATCTCTACTTCTCACAACTTTTTGCTTTGCTGGATCATAAAGTCTGTAACCAAACTCTTCATCACCATATCCAACAAACACACAAGGAGAAGTCTTGAAATCAAGCTTCAATCTCTGTTCCTTCGGTACATGCATGAAAGCCTTGCATCCAAACACCCTCAAATGAGAATAAGAGGGATCTTTCTCGAACCAAACCCTCTCAGGAATCTCAAACTCCAAAGGAACTGATGGTGCTCTATTTATCAAGTACACAGCGGTTCCAACCGCTTCTCCCCAAAATGACTTAGGAAGATTGGACATCCTAAGCATACATCTCACTTTTTCAACAATAGTTCTGTTCATCCTCTCGGCAACACCATTATGTTGTGGAGTACCAGGTTCTGTTCTTTCATGCCGAATGACATATCTTGAGCAATATGCTTTAAACTCATTTGAAGTGTATTCACCTCCATTATCAGTTCGGAGACACTTCAATTTGCAATCTGACTCCCTTTCTACCATGGCATGAAACTTCTGAAAGATGCCAAACACTTCGCTTTTGTTCTTCATCATATAAACCCAAGTTCTCCGAGTAGCATCATCAATAAAAGTAACAAAGTATTTGTTACCACCAAGTGATTCCACCTCAATAGGACCACATAAATCAGAGTAGACCAACTCTAGCTTCACTTTCTTTCTTATGGATCTCCTCGGAAAAGAAACTCTATGTTGCTTTCCTGCTAAGCAATGATCACAAGGGTCAAGAGAGATGGTAACATCAACAGGAATAAGGGACTTACCAGCCAGCAACTTTATACCCTTCTCACTGACATGTCCTAATCTTCGGTGCCATAAGTTAGGTGAAGTTTTCTCCTCAACAGCATTCAACTCACTAGTACACACTTTCAAGTGTGTCTTATACAAGGTGCAGCAGAGTTTGCCACGAGCAACAGTTAAGGAACCCTTAGACAATTTCCATTTACCCTCACCAAAAGTGTGCTTGTAACCTTCTTGATCAAGTACATTAGCAGACAATAAATTGAGGCGTAAATCTGGAATGTGGCGAACATCTCTCAATGTCAAATAGCACCCAACACTGGTTTGTACTCGAATATCTCCAATTCCAACAATACTAGCTGAACTCTGGTTTCCCATCTTCACACTACCAAAATCTCCAGCTCGGTAGTCAATAAAGTACTCCTTAACAGGAACACAATGATAAGAAGCGCCAGTATCAACAAGCCATTCAGAATCGGAATTGTCAACATGACAACAATCCCCAGTAGTACAAATCAAAGAAACATAATCATTTGAAGTAGAAGCTGTCGCAGCTGTATTCTTGTCCTCACCCTCTTTGTGATGATCATTTTTCTTTTGTTGCTGATCTCTTTTCAACTTATAGCAAAATTTTTGAATATGTCCAGGTTTGCTACAATAGTGACATATCGTGGGTTCTCTCCGATCCTTAGACTTGGACCTGGACTTGGACTTGCCACGCCCCTTGGGATATCTACTCTTGCTTCTTCCTCTATTCTCTACCACAAATGCCTGTGAAATATCATCACCCATTTCCTTTCTTCTAAGCTCTTCATTGAACATGCTCTCTTTAATGACATTCAATGAAAGCATACCATCTGGAGCTGAGTTGCTGATGGACACAACCAGGGTTTCCCAACTGTCCGGCAGAGAACTCAATAGGAATAAAGCTTGCAACTCATCATCAAGAACAATCTTCATCACAGTCAACTTGTTAATGATATCTTGAAAGTCACTTAGATGCTCAGAAACTGACTTCCCTGGCTTCAACTTGAGATTAACAAGTCTCTTAATCAATGAGGCCTTGTTGTGAGCAGTCTTTCTTTCATAAAGACCCTCCAATTTTCTCCATAACTCAAGTGGCTCATTCTCTTGGGACACATGATTGAATATGCTAATGTCAATCCACTGTCGAATTGTTCCCAAAGTCTTTCTCTTTAGCTTTTCCCATTCTTTATCCGACATCTTCTCTGGTTTAGTGGGCGTGTCATCTTTCTTGGTTTTATCTACATCAATTGGGTCAAACAAATCTTTACAGTATAGCAAATCTTCCATCATCGGACGCCAAATGGAATAATTGGTTGATGTCAATTTAACCATAGAATGATTTCCAGATTCCATATCTACGGTTTAACCAAACTCTCTGATACCAGTTGTAGGGGAGAAACAAGTAGGATACAACACCTACAAGGATCTACTTCAAGACAACCAACCAAAGCTTAACCCAATTCACCACAATTGATTCACCAATCAAATATCAATCACACACCAAAACCTCAAGCAAATTATCCAAGATAAAGCTTCAAACAACACAAGAGATTTATACGTGGAAAAACCCCTTCAATGTGAAGGATAAAAAACCACGGGACTTGTAAGGAGTCCACCCTTCTTCTTCTCTTATTATGAAATTGAGGGTAAAAATACCCAAATCAGTCTACAAGGATGTTACAGCCCACCAACAACAACATACATAAGAGACAACAATTGAAGGAGAACAAAATTGCAGAAATTTCACCAAAATCGCGTCTGACACCAGCAGCGATTAAAATCGATCCAGGGCTCCGATTCAAAAACTGAACAATCAGAATGTAGCCATGTGTGTTCCGAAGATGCTGTCTAAATTTTAGCAAAATCCAACGGTTGGATCTCCGACGATCGTCAAAGAAGCGAAGGCTGCCCAGAAAAAAATGTTCTGCGCGAAAATTTCTTTTCTCTCTTTCTCTCTCTCTTTTCTGCCTCAGTTGTTCTACAGTACACCACTCCTTTTTTCCAGCAAAAAATAGATATCCAAGGCTTCTAAGAGAAGCTATCCAATACCCAAGCTATTTGAGCCTTACACAATAAGTGATAGCTAAATAGGCTGGACCCCAATAATACAACATGGATATGTGTGTATAATATATATTCATGTATAGAGACTATGCATGTCTACTGTCTTTCCATTCCTTGAGCTGAAGGAAATATCTGCTACATAGTGCCCCTACTAAAAGTAAATAATGTACTAGTCTCTCGCATTTTCGCTTAGTCCGGTGAAGGCCGTTCACGATCTGATCATGTACGTAAACTTGCTTTACGCTTTGTCAAAGAGATTGTTTCTGCGACTCAATAAATAAATCACGAATGGACCACTCTAATATCACACTCATAAATTCCAATTAATCTATATTCAACGCACAAAAATCTCACATTCTTAAGCATGCAACCTCAACCACTAAGACCTAGATTAAATGGATAGAGCTAAATTCCCAACAATAAGGCTCTTGGGTTTAAACTCTGGCAAGTGCAAAGTATTTTATGCTTTTATATATAATAGTTTACTTTAATGCATTTCCATGCGTAATAAAAGAGGAATCCCCCCTACACCTTGACCTATCAGAAAGAGGACCTGCCTTTTGGTCCTCCCCTAGAATATTACATATCTCTGGTGGGTCATCAAGGTCTTGAACATATAGTCATAGACTTGAGCTGATTGTCTTATATGATGAGCCAACCCATCAGGAACTACAACAAACATACTCAGTATATTCCAACGACATCAATAGTTACCGCTAGAGTTTAAGAAGGGTGAGAGACAGACAAACGATACTTTCATCCCAAATGATAGAGAGTTTGCTTCCAGTGAAACCCGCAACACATCATCAACTCTCTTGGCTAATGAGATATGCACATTCTAGCCACAGTTTAACATGGATCAGGAATCTTGTGTAATCATGCCTTTATTTGAAAGATCAGGCGGCCTGTCTAATATTGCACCATTAGCCCTAGACAACCTGATTCTGTTAGAAAAATACAGCAAACAAGTAAGAATATAATCAAACAAAAGTCGAGACGAGTCTCAAGATGACTCTGTCCTTAAAGCAATTTAACCTCTACCAAATGAGCAAGGTAGACAACAAGACTAATGCTTCCCAAGATATAACGGCTTTCTTCTTTTCCTTTGCTCTAAGAGAAGAAGATTGAACTTGTTGTAGAAGTGAAAGATAAAGGAGAGTTGGGGAGAAAGAATGCTGAGAATTTTCTTAAGACTTTGCAAGATTGTAGTGTAAATGCTGAAGATACCAAGGTCTACTATATATAGACCTTGGGGTGTGTTAAAAGCCATTTTTAAAACTTGTCTCAGCCTGGTTTCAACCTCCAATGGCTGTTGTTTACCATTCATAGGCGAAGGGAGATGATCCTTGGACCAAAAGCTGCAATTCAAAGTGAAAAGTTCTGTCCGTTGACACATCGATCGATCACATCGATCGATTGATGTGATCGATCTATGTTGGACAGAATGCTTCCGGATTTGCAACATATCACATCGAACGACCGATACGTACATCGATCGATCGATGTCCCTTACATGGATCGATTGAAGTCCTCCAGAACACTCAACTTTATTCCAGCTTTCACCAAGTGAAACTTGGTCATAACTTCGCTTCCTTGCTTGATGCAATCCTTCTCTAATAGCTCTCAGTTCTGTATTATAAATTGAAATAGTGTCTGTGTTTTCTGTGAAGCATTTCCTTCATCTTCGTCGATAATTGTTCTTTGCCACGCTAACTAAGAATACGTCAACTAATACATATGATATTATCTCATATTATGACAAAACATTTTATGAGATAGTATCTCGAAAGAAACACAGTTGATACATATTATGCATTGGAATTGTTCCAAACCCTATTAGGACTGAAAAGACTGTCATACCCCCTACAGGTATAAGGCGCCTAACTACTTCCACAAAAGCCGCATGATCACATCTTAATTTTCATCTTCCCCATTTTTTTTTGCCGCTATATTTCCATTTCCATCACGGGATCAGATGAGCCGGTTCAGATCAGGAGAGACAGAAAATCAGAAAGCGAAACAAAATATGAGGGCTCCAATCACACGCTGCCATGTGTACAAAAAAAGGGAAGAGATTTAAAATTTTTTGTTTTTTTTTAAAAAAAAGTTGCTTGCACACGTGGCAGCGCGTGATTGAAAAACTCATATTTTGTCTCACTTTCTGTTTCTCCTGATCTGAACCCTGAGCCGAGTTGGCCATGATTTTACCTGAGGGTATTTTTTAAAAATTGTATAAAAATATGTAGCGCATATCAATTTCAAAAACATTGCGAGCTATTTTATTCTAACAACGTAATTATCAGACCATATTTTAACAGTGTATTTTAGCTTTTGAGTCCTCTTTTCCCTTCTAGCCCGTTATTATTTGACAGGTCCATAACAATATTCAAAGCATCAGCAAACGGCTGTGACGTTAATTCTAAATCGAAAGATACTTATCCCAACAACAAAATAAAATCAAAAAGACACATATATATACCCATGTACGTCCCTCACAAAAGTAAAATAAAACTAAAACATAAATAGGTAGATAGATATTAGCCATAATCGAGATAGCATTATCTGTACGCACAAATCATTACAGGCTACCCATAAAAAGGAGATAAAAGACTACAATATTTGGTGATCTAATAGGCTGGAGTAATGTATGGTTTGAAATTAAGCCACGTTAATTTTGTAAAAGATTATGTTAATAGAAGAATCTAACATTTAATGAGTCAAAGTTGCACCATAATGTTGGTGTAGCAAACCCAGTACAGTCCAAATCATAGACAATGTTTTAATAATCATGCAGATCTATTATTGCATTCACTTCGGACCAAGTGTCCCCTCCTACAGTCCTACTTACTTCATCATATTTGAATTTCTGACGATTCATTATTATTATTTTTACGCAAAATACATTATTACAGGACATGTCAGTATATGAAGGGCTATAAACCATACTATAATATAGCGCAAAGTATACAAATTGGAGAAAACTTTATAGTTGCACATATTTAAATCCATAACATTTTAGTCTTAGAGTCTCACATATAGCAATTTAAGCTAGATTTCATTGTTATTCAATATTTTGCAGAGAAAATCACCCCTAATAAAATAAAAGAGAGTATTCCCTCGGTGACTAAAGGTCATACCCAGACCATGAAGGTATCGGCTGTCCTAGTCCTAAAGAGCATTGTGGATGATGTAAATCACGAACTCAGTGGTCTCCTAGGTTGGTGAGGACTTTACAAAAGGACCCACGCAAGGTGTCCTCTGCAAACTAGGCCTTCGGCTTAACATCAGTGAAACATCTACACGTATCCCTGGAATCGAATCTGAACCTCTTGGTGGTAAATCCAACTCGAGTAACAACTGAGCAGATTGAAATTATTATTGTGCGTGCAACGCATCTCCTTTCACTTTCAATGACAAGTTTTTCATTCTTGTTCTTCTAATATAATTTACCCATAAACCAGTGTGTATATAATCAAATACGTATAATATAACGACAAACTGCGAGTAGGGCTGTAAACGAACCGAACGAGCCGAGCTTCGCCTTGTTCAAGCTCGGTTCGTTTATCTTAGCAAACGAGCCGAGCTTGTTCGTTTATTTAAACGAACATATTTAATTGTTCAAGCTCTGTTCGTTTAACTAACGAACAACATTAACGAGCCGAACACCCTAAACGAACGGTGTCTTTACCGAGCTCGAACAAAAAAAATTGGTTCAAGCTCGGTTCATTAACCGTTTAACCGAACCGAGCTCGAGCCGAGCTCGAGCCGAACGAGCCGAACATACCGAACGGCTCTGTTCATTTACAGCCCTAACTGCGAGTAAATAGCTATGCTAAAAAAACGTCGCTAATATTTTTCATTAATGACAGACCTGGATCGAAACATTATCAAAAACATTGGAATAAATATGTATAAGTTTATTGTATTTCTATGGACAATTTTCCTTCCCCACAATTATTAATTCGATGGTATATGATCAGATTAGTCAGTTCAGGTGGTAAAATTTGGACCCAGAAATATGCTCTAATAGGCCTGGCAGTATGGCCCGGCAAAGAAGCAGAACATATATGCCTCACATGTTGGTGGGCCTTGGTGTTTAATGTCCAGTCATAGTCAACATTCTCTTACCAGCCCAGTGAAATGTTAGACCGCGTGCCTGTTTTCAGCCCGAGAACCCTCCACGTCCCTCTAGTAAAGTTGTTTTTTTTTTTTAAAGAAATAGATCGAGACGTGTTATCGTAAACATCTTATCTATACGTAAAGGGTTTAAATCTAAATTGTTAATAAAATTCAGACATCAGATTTCATATAATCCACATCTTCTACGCTTTTAAACACCCTGATACAGCTCCCAGGATCTAGCCCAGTTGGTACTCGGATTGTAATTTGCTCCAAGAGGTCAATAGTTCGATTCCAGACATACTCACAATGTGAGTGTTCATCTACTGCAAGCCCGAATGCTTTATTTATGGAGTGACATCTTGTGTGAACTACTACGTAAGATCTCATCCAATTTAGAAGGCTGCTGGACTTCTAATTTACCTCCTCCACGTATGCTCCTTGGAGCTGAGACGATGAAGACTACGGAATGAGTGATTTCACCTTTATACTCAAAACATCCTAATACTCGAAATGAATAAACAAGATCTTTATCCAATTCTAATAAGACCGGGAACTTGTCGAAAGGGCGAAAGGGTGAAAGGGGGCGAAACCTAGGGTTTGGCCCTCCGGTGACTCATACTGCTTCTCAACCACCGAAACCATCAGAAATGGACTGCGAGACGAACCAGATGACTGATTCTGGAGGAGGGGGACGCTCTACGGAGGAAAATGATCAACTGCAGCGAAGCATTAAAAAATTTAAAAGACAAGCGAACGGGGACCTTGTACAACAACCGGAATTTGTGCAATCGCCGCCAGCAGCCTGGGGAGTCCGGTCATTCACAGAGGTGCTCAGAGGAGACCCTATGGACAAGATTATCTATATCAGTGATGAAGATTCTGATGACTTTGAAATGGAAGATGATGAGTACAATACGATGGACGGGAAACAAGATGAACATGCAGGAGGCCGGGCCAGGGTGACTATTCCAGTGGAGGACGTAAAGGAGCTCCGGAAGCCTTGGACCAGAGCACTCATTGTTAAGGTACTAGGCCGCACTGTCTCATTTCGTTTTTTTACAACAGAAACTGAATGACTTATGGAATTTGGAAAAGGGATGCGAGCTGATTGACCTTGATGAGGGTTACTATATTGTAAGGTTCTACTCTAAATCCGACTACTGCCATGTGCTAGAGGATGGTCCTTGGTTGATCCAAGGTCATTACCTCACGGTAATGAAATGGCGGCCGTATTTCCATCCTAAACACGACCAGATTACATCGACATTAGCTTGGGTAAGAATTGCACACTTACCGATTGAATTTTACAATGAGAAAGTTTTAATGGAGGTGGGGAGTAGGTTTGGAAAGGCGGTGAAGGTAGATTATACAACCCTGCGCGCTGTAAGGGGAAAGTACGCCCGGGTGTGCGTAGAAATAGACTTAACACAACCCTTGATACCCGTGGTAAATCTGAATGGTCGAGATTACAACGTGGAGTATGAGGGCTTACACCTCATATGTTTTGAATGTGGTCGATACGGCCACTGTAAGGAAACCTGCAATCTGAATGCTACGTCCCCCCGTGAAGAACCCCCGGAAATGGTGTGAGTCGAAAAACCAGATTCTCCCTTTGGACCATGGATGGTAGCCTCAAACAACAGGAGACGAAAACCGCAACTTAGGGCAGGAACACAAAATCAAGCTAGCCCACTGGCAAATGATACGGAAATGGGAAGACAAAATGCTGGGACAACATTTCGGGATAATAACTATGTTAAACAGCAACCGCTTATCCACAAGAGAAACACACTGCACAGTAATCAAGAGGCTTCTCTAGGCTCACGGTTTGCAGTCCTTGAGGCAGAGGATTCGGAGACAACCCCACGGTTTAACCTGGAAGAGGTTTGGAGTAAACTTGAACAAGTGAAAGATATGCAGGGAGGTGTTGAATTCTCAAGCATTGCAAGAGAGCCGGGCGAATCCAGCAAGGCTAGACCACGCAAAGGAGTGACACTTAAAAACACTAATAAGGTTAAAGCACAACCTAGGCAAATACAAGGGTCTCGGATGGAGAGGACTAGAAGCCTTACTGTACCTAAGCCAACGGAGGGTGCAGAACATGAGCGGACACAGTTACGTGATCTTACCAATGTCCAGCAACAAATAGGTAAAAATGGCTTGGGCAGGGGGAGTATAGATCGACTAGTGTCGTTACAGGAGGAAGAAAGGCTGCCTCCGCAGGTTCCGTGCAAGCCACCAGACCTGGGGGACATCCGCAAGCCAAACGATGATGGTGAGGGTCAGGGAACAAAGTGCACTTTGGAGGGGCAGTTTCCCCCAAACTTCACCAGTATGGAGGATGATATACAAGGGGGGTATAAGGCCCCCAGCACATAAAAGTTGCGTCATGAATGTTTTATCTTGGAACTGCCGGGGGGCCGTGTCCCCTAAATTTCAGCTGAGTTTGAAGGAACTACTCAAGTCGTACAAGCCGAATTTGCTGTTTTTAATGGAGCCTAGAGTCCATAGTAGAAAGGGTAAAAAGATCCTGATGAAGTATGCCTTTACCAATTTTGTCGCAGTAGAAGCGGAGGGCTTCTCCAGAGGCTTATGGTGCTTCTGGAATAAACAAGTTATAAATGTTCAGGTGCTAAACTACTCGGAGCAGATTATAAACCTAGCCATTACCAATAGCAGCGGGCTAGATTGGGTTTTGTCATTGGTCTATGCCTCACCCACAGAGGAACTGCGACTCACGCTATGGCAGCAAATAACACAGCTGGGGTCAATTTTTCGGTGTCCATGGTGCCTCATAGGGGATTTTAATGAGATCCTATCTCAATCGGACAAGCTCGGGGGCAGATGCTTCACCCGCACTCAAGGCCTTCACCGTGTTCTTGACCTGTGTGAAGTTACATCCCTGCCTTTCTCCGGACCAAAATTTACATGGACTAACGGCAGAACAGGGGCTGGGTTGATCCTCGAACGAATTGACTATGCCTTCAGCAATGTTGCTTGGAGCAATAAGTTTCCAGACGCAAGACTAGCACACCTAACTAAGATGAGTTCGGACCACCATCCGCTTTACCTACAACTGCAACCAACCACCCAGCATCCCAATGCCCCACGGACTTTCAAATTTCAAACCTGTTGGTTGGAACATGAAGACTTTCGCCATTTCCTGATTACAAACTGGAATGACTCGGGGGTCCATATCAAAGACGCGCTTGAATCATGCGCCACCAAACTGAACTGGTGGGGCCAAAATATCTTTGGGAATATTGCCAAAAGGAAAAAGCGTTGTCTGGCTCGGTTACTTGGTACGCAGCAGTCCTTATGTGAGCGCCCATCAAAGTTCCTAGTTAGGATGGAAAAAGATCTTTCGGAGGAGCTGCACCTGATCTTAAAGCAAGAAGAATTACACTGGTGGCAAAAATCCAAACTGGCGTGGATCACCCAAGGTGAACGCAACACGCCTTACTTTCATGCCACTACTATCATGAGAAGGAGAAGGAACTCGGTATCCAAACTCAAGAATACGCAAGGGGTTTGGGTTGAACAAGCCAACGCATTGGGCGAACTGGTTGGTGGTTTTTATAAGGAGCTGTTTGTGGCGGAACCTATAACAGCTGAGGCTAGGTACGATATTCAACTCCCTGCCCTGACTGCAAATGAGAGAAACATGCTTAACAGAGAAGTGATTGATGAGGAGATCTACAGAGCTGTGTTCCAAATGGGTGCACAAAAAGCTCCGGGCCCAGACGGATTTAGCCCGATTTTCTTTCAGTATAATTGGGACCTGGTGGGCGAAGCGGTGGTAAAGTTTGTAAAAGAGGCGTTCCTCATGAAGAAGTTTCCTGTCGAGATGAACCGAACCCTTATCACGCTTATTCCGAAAGTGGCTGTCCCTGAGTATGTGAATCAATTTCGCCCAATTGCCCTAATGAATGTGCTCGTTAAAATCATTACTAAGGTGGTAGCAAATCGGGTGAAGCTAGTCGTGCCTAAGTTAGTCAGTGAAGAACAGTGCAGTTTCATTCCCGGGCGACAAGCAAGCGACAATATTATCATTGTCCAAGAAGTCCTACATTCCATGCGGAAGCTTAAAGGGCGAATTGGAGCCATGGCGATCAAAATCGATCTAGAAAAGGCTTACGATCGCATTAGTTGGTCCTTTCTTGTCAAAGTACTACATGCCGCGGGATTTAGTTCTGACATGGTTGAAATTATTATGTTTGTTGCCACGACAGCACGGATGCAAGTCCTCTGGAACGGGTCTTATCTCCAAGAATTCCAACCGACACGCGGTCTCAGACAGGGCGACCCCCTCGCTCATTACCTATTTGTTTTATGCATGGCCTACTTGACTCAATTGATACAGGGTTCCATTTGCGCCGGCCAGTGGAGGTGCATTAAGACATCGAGAAATGGACCCCCTTTATCCCATTTGCTATTTGCAGACGATCTCTTCTTGTTTGGAAGAGCAACAGAAAAGCAGGCGCGTGTTATGGCGGGTTGTTTGGAGGAATTCTGTGGCGCGTCCGGGCAAAAAGTCAATACTGCTAAATCCATGCTCTATGTTTCCAAGAATGTTGACAATAGGTTGGCTATACAACTGAGTTCCCTATTTGACATTCCGCTAGCTGCGAATTTGGGATCCTATTTAGGGATGCCCGTGTTACATGGACGCGTCTGCAGGAACACATATCAATACCTTGTGGAGAAGGTTAACAAGCGGTTGGCATCATGGAAAGGTAAACTTCTCTCACGGGCAGCGCGACAAATTCTTGTTCAATCGGTCACATCGACTATCCCGTACTATGCCATGCAGACCTCACTGCTCCCTGTTGATACCATCAACCAGCTGGAACGAATCAATAAGAGATTTTTCTAGGGTGACTTTGGGGACAAAAGAAAGCTGCATCCAGTTGCCTGGCAGCGGGTATGCTTACCAAAGGAGGCAGGCGGCACTGGAATAAAACGGCTGCACTATATTAATCTTGCCTTGCTGGCGAAACTTGCATGGAGACTAATTCAAGGGGATAACGCTCTGTGGATTAAAGTCTTGACAGCGAAGTACGGTAACCTTTGGAGCGCTAGAGCCTATAGAAAGGATTGCACACATACTTGGCGAAGCATTATCGCAGCGATACCTCTGCTCGCCGAAGGATTGGATATTAAACAGCCGGAAGACATGGGACCTATGGCATTATCTTGGAAGGGTACCAGCAATGGAAAATTTACCGTGGCATCGGCTTATCGGATGCAGTTACCGGAGGATGATAGAAAAGAGCGTAAACCTTGGATGAACATTTGGAAACTCAGAGGACCTCAAAGGGACAACCTCCTTCTATGGCAGGCACGGATTGACCGACTGCCTACCTACGACCTATTATACTCTCGCCAGCTCCGAAACACGCCAATATGCAGGGTGTGTTCCCAGGCTAACGACGGATGTCTACACGCGCTAAGAGACTGCACCGAGGCAAGGATGATATGGAAAAAGTTAGTGGCGACTAGGCACTGGCGGACCTTTTTTGATGAGTCTTTAGATATCGCCGGGTGGATTGACGCGAATTTGAATGCAAGAGAGGAAGGGCACGATTCACATTTAGGATGGCCATACATTTTTCGCGAAACCGTTGCTACGGTCTGGAAGTCAAGAAACAAGAAATTGTATGACGATGGGTTCGTGCAACCGACAGAGCATTTCATGATGGGCCAGATTTTTGAGCGAGCACGGAACATAAGATTAGCATGGGATAGAACTGCTCATATTCATAGCTTCATGTAATTAGTGTAGGAACTCCGTTGTAAATACTGTTACAAAGTCATGGTAATATAAAGTGATCCTTTCCGCGCAAAACATCCTAATACTCTTTTACCGAGCAATGCTTTTGCAGTCGAGTTTCTTTTTTTTTTCCAGGTAGATACATGCACGCGTGTGAGGGGACACTTACCTATGCATCGGTAACGTCATACATATACACATCATCCCAACATTTGAAATGATCAAACAAATTTTCTGGCTAATATTGTGGGGTTTTTGGTTGTTGTAATAATAAATTCTCTACCAAAATAAAATGTCTATCTTTTATTAGCAAAAGAACGAAAAAAGGAAAAGAAAAAAAAGAAGAGAGAAGAAATTTTTTTAAAAAAAATCATTTCATGGAGTAGTCCATTCCACAATGAAATATCAGCATGCACCAATTATTAGCTCTTTGCTTATCGTCAAACTTAAAATCTGTTGACAATGTCGTTGTCGAAGTCAGCTTCATGGAGGATAGGGTTGTCTCAAAGCACCACATATCTTTCACCATCATTTTTTAAACTTCCCACCATCACTCTCATACACACTTCACTTTCTCCATAACTACCCAGGTGATCATGATAGCTACAAAATCATCCACCTATCTCATGCATCAATAGATAAAATTTTATATTGTCTTAATCCGGGACCCCTTCTGCAGGTGGGAATGCTTTTGTTAATTAATCAAATAAAAATCAACAGAATTGACTTAAGTGAAGGGTTGTCATATTATCCAGAGCCTTGATAAAACTCCATGAAATTCAGTATAAAGAGGATACATAAACTTGACCCAAAGTTAACTTAAGAGGGACATAAAGCTTGTTTCCTTTTTCAATAAAGGTGACAAGTAAAAAAGACGTTAAGACAAATGTGGTTTGCTTTGTACTTCTTCGTAAAGCCAATGAGAGTTCTGTGGGCTTCTTTCCTGGTCTGAAATAATAAATCCATTCCCATCAATTCCGTTGAATATTCACTTGTGGCAGCTGGCACTGTTCCATATTACTAGATAACACCCCCCTCATGCCCTAAAGGCCTAAACAAAGTCCTGGGATTTGGATCCGTGTTAACTATAGTTCTTATTTCATAAGCAGTTGTTTTTTTAGGTTACTATAGTTTAGACTTGACTAATGAAAAATATGTACAAGTAACTAAAAATGTGACCCCCCCCCCCCATTTTTTCGTATTAGTTAGAATGTCTAGTGATTACTGCAAAATTCTATTAGCATTTGCAGTAGAATGAAACCTCTACCTTTAGAAAGAGGAAAAATAATGAGCTGGAGTAAAACATTAAGGCAAATTTGGATATGATGAAATGGAATGCAATTTCTTCCTTGAACAAGAACTTTTTACACCAACTAGAATTTCTAGAGGACTAAGGAACATAAATTCGAGGGGATTAAAGCTAACAGGGGACTATAAATCCTGGATACAGGGATGATCACAAAAAAGACAGTTCTTTTTATATGGGATCTCCAAATGCCAACAAGAAAGCAACAGAATGCCTTTGTTGTCTTGAATCTTAGTCTATAATGTTGCTCCATTGCTTGTGACCAGGAGCCCATTTGGGAGACTTGGGGCTGAAGTAGCTACGCTCCACCCTCGAGTTCAGAAGCTCAACAATTGGAGCAAACTTCACACACCTAGGAGTCTTGTATTGATTAATTGAAGCCCCCAAGCTGATTGCATAATCCATAAGTTTGTCAAATGTTCCAGCCTCCACAATCTTGATCTCAAGGGGACCAATTGACTTATCTGAAACACGGCCTTGGCGGTAAACACTGTTGAGGGACTCTTCAACGGTTAAGCAACAGTCTTCAAAGACTGAGGGAGGAACTGGAGTTGAGCCCTTGAAGTTAAGCTCCCAGTAAAGGACATAGTGGCCTGGGATTGTGGAGGTATCAGCATAGCTTGTATACTCAGCCACATGTGCATCAAATGGCCCCAAGTGGCCTACTGCATTTTTCACTGCATTCTGTAACTCAACTTCATCTGTCTTGTCTGAATCAATGCTCAACACCACATTTTTCCTGCATATGAAGTTGAACTGAGGAGCCTTGTTCTTGAATCCAGCCACCCGCAGCACATCACCAACTCTATAACGATACAAGCCTGCAAAATACACAACTTTAGAATTTCCACACCATTGTGATTGTACATGTGATGCCCCATGGCGACCTTATTATAGGTCTGATAACACTAATTTTTTTTTTTTAAGTTTTAACCTATTCAAACTTAATTTAAGGTCATATGTGTACATTATGTCATGTTCAATCCTTTTTCCGATATGGAACAAAGGGTTACAGGACAACTGGAAACATTAGATAAAGATAAGACCAAAAGATGGAATCTTGAAGGAGCAAGAAGGTACCTGCATAGGTGGTGACGACGAGCTCATATTCGTGACCAAGTTTAACATCAGCAAGATCAACCAATTCTTGCTGCTCCTTTTCAGTAAGAGATTTGGGTTTGGAAATTGAATTGGTTACACCAGAAACATTGCTTCTATGAACAGGGAGGAACTCGAAATAGGCCATGGTGGGAATGAGGGTGTAAGAGACTTCACTTGGCTTGCAAAGGGGATTAAGGTTGACACCAAAGTAGCACTCTGAGGAAGCATACATTGTACAGACAAGAGGCAAACCATTGCTGTAATAATCAAGAGTTGGAATGTACTGGGACATGGTCCCTGTCACAATTACATCAATGTACTTGGTATTAGGCCAAAGCCTAGTAATTATCCCTTGCCATGACTTTTTGCTACATTCTGACTCAATTAAATCAGCAAGTTGTGGATCAGGTTTGAGGATTTTCATCACAGCTTCTCTAACAGAATGATCACTGATTTCTTGATTCAAAGTCCCTGTTCTGATATCCATACATAAAGTGGTCCAATGTTTTTCAAGAAACTTGATAGCCCGAATGAACCCGGATGCAAAAACAGCACCTACCCTAAGGACCTCATGATTCAAGCAAAGCCCACAAAGCATTTGGGAATACATGCTCTGGTAAGAATCAGGGCAAAGAATTGTCTCATTTGGGCTAGTGTAGTTGGTGTAAGGATCATATGGCCTGTCCTTGAAGTGAGAACTTTTGTAGTAGCTAGTCAAAACAGGACGAGCCACTAGCCCACAAGGGGTCTTTGCCTCAGATTTAATAAACAAGAAATACATTCCTTTGCCTTTGTCTAGACCAGGAACAAACTTACTCATCACAGGCATCAGAAGGCTATAAAGCATTGATCTCCTTCCTAACTCTTCCTCAATTGTTGGCATCAATTTCCTTTCCCCTCCAGAAGTGCCAGAACTGTTTATACATAACAAAAGACAACTTTTTTTTAGAGATCACAAAGCTCATTTTGGAAATAAGACCACATGCAGCATCTTCTCTCCCTAACAAACCTTTCTTACATATCATAAATTATTAAAAGAAAGGGCATACAAATTGAATTTCCATCTCAACTAAAGAATGTCACACAATCCCTTAGATCAAGATATATTAACAATATATTCTACTTTTACCACGTGTTCATACAAAAGATTTCCGGAAAAAGAAGGAAACTTTTTACATGAACAGCATTTCTTGTCTACACAAAGTAAAAGCATGGTAAAAACAACAGTTATATAAAAAAGAATAAGCTCCAAAAAGAAAAAAAAAAACAGACCTTGTCAAGAACTCAGAAACGGGTCGCGAAGAAAGGATAGGGCTCTTGTCGCCATTAGCAATACGGTTGATATCAGACTGGATATCTTCATAGGTTACAACAGGCATGACTTTCTTGAAAGTCTCCCTGTCAGTAACATGACCACTAAGACCATGTCGTTTTAAATATTCAACGTTGGCATTTTGGGACAATATTTCAGCTAGAATCCTCTTCTGAACCTCATCAGGGTTTGAAGTTACTTCCTCAATGAATTGATAGATCTTCTTGTTTTTCTCTGCAACACTGTTGTCACTAGCCCACTGGCTTTTTGGTGCCTCAGGCATGATTTTTTTGTGTTGAAAAAAATGCAACAGAAAGGAAAGATGGAAATCAGAGAATTGTTAGAGGAGAGAACGAGGGAGATAAAAGGCTAGGTGGTGAGAAGGAAATGAAGATGGAAGCAAGTTTATATAGAGCAAAACAGCAAAAGGTGGGTGGTCCATGGCTTTTAAAAGAGAAAACAAAGACACATACTAGTACGTAATTTTGTACCAAGTCATATAAGTTAATTATTTAAAATACATTTTTAACACACATGTGAAAAGATTGCAAAATCATGGTATAAAGTATGCTTCGATACGGTGAAACGTCCAAAAAATAAATACTTAATATTGTACGATTCATAAAAAAAACATTGTCATGTCAAGCTAGTTCTAGACTCAGACTTAGATCCTATATATGTTGTTACGAGTGTTAACGAACCGAGGCGAACCGAATACTAGATTTTCGAATTTAGATTCGTTTAGCTAAACGAATTGTTTGGATCGGTTCGTTTACAATAGCGAGCTTTAAAATTGATTCGAGTTTGGCTCGATAACACTATAACTATTTAAACGAGCCGAACAGTTCACGAACAGTATAGTTCGTTTTACTAAACGAACCCAAATAGGTGTTCGAACTCAGTTAGTTTAAGTAAAATTTATGAACGAACTCGATTAAAATACGAATCAAACTCGAACAGTTTGCGAACTGTTCGGTTCGCTTAACACCCTTAGATGTTGTCAAGTCTATTGTACCATCGTTGAACTCTAGTTCTAACCGTTAGCTTTCTCTTTTCTACATATTTTGATGTTACTCCACACATTTCATTTCTTACTCTCTTAAACCTACGTATTTTAATGTTGGTTCAGTCTTTTGTCCACTTAATTCTTTCTTATCTAGTTCATTTGATTAAGGTTGATGAAGTAGATTCAGTTTAACTATCTACATCTCTTTTAGTTGATTCAATTTCCACTAGTTACTTTCTCTTCTATCTTACTGATTTATGATTGTGCCTTTCAACTATTCATTTCTCAATATTATCTTTGACATGTGATAATAATCATATTGTTTATTATTATAGTCATTGAAATGTATCAATTATTCAAGAAAACATGTGTGTTCAACATATATATGAACCAAACGACACATTTCAGTTATTTATTAGAAAAGATACACGTTTACATGGTAATTTTTATTAGGAAGGACAAGGCAGAATGGGGGGGCTGGGGGCTGTGTTTTTGAATTGATAGTATAGTATGGAGGGTTGGGGAGAATATGTAGTTCCATTAGGCAACATGCTCTTAAGACTCAAGAAGACATAAAACTTTCATGTTTCATATTATTTGCCTGTACAATTCTGGCAGTGTACCATGTCTTCTACGTATTTGCTATCATTATTTGCCGTAATTCGCCCCAATCCTCGTTGCTCTGTCCTTTCTACATTATTGGCCGTACCCAGTTCAGTGAAATTTCTCAATGTGCCGGGATTTTAAGTCATGATTTTTAGAGCCTGTTATTTCCAGGGTTCAAATACGAGGAGTCTAAAAGTGAGACAAAATATGAGCATCCAATTACTGATTTTGTACATATGGCGATGCATGATTGAATACCTCATATTTTGACTACTCAGATCTGAACCCGTCATTTCCAAAGTTCTCACACGAATTTACACAGTCCCTTTATTCGGGATGTCAAAGTTACGTGACACATGAAACACATGTTTATATATATATATATATATATATATATATATATATATATATATATATATATATATATATATATATATATATATATATATTAAAGAGGAGAATCAAACTCGAGAAATGCTACTCAACCATTAGACCTAAAGGTTTTTCGCATATATATACATATATAAATTAGGGAGGGGAATCGAACTCGAGACCCGGGAATGGAATAAATGCTACTCAACCATCAGATCTAAATGTTTTTCGCATATATATACATATATATATATATACATATATATATATACATATATATATATATATATACATACATATATACATATATATACATACATATATACATATATATATATACATATATATATATACATATATATATATATATTAAGCGGATATGAAAATCAAGATCAAGAAACTATGTTTCTTTCGCTGTCTCTGTGCTTTTTTATGTTTTAATTCTTCGAATGCTATCACAAATTAGGTCAGTGAATATAGCCTTTGGTCTTCTCGCAATATATGCGATAATGAGGTGAAAGAGCTGATATTCCGTCTATGCAAGGACTTTAGACCCTTTAGTCAACCAAGGCCTCTATGACATATACGTGTGTATCTATATACATATATTTATTTATATAAAGAGCATTATATAAAATAACGTTTCCGGTGCACTAGGCTCTCCCGTTTACACAGAATCCAGAGATAGGTCGGATCGCTTCGAATCTTATGTATGTATATAACATGATTAGACCAGTTTATGATCAAGATTATCATGCCAATGCGATGCATTATGCCCCGCTCTTCTCTAAACTTTCTGAAAATAGAAAATATTAGTACCATTAAAATAGTTGCACCAAATTGAATGAAGAAAAAATAAGGAGTCCATGTACGCCAAACTAGCATTTACAGCAGAAATGCTAAATTTGTAACAGAAACTACTAGCAATCTATTCCTCTTAGCAAAAAAGTTTTACACCTTCAGATATATATATATGTGTGTATATAATCCTTTTATCCCATCATATTAGTATCAACTTTGCATCCATTTTAAAGTTGAATATTTTCGATTTTAAAGATAGATAAAAAGAAAAAAAGAAAGAGTCATAAATATTACCTAAATACCTAGAATGCTGTGTTCATGTTGATGTTTGTGTAGAATAGAAGAAGGAAAACCTGGAAGCTGGAAGCCAGATTCCGGAGGTCAATTTAAAGTGAAGGTTTTTTATATGATAGGTTAGTTGGTAATGGGGAGCAGTGCCCTGTGATTACGGCTGAAGCAACACTTGTACCCGTCGATGCTCCTCCATTTACCAACATCCCCCCTCCTCGTTTCACTTACCGCTGACATAAAGCTACATTTTTGTACATCGACATAGTTCACTTAGTACTCGAGTATCAGATTACCATAAAAATCTTGTGCATCCAACTCAACGCGGACACCTTAGTTAACAAACTCCTATGATTTTACGTCATTAAAAAGTGGACGCTCATTTCAACTTTCAATAATGGAGAAGAACTTCATCGTTATCCTGTGAGCACAGTTAAGGTTGAAATATATACATATAAATTATATACGTAATACATACAAGAGAGACGTATACTATGATCTTAATACCATACACAACCAAAGGCGTATGATTAAGGCTTTTGACTTGTATTAGTTGTCAACGTATATACGCATGTCATGCATAATATTTAATTTTGGGCTTACGTATTTGATTGAATGTTGCAAATTCTAATGCTTGACAATCACATAATTTATGGGCACTTGTCGACCATGGAAGTTGGGAAAATGCGACAATTTAAGCGCAAGAGTACTAGAATTTGGGAAGGCGTAGAAACTGCAGTTCTTTTATCATACTCATAAAAATGTGACACGGAGACGTGAAGACAACAACCTGAGGTGTTCGGGTATTAGACTTCCGTATTTACACATAGTCTAGAGAAATGTAGGATGCTTCGTGATCTGATGTACGTAGTCTTTGTTGGAGAATTTAAGGTTGGGCTTTGGCCCATCGTTGGGGATTGAAGATTTGGGCTTTGGCCCGTTAATGAGTGTTGCTAAACTTGGTTGAGCAACGTACTTTGAGCTTAATGAGTTTCCGATAATGAAATCAAAAACTAATGAATCCTTAGTTATCCACGTAACGAGTAGTTAACGTTAGGATGTGGAAACACTCAATTGTGTATTGTGTGAATGTGAAATTAATGCTCAAAGTAGATGGAAATGTTATGGATGGGTGATGTGTCACCTGTGTGGAGGAATGCCTCGTTGGAAGTGTCCATGTGGCGTAAAAAGCATCTGACGGACATCGATCGATGACATCGATCGATGTCACTTCGATCGATCGATGTTATCGATCGAAGTGGATCAGAGAGCTTCGATCTCTTGGTAGATCGATCTAAGTGGATCAGAGGACATCGATCGATCACTTCGATCGATCGATGTCTCTTAGATCGATCAATTTGATCGAATGAAGTACTCAGTCAGACATCAGTCGATCACATCGATCGATCGATGTCACTTCGATCGATCGATGTGATCGATCGAAGTCTGACAGCGGGCTGAATCATTTTGATTGTGCGGTTAGGTTTCAAACTTGAAACTAACACTATCTTCCGGTTTAAAATAAGATCAATCTGTTATGATCTAACGCTGACAGGGAAGATAGCTTTGATCTAACGACCGAGATTTAAAACTGTCTTAACTGCTTAACCGAATATGGTTTCCATCTAACGATCCAGGTTTAAACCTGCTAATCTATCTTCGATCCAAAGGCTGAGATTAAACCTTTCTAATCTAGATAGGAGGTTTTAATCTGACGGTCTAAATCAAACTTCGGTTTTGATCCAACGGTCACGGTTCCTTGTTCTCCAACCGACTCCCCTATATAAAGAGGGCTAAGGGTGTTCATTTGACACACACCTTTTGCTCTTAGCATTTTCAACGCATTCTGCATTCGTAGCACGTGAGTCTTGCATATTGTCCGGGAGAAGTCAGGACACTCTAGCGTTCGAAGGAGTTCAAGTTCAGCAGTGCCGCTCAACTGAACAGGTACCCGTTGTATCCTGGGAGACGGTTGCTCACACCGGTTGGGCACAGTATACCGGAGCAATACGTCTTAAGGACAGAGTCCTCGACTCGCCCGGGTTTGATTTATTCTGTTTCATATGCAACATTGTACGACTGCGTCTTGGTACAGGATTGATTGTCTCTAACAGTCTTACCCTACACTTTATACAAGAGGCTGTTTTTGCGACTCGAACATGTGACCTCAAAATCACAAAACAACAACATTACCAATTGATTCTATGCCTCGCCCTCAGGTGAAGACAAGAATACTTTGAATTTTTCCCCCGAGAGCATAGCTCAGTTGTTACTTGGGTTAAATGTTGCTCCACAAGGTACCGAGTTTGATTCCAGGTGCACACACAGTGTGGGTGTTTCACTGATGTCTGGGCCAAAGACCCAGTTTGCAGTGAACACCTTGTATGTGTTCCTTGTGTATCACCTCCACGATGCTCTTTGAAGCTGGGACAGTGGGACCCTCATGGCCACAATACCACCTTTTGCTCCAAGAATAATTTGAATTTTAATATTTATGACTCTTTACTATGATAAACTAAAAGTTCCTGGATTGCAATTTCTTGAAACAGTACTTGCTTAACATCTTAAATTATATTTTTTAATTATTATTTTGGTTTAGAAGTAATAAAAATAAAAAGATGGCTCTCTTTCCACTTCTTCTTGACCTTTCACAACTTTTTAGTGCAAATTGTTTGACAAAGACGATGAAAGGACCACCTTTAACCCCCCCCCCCCCCCAACCCCAACAAAGCTAGTTCATTTTGCATGACTTGAAACAAAATAAAACCTCGGAATTTGCATGAAATATTTGACATTGCCCTCTTCTTTTGGAAGTTTGCTCCCCAAATGCACTACTATTAACTTTAATGTTATCTTGTGCTTAACTTATTGGTCTTACTATGAGTACGGATGGATTATTGATAGACTTCTCTTGATTAAAGAAGTCTTCTTTTTTGCCTAATCACGCAAGGCCAACAGTAGGCGTTCAGAATTTTCAGAAGGGGTTTGGTTGGGGTTTAGGATAAGGAAATGAGTTTAGAGGAATCCAAACCTATTAAAATTATTTGTTTGGGGAAATATAGGTATAAGTTTTAGAGGAATCCAAACCTATTAAAATTATTTGTTTGGGGAAATATAGGTATAAGTTTCGGTTTGATATCCAAGTATTTGATAATTGATATCGTTTTTTGATACTAGCCCCCATGTCTATCAATATGGGGAATGAGGGGTATGGTCGATTAACGCCGCCGACCACCGTCCGCTGTCGGCCGGTCACTATTCTGGCCGGTCAAATTTTTTCAACCGACTACATTCGATACCCATTTCAATTCCGATACATTCCAAACACCATCAATGTCTACCATACACATTCCCACTTCAATACCAAACAATTATCACTTTTAAGCCCAAACTCATGTACTTCAAACCATACCCTGTCATAACCATTCTAATTCCGATTCCGATATCTAAATACGAACCAAACTCTAGTGGTAAGGAATCACACACTTTGAAACTATAACAAACTAAACAGCATCCTACTCTTTAATTAATACTGCAACAATGACACATAACAATATATCCTAACAACATCAAAAGCTATCGCTAGGATCTGAGAAGGGTGAGAGGTAGACAAACAATACATCCATCTCAAAAGATAAAGAGTTTGATTGCAGCAAAACTTTCGGCTCTATATATATCTGCATAGACAATTAATGGAAGATAACAACTTTCTTCTTGTATGCTACACATACTGTGATTTTCTTATAATTAGTGGAAAAGGGTATTTAGAAATCTGATTAGTTTGAATTAATCACCGTAAAACTTTGCCATAAGGAATAACTTGTTTAAAAAATAGACAGCAACATCTATCATTTTGCTGCAGGCCGTGAAAGTTGAAACTATTTGTGAGTTGCGACTCCTTTAGTCGTCATTTCCTTCGATGTAATAATACAATATTAAATAATTGTTAACTAATCGTCCAAATTTCACAAAGGTTAAATCTCTAAGTGTAATGGATTCCTCTATCTCGTCTATATGGTCATTAATTAGATTATGTAAATTAAAAAAAAATTGTCTCTAATGAACATGTCAAAATTTGTTTACAAGTAAATCTATAAAAAGTCTTTAACTTGAGCCATTTGTAGAATTCAAATCTTCAGTGTAGATCGTCTGCGTATGCTATTATTTTTCTACCATATGTATCTGCATGCATTTTCATATTTCAAAAACTTGTTTTAGCTATAAATCTTCTTATATTATGAAATAACAGTTGATGGATACAGCTTGACATAATTTTTATTATAGGTCATCTTTCTATCACATGGGTATGGTCGCATACATCCGATTTTTCCATACTGTGACATAAATAGAAGCTTCTAAGACAATATAGTAATATTGTTGATGTGGTATAATAATTCAACCCTAAACAAACTTTCCGGCCCTGCTTTCTAGACGGTGTTAGTTAATCATATTAACGGTGTCATGTTACTTGAGTAGGGAGCACTAAAATTAAATTGGAAAATGAGTTTTTTTTTTTTTTAAAAAAAGAAAAAGACAAGTGGGAATGACATGTCGTTACACAAACGTATAGCAGAAATAAGTGAACAATTAGTGTGGGCACCTGACAGCTGGCACCATAGACATAAAGACCTGCTTGCCGTTTCCTCATATGGACGGCCTAAATGGAGTCCGAACTCGTCGCTTCATTAGTTGACCACGCTTTCGGTCCTTTCCTAGTACCTCAGAGTCTATTTCAAGTGTATTATGTGTGAGCTTCTTTAGCATGCAAGCTTACCTGCAATGTTGGAGGTTTTTTATGCAGAATAATGTGTAAATGATCAAGCTCCTGTTAGCAGACCGTTGGGTACTTGATTTACATCCATACACCAGCTTTGGGACTGGGGCAGTGACCTTTACTGGTTGGAATTCAACCTTAAAAAGAATTCATACATGATTCCGGTTGTAAGTAGTTTCTAGAGGGTGTAAATTAGTTGGATAAAGTATTTTACCTGATAACCCGTGTTTACTACAAACTAAACCATTAACATTTTAATCCAATTGAATCGGATACTATGGTCTGAATCAATATTGGTTTAGATAGCATTGTTGTACATACGTATCTTGGTTCGAACATGCGTCTTTGTGATGTAATGTCCTAAGCCGAGTAACAACTAAGCTCCGCTTTGTGTCGGCCGTTATCTATTTCTCATGGATTTCAAACATGTCCAGAAGAATTAATATTACTAGATGATTATTTTCTATCCTGAATACTGCGATTAATTTAACTTTTTTGCATTAACTTTTTCTTGGTAAAACTGTATTACCTTTTTTTATCTCAAATTATTCGTCATTGTAAAACTCAAAAAATTGAATCAAATAGTGCGCGACCAACAGATGAACAAGAATAAGCTAATAAGATAAACTTGGAACAGAGAAAAGTAAAGAGAAAAAAAGCCCAACTCTTTTTCTAATTGGAATAAAAAAAAAAGAAAAATGAATACTCGACATTCATATGTATTTTTCAGTCATACCATAATGAGGTGAACAATAACACCAACAACAATATCCAGTATATCCAACGACAGTAAAAACTATCGATATGATCTGGACAGGGTGAACGACATACAAACAATATAAATCAGATAAATTGGTCACTCTTCTTATATTGTGAAGTAGTAGTTGATCGACATAGCTTGATGCATCATTATGGGTCATCGGGAAACAACCTCTGTATGTCTCTAACATATGAATATGACTACGTACATCCGACCTCCTAATATCTCACTATAGGTGGAAGTATCTATGACAATACGGTAATGTTGTTGTTTTTTAAAGCTAGTTTGTATTCATTGTGGTTAGACGCTGAGTTAAGACTTTAATGCATAAAACTAGTTTTGAGACCTCAAGACGGTGAATTAAAAGCCTTACTGACTATCTATGATTGATTGTTGCATATTTTTCTCTATCTTGTTTAACATACACTAGCATGTTCTAATTGCGATTCTAATAAAACTTATGTACTATCCTATGACATGGCGTGGATTCTTGACATTTCCATGGCCTAATACTCTTTTTAGTTTGTGTTACGTTTCTTAACATAAATGTTAAAGAAGATAACAAATAGCATTGAGAACATAACAAGAAAGATATTTAATAATTTAGATATAAGACCTCACTAAACACCAACCTGCCGACTTCCTTCATTTCATCCAAAAGCAATGGTAATAGAAAAAAAAAAGAAGGGGGGGGGGGGGGGGGCAACTTTGGGTCCAGCAGCAGCCACCTAATCTGATTTCATGGTCAAAAGAGGTAGACGAACAAACCAAGGAAAATAATAATCAATGTTAAATCACAGGTTAATGGAACAGTTAAGGTCAAGAGAATTCTGCATGGTGGGGGAGCAAGAAATAAAGGATAAGCTACCAAGTACTGCCTTCTCAACTTGTGCGCATAGTGCTTGGTGCTTTGCGAAACTCCGGGCGGCCATAATCGCCTAGGCTTTACATATGGTTGCGGGCACCGCCTGCTGATTTGGTAGCTCGGTGTACAATTCGACCGAGCTAGGACCTGAAATGGTACGATAAAAGAAACAATGTTGTCCTGTTCTTTTACTTGGATACACACACTTATAGATATACACATACATATACTTATAGATATATATACACCTATGAAATATACGTATAATGCACAATGATATAGGGTGGTCGGTGTACAGCTCACCATCGATGGTCAAGTGGTACCACAAGTAAGTAAGTTTAAGTATCTAGGATCATTTGTGCAGTAGAATAGGGACATATATAATGATGTAGCACATCGAGTTCAAGCAGGTTGGTGTAGATGGAGGGCGGCCTCAGGGGTGCTGTGTGACAAGAATTTCCCAACTAAGTTAAAGGAAAAATTTTATAGGGTGACAGTGCGACCGGCAACGCTATATGGGACAGACTGCTGGACCATTAAGAGGTCACAATTGCAGAAGATGGAAGTAGCAGAGATGAAGATGTTGAGGTGGATGTGTGGGCATACAAGGCTAGACCGGATCAGAAACGATGTGTTTCGAAAAAGATTAGGCGTGGCTAGTATAGCAGATAAGATAAGGGAGGGAAGAATGAGATGGTTTGGGCATGTAAAGCGGAGGCAGACAACGACGTCGGTCAGAACAATTGAAAGCCTCATTGTAGAGGGGAACAGGAGTAAAGGCAGACCCAAACTGACTTGGGATGAGCAGATTAGGCACGACCTACTAGATTTATACCTCTCTGAGGACATGGTCCAGGATAGGAGTTCATGGAGACATAAGATTAAGATTAACGAGGTATAAGTCATATATAGGGATACCTTATAGTATATTTAGGGACATAGATAGGCGTAGACACTATCTACGCTTTAGGTTGACTTTGCACTTGGTTGCTTATATTTTACCGTTGTTTTGCATTACATGTACGTATACACGTGATGTGTATTTTAATATTGCAAGCATCTTTTTTGTATTTTCTGAATTTCATCACTAACACACTAGCACATCATATCTCTATTATTATGTCATTTATGCAGGTACATTTAGAGCTGGGGGTCTCACTGGAAGCAGACTCTCTATCCCTTGGGATAGAGGTATTGTCTGCCTACCACTTACCCTCCCCAGACTTTAACGATAGTTTTTGCTGTCGTTAGGATATACTGGGTACGGATGATGATGATGAAAGTTTACTAGCAACGTATGTGTGTTGTATTAGCACCTTTTTAATTGAAATTATAATAACTTCATAAGTTTACATTTTTTCAAGCAAAACCCGTAATTTACTGCAAAGTGGAATCAAACATAATGGCATGGAACACAACTGGAGGGGGATCCGTGCCCCCCATCGCCTTACATGTATCAAACTAAGTCCCAATCTCTGAAGCTCAAACTGAGCCATGAGAACTGTAGTGCAACAGAAATAAGAACGCAAGAAATCAAAACGGTAAAAAAAAAAAGAATTTACATGATTCAACAATGTATCTACTTTATGAAAGAAAACTGATACGAATTTACTATTAATTTGTATGTAAGGTTACAACATCAATACAATTAATCATAACTCCGTCTAAAGTCTAATAACTAAAACGGTCAAGCACTACAAAAAAAAGAGCATATAGCGACAGACAAAAAACGTCGCTATTTCGTCGCTACAGGCATATAGCGACGAAATAGCGACGAAAAATGAATGTCGTTATACGGCTTGTCGCAAAGCAAATTTCGTCGGCAATGCGTCGCTGTATTGCGACGAAACAAAATTGCGTCGGTGTATCGTCGCAAAACTGCGACGAGAAAATGTCAGGTCTGCGACCTTTATTCTGTTGTCGCTGTTTCGTCGGTAAATTATTTCGTCGCTATTTCGTATTTTTTATTTTTTTTATTAATGTTCTGCGACAAATAATTTCGTCGCAAACTTTCGTCGGTATATGTTTTACCGTCGCTATTTATTATTTTTTTATTTTTTGTTTCCGTTTTATTTCGTCGCAAAATGTCGTCGTTAATATGTCTTGTCGTCGCTAATTTTAAATTTTTGTTTTTTTATTTCCGATCTGCGACAGACCAATTTCGTCGCTGGTTCGTCGGTATTTTTTATTTTTAAAAATATTAAATTTACTAATAATTATTTTAAATACATTATTTAATATTAAATTTTAAATTTTTTTTGATTTATTAATAATATTAATACATTAGTAATTAAAAAGTTTTTATTATTATTATTTAATTTCTATAATATATTTTATTTTGTATATTAAATCATTTGTACAAATATTATACAGTAATACGGTATTTGCGCATTCAAGTTCGTATAATTAAACAACACAAACGAAATAGAATCCGTAAAATTGTCAGATAGAATATATAAAAATACAAAGAAAATGTCAATACAACAAATGAAATAGACTGTACAAACAATGAAAAAATAAAAAACTATGAAGAGGAAGATGGAGGGGGATCATGCGGAGAAGAGTGACCATCAGGAGGGCGGGGCTGAGGCTGAGGCTGAGGCTGAGGCTGAGGCTGAGGCTGAGGCTGAGGCTGCGATGAGTTGGAAATGAAAGTCATGACGACCTGGGACAGCTGGAAGATTTGTTGGTTCGTTGCCTGCTGCACCTGCATCGTCTGATGCTGCGCCTGCTCAAACGCATGCTGAAGCGCCTGCTGAAGCGCCTGCTGCATCGCCTGCTGCTGCGACTGCAGTGCCTGTAAACTCTCCTCTTGCCTCGTCCTGATGGACTCTATCTCACGCTGCAGCGCCGCATTATCTGCTTCCAGGCGCGAAATATCCTCTGGCGTCGCAGAAGGCGCGGAGGTGCTGGCCTCAGAGGAAGCACCTGGATGCAGAACTTCGGGAAAGAATCGCGGCGCTGCTGATCCAACCCCGTACACCTCCTTCTTCTTCTTATTCTGAGGGCCGACGGTCCGAACCGCATCCCAATAAGCGCGGTTCTTGTCGGCCTGTTCGCCCCTATCTGCGAGTAATCTGTTGTACTCGTCCTGAAATGAGAATATGAATTGTTATGGTTTAGCAATAAAACAAACTAAGGAAAAAAACAAATGAAATCGTAGTCTACTTACACTGATGTCGCGAGCCTTCGTCGTGATCCAGTCCTCCGTTCCGTCGGAGGCTCTCTTCCGATGCGTCTTGTAGAAGAGATCGTAGGAGGCTGGCCACTCCCCCGTCTCCTGTTGCTGAAAGAATGAAATAAAATATGTTAGTGATATGCAGAATTTTTAAAAATTTCGGCATGACCTATTCGTTTATCGGAGGTATCCCGGCCTTAAAGGCCTCTCCCAAGTCAAATCACATGTACCAACTTAAAGTAACCATATACGAATACCAAAAAAACAACAGCGCAACATAAGTAATCAACGAATATAGATAATCCACTTAACTCACTGAATGTAAATAATCCAATTAAGTCGATGAATGTAAATAATCCAATGAAATCAATGAAGGTCGTTATAATCCAATATTAAAATACTCACCATAGAACGCATCGTGGTGGCGTGGGAAACCGAACCACCTGAGTGTGTGGCAGGTGCTGGGCCCTGTATGTTGCCGCTGCGCCGGTTCGCCGCGTTCCGGGCGCTGCGGGCTTGGTAAGCAGGGTCCCTCCACCCTGCTACCCACGCCGCCCAGACGGCCTCGGATACGTAGGCAGGCCTTACCCACGTGGGGTCACGCTCCGACTTGGTCTTGAGGGAGTTGACGAAGTCCCCGTAGCGTTTGGCGGCCCTATGCCGCCAGGCCTGCTCCACGTCGCGGGCGATGTCGGCTGGCCAGCTGTACGACTTCTGCAATTATCATACGGAGGAATAATAAAAGTGTGGTTAGAAAAGTAATGATTGATTACGCATCAAAAATTGAAATTCATCAAATTTGAATACCTGAAACTCATCCCAGTAGAAGCTACGTGTCTCCGGGGTGACACGGCACCAGGTATATCCAGATGGGTCAAGCCTCAGGTGGAAGGACCGGGTGATGCAACCGGAAAGCGCGCCATTGTCCGATCCAAACCTGAAAGAGTTTAAGTTGTTAGGAAAAAATAACGCGTGAAATATATTTGAAAACATGTTAAATAAATTAATCATCACTTACGTATGGGTATCATTTGACCAAGGGAGGGGACGACGTCCTGATATGACACCCTGGTCCGATGCCGCATCAGACGCCGGATGAGGTGCTGAAACGCTGGGTGTGGGTGGCGTCGTATGTCTGGGGGGTGCGGACATGTCGGCAGACCGTAAAAGGTCTGAGTCCGCAGCCAGAGCGGCGGTCGAAACCGAGGCATACGTATCATGCTGAGAAATGAAAGCATCGAACTCTCCTTGAAGGTCCTGTGCAGATGGTGGGTATGTGGATCTCGTCGGTAAACCGTCACTAGCCATCAGATCTGAGAGGAACATATTAATAATTTTTAAACGGAGGGCACAAAAAAATAAATCATTTATATATACCGTATATACATATATATACCATATATACCATATATACCCGTATATACCTGTACATACATATATATACCATATACATATATACCCGTATATACATATATATACCCGTATATGCATATATATATATATACACCGTATATACATATATATACCATATACATATATGTACCAAAAATAGATTATATAATTATAAATATATTTAAATAGGAAAAATATATATACATACATAATTCTACCAAAAAAAAACAGTTTCTAATAATTTTACATATATTTATATACAAACATTACAAAAGATATATTACAAATCTATTAAAAACAGTTTTTACAAATTTAACTATATTTAAATACGAAATTAAATATATGTACCGTATATATGTATTTGTGCGTGTATATATGTATTAAAAACATATACATACATATACTTATACATATACATACATATACATACATATACATATATATACATACATTTACAAATCTATTAAAAACATATACATACATATACCGTATATATGTATATGTGCGTGTACCGTATATATGTATATGTGCGTGTATATATGTATGTATATATACCGTATATACATACATATACCGTATATACATATATGTATATATATATACCGTATATACATACATATATATATATATACCGTATATACATATATATATACCGTATATACATATATGTATATATATACCGTATATACATACATACATATATATATACCATATATACATATATATATATACCGTATATACATATATATACTATATACATATATATGCCACCCACAACCACCCAAGCCCACCCACACCCAGGCACCACCGCCGCACCACCACCCAGCCCCCACCCCCGACCACAACCAGCTCCAGGCCCCCACCCCCCGCACAACCCAGCCCCCACCCCGACCACAATCAGCCCACCCACACCCAGGCACCACCGCCGCACCACCACCCAGCCCCCACCCCCCGACCCACAACCCAGCTCCAGGCCCCCACCCCCGCACAACCCAGCCCCCACCCCGACCACAATCAGCCCACCCACACCCAGGCACCACCGCCGCACCACCACCCAGCCCCCACCCCCGACCACAACCAGCTCCAGGCCCCCACCCCCGCACAACCCAGCCCCCACCCCGACCACAATCAGCCCACCCACACCCAGGCACCACCGCCGCACCACCACCCAGCCCCCACCCCCGACCACAACCAGCTCCAGGCCCCCACCCCCGCACAACCCAGCCCCCACCCCGACCACAATCAGCCCCAGCCCACACCCAGCACCACCGCCGCACCACCACCCAACCCCCACCCCCGACCACAACCAGCTCCAGGCCCCCACCCTCGCACAATGTGAAAACATACCCCATAGCCACCCAGCCCCATCCACAGCCAGGCAGCCCCACCCACAACCACCCTCCGCCGTCCCATCCAACACCCAGTCCCACACCGCCCCACCCAGCCCGAATCCCTCCACCCCAGCACAATCCCTCCACCCCCGCCCACAACCCACCACCAACACCCACAACAAAGAATTCAATCTATACCTACTTAAAATCATTTAAAAAGAAATAGGAAGAAAAACTAACCGTTGCAGGGAGGAGATTTTGCCGGGGGTCCTCAGAGCGAAGTTCGCCGGTGGGAGGGGGGGAGAGTTTTTGCGGGGGAGGCCGGGGGGAGATTTTTTGCGGGGGAGGGAAATGGGGAAGAAGAAGGGGGAGTTCAGTTTATCTTCGAAATTTTGCGACGAAATAGCGACGGAACGTCCGTCGCTATTTAGTTTCGTCGCTATTTTTCATGGGTCGTCGTTATTTCAAATTTGGCGACGAAACATTTCGTCGGTAACTCGTCGGTGTTATCATTTTCGAAAAAAAAATAATACAAAATATAAAGTAGTATATACATGAATATAAGTGCATCAACACATACACACTTTCATATAAAGAGGTACATAAAAAATTTTGGCTAACGTCAATCTTCCTGGTCATCTGCATCCTCATACGCATCTTCATCTTCGTCTTCATCTTCATCTTCATCTACATGCTCGTCGTCCTCTTCATCCTCGTATTCGTCTTCGACTACGTCTTCAATATTGTCAGGCGGTTGTATGTTGAGATGAATTTCGATAAAACCGCCGTTGGGGTCATTTAGAGGGAGGTCGTGCAGTTCAACATGTGTCGTATCTAGAACGGACGGGTTTTCTTCTTGAAATGCGGCGTCCATACCATCTGAAACTGTCTGTATACTCACATCAAACTTGCTCGATTTCACTTTGCACACAGCTCGCCAGTCTTTTGAGCTCGCATTCATCCTCGTTGTTGGATACGATAGATAGTACACCTGGGACGCTTGACTAGCCAAAACGTATGGATCGTATTTTCTGTACCGTCGCCCTTGGTGTATGTCTACCAACTTATATTGGTCGTGGACCTTTGTGCCAACGCGATAACCTTCTCGAGTTGGATCGTACCATTCGCATTTGAATAAGACCACCCGCTTTATAGGCAATGCGGGATATTCGAGCTCAATGATGTCAGTAAGGTAGCCGTAGAAGTCATCCTCGTCCGGGCTATTGTCATAACGCTTGACACACACACCGCTGTTCTCCGATGATTTTCGGCTGGCATGGGAGACTGTGTGGAATCTATACCCGTTGACAAAACACATGTCGTGTCGCGTGACTCTGTTCAATGGACCCTCGGCTACTGGCGTCAGAATGTAACCGTACTCATCGTCAGCCAGATGACCTTTGCTCGCCTGTAAAAGGACAAGTAAATATACATCAACGGGGCAATAAATGTGTATCACATATCGTACACGTAACAGGCAAATACTAAACTTACATGCCACCTGAACCAATCAGCAAACTTGGAATCTAACTCATTGTTTATTGCATCGCTCGATATACCCGGTGAACGGTGTTGCAATAAATCAACGAACAAGCTGAAGCAAATTACGAATGTGTACCCTGTATATATTTGTAACATAATGGATAGAGTATCGCAAGGTATTTACAAAATAAAATGGGAAATCGTTTATACCTCTGGAAACGGTCGACTTGACGGCAGTTGCGCAGAACATAAGAATGAGCAATCTTCAGCTCGCTGTCCCCCAATATCATTTCCTTTCCCTGTCCGTGAAATCTGATCGGATGTGTGAATATTGGGAGGACACCGGATCTGGAAATGCCGTCGTCGTTCCGGGGAACATCTCTGCACCTCGACGGGACATCTGGCTCGAAGTAATGAGACACGAAGGTCGATGCTTCCTCCGTCAGATAGGCATTGCACATAGAGGCCTCGACTTTCGCCTTGTTCTTGATGTTCAGCTTCAAATGCCTGAGATATCTGTTCATATAGTGAATATATGTTCAAATGCATATCGCTTAGACACATAAGAATGTCATGCACATAAAAAAGAGTACCTCTCGAAAGGATACATCCACCTGTACTGAACAGGACCACCAACACGTGCCTCGTATGGTAGATGAACTGGCAGGTGTTCCATTGAATCAAAGAAGGCCGGAGGGAATATAGTTTCCAGCTTGCATATGATCACTGGGATTTCGCCCTCCAGCCTTGACATATCATCCGCCCTGAGTCTCGTGGCTGTAAGACATCTGAAGAACTGACTCATCTCGGTAATTGCTTCCCATACATTGGTTGGAAGCAGCTCGCGGAATGCAATGGGCATCAACCGTTGCATGAACACGTGACAGTCGTGGCTCTTCATCCCGTGCAAACCGCGTTTATTCACGTCGATGTTCTTCGACAGGTTCGAAACATGGCCATCAGGAAATCTAGCCGTCCCTAGCCACGATAACAACGCACTGACCTGCTCCGCATTCAGCGTGTACGAGGACTTCGGCATGTATGATGTGCCAACGGGATGCAGCTCCGGTCGCATGTTGAGGTCGCGCATATCAAGTCGTGCCTTCGAATTGTCTTTTGTTTTTCCTGGCACATTCAGCACTGTATTGAAAATGTTGTCAAACACGTTCTTCTCATATGCATGACATCCAGGTTATGTCGGATCATATTGCTCTTCCAGTACGGAAGCTCCCAGAATATGCTTCTCTTCTTCCACCCGATACAGTAACGAGCCAGGTCTTCGTTGTGACTGCCGTCCGGATCATCAGCGACCCCCACGAATCCACAACTGTCTATCTCCTGCAGCACCTCTGCACCCGTGAGGAGCTCGGGCTTTGTGTCCTTAACGACAATGCCAGGCATGAACGCCGTCACGTTCCTTCTGTACGAATGACGTCTGGGCAGGAACTTCCTATGGCTGTCGAACCAGCTTATCTTACGTCCATGTTTCAAGGACATCGTCTTCGCTTGCTTCATGCAGCAAGGGCAAGCGTATTTCCCCGCTGTGCTCCACCCCGACAACATAGAATAAGCCGGGAAGTCACTGATCGTCCACATCAGCGCGGCGCGTAGCTGGAAGTTTTGTTTAGTCGATACATCGAACGTCTCCACGCCAAACTCCCATAACCACTTCAGCTCCTGTATCAACGGCTGCAGGTATAGGTCGATCTTCTGTTTCGGATTCCTAGGACCTGGTGCGATCACAGTCAAGAACATGTAAGGCTTTTCATGCACATCCAAGGCGGTAGATTGTACGGCGTCACGATTACAGGCCACGACGAATACTGCTCTCCCGACTGTCCAAACGGGTTGAACCCGTCGGTGCATAAACCCAACCTAACGTTCCTTGTCTCCGACGAAAAACCCGGATGCGTCGCATCGAACGTCCTCCAAGCTTCGCCGTCAGATGGATGGCACATCTCACCGTCTTTCGTGTAGTGCTCCGCGTGCCACCTCATCTGGCTAGCTGTGGCACCGGATGCGTATAGCCTCTGCAGTCTAGGGGCGAGAGGTAAATAGTAAAATTGTTTTCTTGGCACGTTCCGGTTTCTTTTGTTCGTTCTCCACCTGCTTGTCCCACAGACCCTGCACATGTCTTTATCCTCGTTGATGCCCCAGTATATGATGCACCCCTCTGAACAACAATCGATTTTCTGAACCGGCAGTCCCAACGCCTGCAGCTGTTTCTTCGTCGAATAAAAACTGTCGACCATTGTGTTCCCTTCAGGAAGAGATTCCCTCATCAGCTGACACATCCCATCGTACAATCTCTCCGTCATGCGGTGTTCCGTCTTCATGCTCGTCATCCGACCGATCATGGACATCTGTGTGTGACTACCGCAACCAGGATACAGCGGCGTGTTGGCGGCGTTCAGCATCTCAAAAAACTGTCTCGCCTGAGGGTTCGGATCTTCCTCCACGAATGTACGCGGCTGTTCATCCGGATCCTGCATTTGTAACAACTGCTCTCCGGTAAATGCGCCAGCGGCTGCGTCTGTCACCATCTGCATGTATGGGTTGTGAGATCCCTCGCCTATTTCTTCGGCATTAACCTGACCGGGTCCCCCTTCGACGTGTACAGTTGCAGATGTAGACGCCCCCTCATATTCGCCGTGACAGTACCATGTATGGTAATTGTGGACGAAACCTTGTTTCAATATGTGAACCCTCACGTCACCCGGATCCTTATATTTACGGTTCTTGCATTTCTTGCACGGACATCTAATCTGCGTTCCACTTTCATTACTCGTCGCAAAATCAATAAATTCTTCGAGACCTTCAACAAATCTAAAACACCACTCCCCGTTGTTTACTCTCTGGTACATCCACTTTCTATCGCTTCTCCTCGGATCCATTTTCTCGCTACACCTTGAAACTAACAGCAGCTATCTTTTTTCGTGTGTAGAAAAAATCAAAATTCCACACTTCTGTATTTTCGTTCAAAATTGATGATTGATGTGTTGAAATGAGAGAAGAATGGGAGAAGAGAAGAAGAGAAGAAGAAATACAATGGTTTTATCGTTCCCAGTATAAGACAATACCGACGACTTAGCGACGAACGGCGACGAACAAGAAACACAAATCCCGGAGACAAACAAACACATATACCGACGACTTAGCGACGAACATCGACGAACAAGAAACACAAATCCCGGAGACAAACAAACACATATACCGACGACGTACCGACGACCAGCGACGAAACACGTCGTTTGATATGCAAAACGTCTCTTCATTCCGTACGACGTGTTTCGTCGCTAAGTCGTCGGTACGTCGTCGGTAAAAGACAGTCCGTCCAGTTCCCCATGCTTACAACTTACGATGTTTTGCGTCGCTAATTCGTCGCTATGTCGTCGCTGATTTCACTATATAAACAGTGGATCAGCGTGTGCCCACAACAACATATAAAACAACTATTTTATAATCCAAAATGGTTCGTACTAAAGCGCAAGCACGACGTGGTGGACGTGGTGGTAGGGCGGCAACACCGCCAACTGAAGTGCCTTCTTCTTCAACTGTTCCTCCCCCACCTCCTCCCCCACCAGAGACCTCTGATCGCCGGGATCGACAAATTGTCGAACTCCAAACAGAAGTACGAGATCTGTGGAAAATGTTAGATGAGGTGAAGGCCCATGTCACGGTTCAGGAAGAGCGTCTCGACTGCATAGATAAAAGGCAGATGCGGATTAAATCCAAATCTGCACAGTTGAGACGCCAACTGAAGGCGTGTGCGGAGAGTATAGCTTCTCTCTGTTCGGATGACGAACAGTGAGTGGCTACTCTTCGCTATTTAGCTTTTTTTAAATATTTCTTATTATATTTTGTAATTTTTAATTTTTAATTATATATTAATGAAGTTTGTTTTTTTAATATCGTATTTGTTTTCTTAATAATTATAACACGTGTTTAATCTCTTACGAATCCTGACGACGCACCTGTATACGCGAAATGTGGTTAAGAAAAATTTGTTCCGACTAATTCACCGACTAAACATCAACTATATACCGACGAAACCTAATACAACAACGAAAACCTACTAACTATATATATCTTCGACGAAACTTAATAGAACTACAAAAACCTATTAACCGTATCGTCGAAACCTAACTATATCTCCGACGAAACTTAATAGAACGACAAAAACCTACTAACCGTATCGACGAAAAAGGGAAAAACTAAATATGATGAGAAGAACGGGCTTCGCGGGTTTTTTTTTTTGAATTTACCGACGCTTTACCGACGAGACAAGCGACGGAATACGTCTCTTCACATTATTCGACGCGTTTCGTCGCTATTTCCGTCGCCAAGTTGTCGCTATTCTGCAGTGTCAGTTCAGTTCCCAACGGTTGCATCGTACGATAAACATACGTCGCTAATTCGTCGCTACGTCGTCGCTATAACATCCGAAAGGTCATCACTGCACATTCACTGCACACACTGCACATTCACTGCACATTCCCAACGGTTGACAAATGCGTCGCTATGTCGTCGCTATGTCGTCGCTCATTTCACTATTTATACCCCAACATCCGCTGTTATACATACACACATAGAACGTTATAAATAATCAAAATATGCCGCGTCGTTTTAAAAGAACCCCAAGGCGTGGTGGACGGGCAAACAGTGCCCCTCCAGAAGGGCCTCCTCCTCAACCACCATCGGTTGAGCGAGAGGGTTCTGTATCTGTCTATGGCCCACCGCCGCATCAGGATGATCAAGAACAAATGCCGGTGCAGGACGCCGACTTCCGTATGCTGATGGCAAACATGCATCAGCAGTCGCGGCAACTGCACTACATGACTAGAAGGCTGCGGAAGATGAAATTTTAGATACTACAAGCTCAAGCGCCTTCTCAAAGAGTTTGCGCAGAATGTCGCGGTCACTCTTTCGTCCGATGACGAAGAGTGAACGGCCCATCTCCGCATCTCTTTTTAGATTTTTTTTTATTTTTCGTTTGATAATGTAACTTCTTATTATTAAATGAATGAGTATTTTTCCCAATTGCCGCTTTCTTTTTCCTTAATCAATACACGTGTTTAATTCTCGATGTATCTGCGACGACACAACGACAAACCGAAATTACGAACGGAAAGCCATTCAAACCATTTGCCACATACGGGTTTCATTGACAAAAAAACGACGATACACAACTCCAAGAACTTGTTTAGACGAATTTATTTTATACTTTTTGCGACACATTTGCGACGACATAGCGACGAACCGTTATAAACTAAATAGCGACGAACAAAAACACGCAGAATAGCGACGAGACACCGACAAATCACCGACGTAATTCACCTGACTGACTATTTTTCTTTTAGCGACAACGAATTTCATCGTACTTTCGTCGCAATTAGCGACTACATTATTTTGGTCGCAGAGTCGTCGCTATTACCGACGAAACAACGACTATACGTTGTTCGTCGGTGATTTTTCGTCGGTAAACAACAATTTTTTTGTGGTGAAGAAACTCGGCTCATGCACATATAATAAATAAATATATAAAGAATCGAACAACAAAATATAGCAATCACAAAAATTTAAAGAGATCAATCGTATAAAAACTAAGGAGCTAGGTTTAAGATGTACTAGCATACATAGTTATGAAGATTACTTAAAACTGAGGGGACGTAGTTGAACCCCCGCAAACTCACATATATATGTGCATGTGGGCTAGGACGATGGTGGCGGGGGAAGCAAATAAGGAAGGATACTTGTATTTTGTGAGAATTTTCAATCCAATAGCTGCTGTTTTGTGGATATTGCATTACATTTTAATATATTGATTATACAATATATATATATATATATACACACACACACACAACATATGCAAGATATTAAATGTTAAGAAAAGAAACCCCAACTTTGTAGGTTTTTTACTATGGTGTTATAAAGCTTTGTAGAAAAAATATATAATAAGTATGTCTCAGCAAGAATAGAAATATCGTGTTGAACATAATGGTAAAATTGATACTTGTATTTACGAGAACTTTCATTCGAATAGCTATTTGGTTCATATAATATCACAGAGAAATATAATTAATGATTATATTATGCGATATAGATATCGAGTTGGAGTATTAAAATATTATAAAAGATGGATAGGTGTTATATTTGGCGTCTTACCCAAAAACATCAAATTACCGATCACTAAATTGGTATTTCTTTTTGGAATAATCATTATTTTATTGGACAATAATCAGAAACGTTTTCTAATTATTTGATGAACATCATGATAACCAAATTAATTAGCAATATAACTAATAGTAGTACTATTAAAGCAGGTTTTTGGTCCCTTATACAGAACGTTTTCCCTAGTTGCAAAAGATCAACCTTTATCTTAAGAGATCACACGGTCTCATTCCTATAAATCTGTATTGAAGATATAATTAGAGATTCAATGACTTTTTAGTTTGATAAAACGTTGTCATAAACCTACATAAGATGTTCATTGCAAACTAGATCAGCAAATGTTTAATCTAATGGACATAATGCAATAGTGTACACCATTACTGACCTAAATAATAGTATTACATCCATGCTATATGTGTTTTTGTTTGAATCTGCGACCTTCTAGTTGCAATTTCCCAACTTTACGGAACACTTTCTCGCATGGTGGGGAGACATGTGTGAATGTGGGAGACAAGGACAGCAAAAGCAAAATCTTTGACCGCTGACTTTCACCATATATTGTATTTACTACATTTACATCTCGAGAAAAATTTAATACCACTGAATATGATCAAAACCACATTAAACTAGTGAAGAACCCCATATAATGCCCCAATTCTCTGCTGTCTAAATATTGTCTGCCATGATCCCATCTTCCTCTTTTCGTTCAATCCTGTTGGCTGTTGCTATCCCCAGGAAAAGGGGCCTATGCACTCAACAATTTCTTTGTAGCTACTAATATATTTCTTTTGATACTCAATTTTATTTCTAGAATTATTATGGATCTAAGTCGCGTAATTTACATGTGAAAAAAAAATAGAAGGCCAGAGTTGTGAATTCTTGAAATACCCTAATTGGTACTCTTTCCATTCGATAATAAAAAGTCAATAAAATGATATTTTTAAAGACAAAAGTACGGTAACGTTATCTATCATTTAAACTTTTAGGTAATACTTTGATTTAGGATAGTTCCAGAGCATGAGATGCAATGTCATATTTTTTATTTGGTTATTTGTTGAGTCAAGCTATTAGTATTGTGTAAGGCCTTAAAGTGAACTTGATTTCAACCCATGTGTAACATGGTGTTTAGAGACTTATACTAACATATGAAGACGTGTTGACGTGTTTAAATATCATAATTCAAGAGAGAATTGAAAGAACGATAAAGATATTACTCTAACTTTAAACAATTCACACGTAATTCTCAAACAATGAACCAAAGACAGAATTACATATTAAATAACAATTCTTAAAAAGATTACTCAACTAACATACATTCTATTACCATTTCCCCATAAAATACTTATGACAAAGTTCCCGATGCACTAGATTCTGTATTTGTGCAGGGTCCAGGGAGGGACCGGATTGCTTCACGATCTGATGTACGTAGCCTTAACCCTACACTTGTTGCAGAGGCTGTTTCTGCAGATCGAACCCGTGATCTCAAGGTCACAAAGTATCAACCTTACAGTTTGTTTCCAAGAAATTATAACAAAAAATAATAAAGAAAAAAAAACATTATACGGTGGTTAAAGCTCCACAATGCTAGACTTGGTAGCAAACAATAAAGTCAAAGTTATTATTCAACTGGAAGATCATTAAGCTTGTGTAAGCTTTTGTAATCCGAGAAACATCATTATAAAAGATTAGCCACTAATTAACTAGGGTACTAGGTTCTAATAGTGTAATAATGTATTGGATATTTTTGTTATATGCTTAACAGTGCGGAGCAAAGCAAGTTGACGCCTTGAATGCGACATCTGATTACGTTTGGAATTGTAAATTTTGACTTTCTCGTTAACATTGATTATAAGAAATAATGTTGGTCGAGTGCAAAGAAAATTATTATAACCTCAAAGTAATTACTCGAAGGTGACATGCGTGGATGATCAGGAATACATAATTTGATTGGATGAAATTGATCGATCAGACCAATAAAAAATGATTGCATATATCCGACCTTCCATACTCTGTTATAAACGGGAGTTTTTGAAGCAATGGAGTAATGTTGTTGTGGTAAAAAAACTCGTGTAGGAAGAGATTCACAATCTCAATCCTCATATTGTAAGGAGACTTGGTCTAGTAAACAAAGTTGATACATCTAGTTCTCCGTGATAACATTCAGGAATCACGAAGCCGGCGATCAGGAGGCTTGCAAGAAGGGGTGGAGTAAAGCGTATCAGTGGATTGATCTATGAGGAGACTAGTGGAGTTTTGAAGATCTTCTTGGAGAACGTAATCCGTGATGCTGTTACTTACACGGAGCATGCTCGCAGAAAGACCGTGGACCGCCATGGATGTTGTTTATTCATTGAAGAGGCAGGGCAGAACTCTTTATGGTTCGGCGGCTAAGATTTACATCTGTTTCGTTTATTGGGAGTTATGCTTCAATTCTCTTCTCTGCTGTTTTTTAGTCTTGGAAATGTAATGATCGGATTTCATTATTGTGAAAGCTTATGAATCATATTTTGGTTGCATTAAAATAAAAAAAAGTTGATACTCTAAAAGAAAAATATTGTATTCACTTTTCTGCTTTAATAATATATTCTTTACTTAACGTAAGCACGACTGAGGAAAAAAAAGAACATATAGCGAGAATTTCTTCTTTTAATTGGCGGATACACGTATTATTAACACAAAATCAACAATATTACTCTATTGTCTTAGATGTTCCCGTCTATGACAGGATATTGAAAGGTCAGATGTACGTAACCATACACATGTGTTAGAAAACACAGAGATGTTGTTTCTCGATGACCCATAATGAAAATTGCGTTGATCAACTGCTACCTCAAAATATAAGAAGCGTAACCAATTTAGTGAGTCATTTGGTTTATTATATTATATTTCAAAGTTAAAGAAAAAATATGTCATTTCTCTATTGGAAACGGAATCATAATACATGTATTATTTAGTGAATCCCAATTCTTTTCTCCATTTGATTCCACCTTAGTGGGAATTTATCATGTTCAATACCTTAAACAATTAATGAAAGAAACGAGCAATCTCGTATATTCTCATTACCAAAAACATGTTTACAGTATATAGGAAACTAACTTCTACAAACTCCTACAATTAAGCTAATTCCTATGATTAAGCTATTACAATAAATCAAGAATATACAATCATCAATAGAGAATATACAATCATAAATAGCTACCCATATCTAAATATGTACAAGACCATATTTAAATATGTACAATAGGAAACGTAATGAATTGGACATTAATATGGATAATATTCCATATTCCAATACTCCCCTCAAGTTGGCGCATGGATATCGAGCATGCCCAACTTGCTGCAGAAACGCCGAAGAGATCGGGTCCAAGTGGTTTAGTGAACCCATCAGCTAACTGGTGTGTCCCGGGGACTTTGCATGGACAAATGAGACCGGCGATGTAGTGCTGACGAACAAAATGACAATCGATCTCGATATGTTTAGTGCGTTCGTGAAAAACGGGATTAGCCACAATATGCAAGGCAGCTTGATTATCACATCGAAGAGGAACGGGACGCGTGATGCGCAAACCGAGATCGGCCAGAAGTTGTCTGAGCCAAACTATCTCACTATAGCATTCGCGGATGGCGCGATACTCAGCCTCAGCAGAAGATCTCGAGACAACGGGTTGTTTCTTTGAGCGCCATGATATAAGGGCATCACCAAGAAAGACCATATAACCAGAAGTATAGAGCGGCGCGTAATAGGACAGCCCAGCCCAATCAGCATCACAATAAGCATGTAGATTTAATTTCGATTGAGTAGAGAAAAATAGACCTTGGCCCGGACCACGTTTAAGATAACGAAGTAAATAGAACACAGCATCCAAATGACATTTTCGTGGAGCATGCATAAACTGACTAAGCAGGTTAACCGCAAAACAGATGTCGGGACGAGTAACAGTGAGATATAGTAAACGACCAACAATGCGTCGATAAAAGGCAGGATCATCTAAAAGGGGATCAGTATCAGAAAACTTCCCTTTTTGATCCATGGGTGCGGCGGCTGGGCGGCTCCCAAGCATGCCGCATTCAGTCAGTATATCGAGAACATATTTACGCTGATTCAAAACCATGCCAGCGGGCGAACGAGCAACTTCAATACCAAGAAAATATTTGAGAGGGCCCAAATTCTTGATCTTGAATTTGTGGTCAAGGTAAGATTTGAGAGCCTCAATACGAGGGAGGTCATTTCCAGCAACAATGACATCATCAACATAAATCAAAACAACAACGATAGAAGATGAGGTGGTCAAAAGAAATAAAGACGGATCCGCATTAGATTGAGTATAACCAAGTGCAAGTAACGAGGACGTAAACTTAGCATACCAATTCCGTGAGGCTTGTTTCAAACCATAGAGAGACTTTTGCAACTTGAAGACACAGTTCTCCCCCCTTTTATTAAACCCGGGCGGAATACGCATATATACATCCTCAGTTAGATCACCGTGCAAGAACGCATTGTTAACATCTAATTGGTGAATGTGCCAACCTCGCGCAACCCCAATAGCTAAAAGACACCGAACTGTAACTAACTTAGCCACAGGAGCAAACGTTTCATGAAAGTCAATACCCTCAACTTGTGTATAACCACGTGCCACTAAACGTGCCTTATAACGCTCAACAGAACCATCAGGACGATACTTGACTTTATAAATCCATTTAGAGTCAATGGTGCGTTTACCTGGAGGAAGAGAGACAACTGTCCAAGTGTCATTAGCCTCTAGCGCGGCAATCTCACGCTGCATTGCCTCACGCCAATGAGCATGTTGGACCGCCTGCTTAAAAGAAACTGGCTCATCGCCATCAGTGATAGCCGCAATCAAACCATAATAGGACGGTGACAACCGTGTGTATGAAAGATAACTGGATAAGGGAAATACCGTAGAGTTCACTGAGGGAGCAGGAGAAGCCGCGGATGGCACGAGTGACGGGGGTAAAGCAACATCAAAATCTGTTAGACGACGAGGAAGTTGACGGGAGCGCGTGCTACGAGTTGAAGGTAGCACGGCAGGTGGCGACAAAAGAGATGCCGACGGCGAAAGTGGTGCCGTCGGCGGGACAGTCTCAGTCGCACCCAGCGAAGGTGGCTGCACGGCTGGGGTGCGTTCGACGGACTCGGCTGGGGTGGCAACATCCCAGTCAGTCGGAGGTGAATGAACGGGAATAGATTCTGCGATAGGAACATTGTGAGCAGACACAGAAAACGGAAATATATCCTCATAAAATGTAACATCACGACTAACATAGATTTGACGACTTGAAAGATCAAATATTTTGTAACCCTTTTGTGTATGAGGATACCCAAGGAATATGCCAGGAGCTGAGCGGGGCAAACTTGTCCGGGTACCATGATAAATATACCCATAACAAAGACAATCAAAAACACGAAGATGATCATAAGAGGGCACACGACCAAGAAGCAGTTCGTATGGCGTCTTATTTTGAAGAGATACAGTAGGCATGCGATTAATGAGATATACAGCAGTCAATATACATTCCCCCCAGAATGACACAGGCAAATTTGCATGAAAACGAAGAGCACGTGCCACCTCTAAAAGATGTCGATGTTTGCGTTCAACCACACCATTTTGTTGAGGTGTGTGAACGCAAGAAGTCTGCGCATCAATTCCATGCTCAGTAAAATAAGTACGAATGTCATGACTAGTGAATTCCAACCCATTATCACTGCGAACTCTTTTTACCGGATGATCAAATTGTGTATGTACCCAACGCAAAAAATGCAACAGATAGCGACAAGTGTCAGATTTAGATTGCATCAAATACACCCAAGTACTACGACTGTAGTCATCAACAATTGTAAGAAAGTAACGTGCCCCAGAAAGACTAGGCGTTTTATATGGCCCCCAAATATCACAATGTATCAACTCAAAAGCATGACTAGTGACGCTAGTACTGACAGGAAAAGGTAAGCGGGTTTGCTTAGCTCGATTACAAGCATCACACATGACATTTTTATTCATAAACGAAATAGACGGAATGAAACGAAATTTCGATACAGGAAGGTGGCCCATGCGACCATGCCAAAGAGATGCAGAGGATTGAGTCACTGCAGGCAGTGCAATGGCCGAATGGTTTATGAGGTGGTAGAGGCCATCACGCTGCTTACCCACTCCAATCAGCTTCCTCGAGGGCATCTCCTGCAAAGCACAAAAGTTCGAACCAAATATCAGTGTACAGTTCGAATCTTTAACCAATCTGCTGACAGAAATGAGATTAAACGCAAACTCTGGAACACCCAAGACACCATAGAGAGTCAAGTTGTTCGACAATTGGACAGTCCCAACTGCGCGAACCGCCACATGCGTACCATTCGGAATTTGAACAGTTGCAGTCAACTTATCATTAGTAACGGATGTAAATAGAGACAAATCATTAACAATGTGCGCATTCGCACCACTGTCCAATATCCAACCAAATCTCGAATCAAGGGAAGAAGAAATAATACCGGCATCCTGCTTCGTTGGTGGCGCCACAGAGGGACCAAAATTACCTCCATTTAGCTGATCGATGAATTGTGCTAACTGATGCTGTTGCGCGAGACTGAGGCCCGCGAATGTGGGTGGTGCGGCTTGAGCCTCAGAGAGAGAGAGTAGACGCTGCCATTCCCTTTGCCACGTTCGGAGATGGTCCAGAACCTGCAGAAACTTTGCTCCGACGGCTACGATTCCAATCAGCAGGATAACCAATCAAGTCAAAACAGGTCTCACGTAAGTGGCCAACTTTACCACAATGCTGACATCGCGGTCGCTCCCCCTTTCCCTTGAACCTGGCCGATCGGCCCTCCTGTGGTGATTGCCAAGTGGCAAGTGCCGCAGCGTCGAACTGTGGTACAAGGCTTTGAGCCACAGTTCGTTGCTTTTCTTCCTGTGCCACAATAGCATATGCACGACCAAGAGAAGGAAGAGGATCAATACTCAAGATATGAGAGCGTACCGTACCAAAGATTTCGTCAAGACCCATGAGAAAATCAAAGACCATTTCTTTCTCACGAATCTTCTCCATTGCTTTAGACATCCCACACGTGCACATTCCACAATTGCAAACAGGAATTTCATCAAAGCACTGAAGCTCTCCCCATAGAGCCTTGAATCGGCCATAGTACACAGACACTGTGCTTTTGTCCTGACGTAGTGAGGCTATGGCGCGACGCAGTTCATAAACACGAGCATCAAACCTTGTGTGAAACGCTCTTCCAAGTCAATCCACACTTCTCGTGCGGTCTCTGCATGCGCAGCAGCCCCCTGGAGCTCCTTCACAAGCGCATTAGACAACCACGCTAACACTAGCGCGTTACACTGCTGCCAAACGGAATAGTTGGCAGAGGCAATATCCGGACGTTGGATAGTGCCATCGACGAATCCAGCTTTGTTCTTAGATCGCAAAGCATTGATGAATGACTTCTTCCAAACGAAATAGTTCTCGCCATTCTCTCCCAACGGTTGCGTAACAAAGAGAAGACCAGGATGGTCAGAGGGATGCAAATAATATGCAGATTTGGGATCAGTGGTGGTGATAGGGACGGTGGCACTGGCGGTGGCGGTGCCGGACATGTTGGCTACGGCCATGACGTCGCCGGAAAAACAAGAAGGGCGGCGGTGGTGGTGAGAGAAAGGTTATCGCTCTGATACCATGAAGAAACGAGCAATCTCGTATATTCTCATTACCAAAAACATGTTTACAGTATATAGGAAACTAACTTCTACAAACTCCTACAATTAAGCTAATTCCTATGATTAAGCTATTACAATAAATCAAGAATATACAATCATCAATAGAGAATATACAATCATAAATAGCTACCATATCTAAATATGTACAAGACCATATTTAAATATGTACAATAGGAAACGTAATGAATTGGACATTAATATGGATAATATTCCATATTCCAATAATTAATCGCTGACCAAGTAATCAGAATTTTCTTGAACACATAAACAACGACGTTCCCACGTGTCATATACGTACTTAAGGATCTTGAGGAGAAGTACAGGGAGACGAATTTATAATTACTATCTTATAGTATATGGGCAAAGTTGAAGAAGATAACCCATATTTTTACATTATTTTCTCTCTTCTTAGAGTGGATTTGTATCTTCGTTTTGCTTGGACGTCTTTTTCCTTTTTCTTGTGAATTAAATAATGATTTGTATTTTCATTTTTGTTTAAACGTCTTTAGTAGTTGATATACTTTTGTGATAATGTATAATGTTTTCAAACTGACATTTCTTAAACAAACTATATGCTTGCTTGTTCAGAAAATAGAAGTTAAACTAAGCACTTTTCAATTAATCGTAATAAATTACAATAATAATGCAAAAGGATGGGAAAAGATTCTGCCTACAGAGATCTAACCTCATCATTAAGCCGAATGGGATCTCCTGACCCCCCATGTGGGGTGGTCACAAAAGACTACGCGCCACGTGGCAGTCCAAGGGATGGTGAGGCTGGATGGAGGTCACCCCCATCCAGCCTCACCACCCTCTCTGCTGTCACGTGTCGGACGGTCACAAAAGGGATAAGAGAAAAGAGGGTCAGGGGATACGGATCCTCATTAAGCCCCCTTGTGTAAAAAAAAGAATTCATAGACACAAATCAGAAAGGAAAAGAAAATGGTTTCATCTTGCATCAACCCTTCCCAATATCATATAGTATCTAATTGTAATGTTTCATTCAAGTATTAATTGAATTATGTTTTGAAGGATAAGATCATATATTATCTAATTCTTGGAAGGCAATCTATGCATTAAAAAAAAAAAAAAAATAAGAAACAACAGCAAGATGCATGTCATACATTATCGTCCTTATCTAAGGTGTGTGTTTTACGAGTTTTACTATGAAGTTACAATAATAACATATACCAAGTATATCTTATTTACTTGTCAGAACATAAATATTAATTTCATAAAAATATGATACTCGTAAAAGGAATCTCTAATCATTTTTCTGCTAAATTCCACAAAGGCCTTCAAACGTTTGTGAAAGGCCACATGGGCTTTTTTTATTTTGAATATACAACAGTCACTCACGTGACAGATTCGGAAAAATATTTTTAAGCAGACACCATTAACACTAATATAAAACAAATTTTTTATATAAAAATATCTACACAACTTATATTCAATTATTGATATAACAATACCGCAAACCAAATCATTAAAGTTACAATTACTTATGACAAATTCTTATAGTTTGTCCGATTTATAACTTTTCAGTGTTGACTTTACAAAAAAAATGCATGTTGGGACACATACCCAATAAAGAATTACCATGGTATTTAAGACAATAGATGCAAATTACCTATAGTGTCGAGGTTCACATAATCATGATGATTGTGATTTACATTTGTTGTAATTTACTTGCTAACAAACTTTAAAAACTTTTCAACGCGGCACATTATCTGAAATTCTACATGCAGGTGGGGCCTCGTGTTGGTAGTTGTATATTTTTTTTTTAGTTAATTAAAGAAATATGTAGTACATGTAATTGTCTCTTTTCTATGCCTACCAATACATAAATACACAAAAGCACAAACGTAGAGACACATAAATGACAGCATGTTTGTAGCTGGAAATTCTTCGCCCAGCAAAGATATGCATCCAACTTTACTCAAACCATATGCTTCGAATAATTGTTTCAACTTCGTAAGTCATGTCATCAAAATGGAAGTGATGATGGACATAAAAGGGGGTGTCTTTCTTGTAGCGCAAAAAGTAGGAAACCAGAGGCCAAAAAGTTTTATGAAATGTGTAATCAAGAAGTCAAACGGTTTTTTAGGTGAGACATGCTTATTTGGTAATCGTAAAGGATTGATTTCTCAAGTCTCTTTCGATATAAGAAATTGATGACAAAACTCTACATCTACATTATAGTTGCCAAAAATTAATTGACGGTATCCTATAATCTAATCTATCATCTGAATAGCAATTGATTTATAGCACGAGACAAATATCATTATCTTATATTCAGAAAAAAAATCTCGAGTGCCATCATCGAGGGATAGGATTCTCTCACCCATTTTCTTTCATCGCACGCGTAACCGCACGATATGTGGCAGCAAGGGGTGGTGAGGCTAGATGAGGGTTACCCGTATCTAGTCTCACCACCCCACACTGCTGTCATGTGTCGCGTGGTCATAAGTAGAGTGGGAGGATTGAAGGGCAGGAGATCTCATCCCTCTCATCGAATGACTTTCTTTCATGTGATGTCTCGACTTATTCCCTGGCTTTGTTTCGTGCTTTCACCTTTTTGGACGTTGATTTTAATTTGCTCAAATGAACAATATGTTCCATCAATGTTCCAAGGAACAAAAGATTTATGCATCTTCGTCCCTTCAAATTTGATGCAATCTCTTTCCATTTCTCTTTACCTCTCACCTTTTTGTTATTTTTCTTTTCCACACATTTCATGGTCCTTGCGCTCTAAATGTATATGGGGAGCATGCTTTTGTCAACATTCCACTATATATGCAATTATGCAACCTATTACCCTGTAGGGCATAGTTTAATTGGTAATCGGGTTGGATTGGAATTTATTCAAGAGGTTAAGAGTTTGATACCAAGACACGTACAATGTGAATTCTCTACTGCTGCTTGGCCGAATGCCTAATTTGTGGGGAGAAACCTTGTGTGAATCACTGCATAAGTCCTCACCCAACCTAAGAGGCCGCTGGGTTTCTGATTTGCATTATCTACAATGCTCCTTGGTGATGAGGTGGTGAATACCTCCAGAGTCAAGGAATAACCTTTTTGCTCCAACTATGCAACCTATTAATGCGTATTAGGATTCGCGATGGTCGAAAAAGTAATCCATTATGCGATGAATTGACTAACATTTTCCATGTTTATGTTTTTTCCAGATGAATCAGAAGAAACATTTCTTTCCAGTTGTAAACATTATGTACTTCCCTTTGGTTCTTAACTTGTGAGCTAAAACTTTATTCATGTTGTGCCTTAGCAGGACTGGCAATTTCACTTGACTTCAACTACCCTCAAGCTTATATAGTTATATGTCCCAGCGCAAGTTCTTCTAAAGTAAAATTTTAAAAGAAGAAAACAAGGAGTATGTGTGCTGTGCAGAAATACGCACATCCATATATACATACATCATTCTGCAGCCTATTGGTCCTCAGGACATAGCCCAACTGGTTCCGGACAGAGGTTCGCGAAAGGGAGGTCAGGGGTTCAATTCTTGCCAAAGGCAAGGATGTCCCTTCCCAGCAAGTGCATAGTGTGAGAGCTTCTTGGCCTGTAGGCTTGCCTGCAGTGCTGGGGCTCCTTATGCAGACTACTGTGTACATGACCAAGCTCCTGCTAGCGGACCGTTGGGTACCTGATTTACCTCCCTACACTACCTTTGGGACTGGTTTTTAAGTATGAACCCTATTGTCCCCCATGACATAATTCAGTTAGTACCAGTGTTGAGATTTGTTTTAAGAGGTCAAAAGTTCGATTCCAGAGACACGCACAGTGTGAGCGTTCCACTGCTGCTATGCCGAAGACCTAGTTTGTGAGGGGACACCTTGTGTGGGTCACTGCGTAAGTTCTCACCCAACCTAAAAGGCTACCGAGCTTCTAATTTACATTTTTATAATGTTTCTTAGAGTAGTGAGGACCCTCATGGCCACGAAATAACCTTTTTGGTCCAAATATGCAACCTATTAATGCGTATTAGGATTTTCCGATGGTGGAAAAAGTAATTCATTATGCGATGAGCTGACTAACATTTTCCCTGTTTATGTGTGCTGCGCAGAAACATGCATATACATATACACACACATACAATACACATATACATATACATGATTCTCACATACACATATAGAGAAAAAGAAAAAAAAAATATACTAGTTCTAATAACAAAATCCACTTTTATCACATGTTTGAAAGAAAACTCAAAATTATTAATGAGGTTCTGTCAGAACCACGGTTCTGTCAAAGTCGTGGTTCATTATACAACGCGGTCTTAACAAATTTCAGTACATGGTTTTTGGTTTTCTTTCAAACTTATGATAAAAATGGTTTTCTTATTAAAATTAATATATTTTTTCTCTTCCCCACACGCATATATACACACACATACAAACACACGGTATACATATATACATATGCATACATGAGACACACACGTATATGTGTGGTGTGACCCCAAAAGAAGGTAAAGAAATTAATCTCCGAAAGAAGGTAAACGCAAGTGGTGGTGTCTTTTCTCTTTTCAAAACACTATAGGTTTAGGTTTTAGGGTAAATGGACTACCGAAGAAAGCAAAAAAAATATTGTTGAACCATTAAAAGGACAGTTTTTCTGCGCACCTAGTTTCATGAATACAATGATTACACTAATTTCTACTGTGAAGCAACATTTTTACCTAAGCAGTCGTAATAAGTAGTTGATGGATAATTAAGAATCAAGGGATAACATAGTTTAAACAAATTATTTTGATTCAAATTTTTTATAGAAAAAATGCAGTTTTAATTCCAAAATGATTTTAGCTACAGACCTACAGTTACGGTTTCATATATACCTAAGAATCAGGGACAATTTCTTCCAGAAACACCCACCGTGCGGTTGTTCCTATGTTGCTAGGCCGAATGTCTGGTTGCGAGGACATCTTGTGTGGGTCACTACGTAAGATCTCACACAATCTAAAAGAATGTTGGACTCGTGATTTGTATCCTCCGTACATACTCTTGAGGTTGGGGCGGGTAGAAGCCCCAAGTTCACGGATTCACCTTACTCAAGAATCAGGGGACAAACATTATTTTTTTAACAATAGTTTAAAATACTTGTACCATTCTAAGTCCTACAGGTTAGAGCACATGCTTGGATAGCATTAATGATGTTTACAGCTTTTGTGGAACACCGTTAAATGGCTACATGCATGCATGCCCTACACCCCATTTTTAAAAGTAAATAATTGCAAAGAGTGACTGCCCAAATTGGAAAGATCTCAACAGAGGATAATTCACCGTTTGAATTAATTAATCTTTAGATGGGTAGTGTTTGACTGCCTCTTCTTTCCCCAGACTCTAACGATATCTTTTGGTGTTGTTGGGATATTGCTGATTATATGATGTGTCTGTAGCATGAGGGATAGGGTACCTAAAAGAAGTGAATGACCAAACAAACATTCTATGACATTTGTATGTGGCGAGGAATCACTTCATCATGATGATAGTAGTAATAATAATAATAAATATGAGTAATAATAACATTAGCTAGTAGAAATGAAGTTGTCCTTCCCTTTTGGAGGTGAGGGTTGAGTTGTTTTTTTGGCCCCACTACATCAATGGAGATTCTTCTACTAAAATTATGTAGAGGTAGTCATGGAGATGAAATTATAAAAGGTCTGCATAAAATAACAACATATATTCAATATATTCCAATTACAGCAAAAGTTATTGATAGACTTTACTAGTAGGTCTTGAGAACATGATTTACATCCTTACACTTTACTGTGGGACCGAAGGTGGCGGAGAACTTTAGTGTGCCGGGGCTGGAGAATAAAATCCAACGAATTGTCCAAATAAAAAGGTCCAACGGTCTTTATCTGCATTGTGCTTCTATAAATTTCTCAAGTTTCTTTAATTTTCATTTTTTTTGTAAGAAAAGTTTATTTGATGTAATGGTCGAAAAGGAAGGAAAGTTGAAACATCATTTATTGGAAAGTCGAATGCCACAAGGATCAAACGTCGAACTTTCAAGTTTCAACCAACAATAGTTTTTCCTTTTCTCTCTATTTATGTCATTTAACTTTTTTTTTTTTGAACTCCTAACGAACTATACAAGCCAAGTGGTTAATTTGGCAATTAGGAATCATCATAGGATTCATCACTAAGTGGAAGTTTAGATTCAACTAGGCCAATAATCTTGTTTTATGTTCCCAATAGAAGCACCAAAGATGGCTAGCTGAAAGCACCACTAAGTTCTAGTAGCTGTAGACCTTATCGAAGTGATAGGACAGTAGGATAAATCCCTTTAACCCATGGTTTCATGTCCCCTTTAATCCCCAACTTGAGGGACCATGCCAAGAACGAAGACCCGCTTACACCATTCAAGTACACCAAAAGTATACATATTTGGCAACATGATTGAGGTCATGTGGAGGGGGGGGGGGGGGCTCATCCTTATGCTGAGATTTGTGATGATATAACTTTCTGTTAGTGATTCTTGTTTCTTCACCTTTTGACTTGTCCTATTGGTTTGAAAGAACTGGGGCACTAAGGATACAAAAGTTTTTGGGGAAAAAGTTAAGAGATAGGGATTGGACCAGGCGATGTGGAAACATATTCATTCAGAAGTTGGAAAATAAGTACTGCACATTCTGTACCATTAGACAAATATGTAAAGTGACTGTATTCCTCCTGGCATTTGTCAAAGATTATCCTATTCTCCATGTGGAATAGCAAAAGCAAAGAGAAAGTCAAGTGTTTTTTCACACAGTCGGCGAGTGCCACAGTATGTATTCATAGTTTTGCATAGATTGACATACCCTATACATATGATAAGCTAAAGAAATATGATGCACTATATTTTTGCGTTGTTTGATATGATTGTTATTTAGAAATGTCCGCTGACCATCAAGAACTTTAGTCGATGTTTAGATGTGATCTTCTCAAACTTTATAAAATAGATAGGTCAATATGTCATACCTTAAGTGACTAGACTTAAGACATCAAAACTAATAGTATTAGATACGAATCTCGATGAATTGCAATCTGCTTCCTATATTAATAGTGATATTCCCCCATCACATGGTTGCAAGAATAAAAAAATTCGTGAAGATGAGTAGTGTTTTTGTTTTTTCTTTTTGGTTTCTTTCCAAGTGGGAACAAAATGAATAGTTTAGTATGATGGTTCTTGACCCTTGTCTGTTATGTTATGAAATCTGCAGTATTAAAATATATAAACTTGTATAGGAAGGTCCCACTTGCAAGTTTTCAAAGGGGTTAGATTAGTTCACCGCAGGAAGAACGATGACGGATCCATCGGATGATACGTGACATTAAAAAATGGTAAACTAGATGATGGATAGGTTGCAAGAAGCGTAAGGTCTGAGGAGCGTAATGTCTGAGTGAGGTTAAGTCACGTTCACATACGAGTAGATGATGTGTCATGCCTCCCTCTCAATGGATCCCATGAAAAATGGGAATAGGTGTTTCAATAATTGTGTTTTTCAACTATCCTTTTGTTCTGTCCTCTTCTCTTTGTCAACAGAGGAATGTTGATGTATATCCAGCCCCCACAATCCCTTTGATGTTAGGTGCAGTTGATGAGCACCTGGACACATGTTTGCTACTTGTTGATTTCACAAGCTCCGAAAACAATTAGCTTGAAGCTGATTAAAGATAGAAAACCAAAATCAACCCATAAAAGGGAAATATTTCTGTTTCATAAACATATACAGTATCATCTAAAGCAGAATTAGGCACCCCATTTGGAATTCCATAAGAAACTCAGAACGTTGGAATTGTCAGTTCCTTTACTGCTTCCTATTCTTCTCTCATTGGAACCAGTGGTTTTATTCGGTTTTAAAAATATATTGTGATCTTTTCTATTTTAGTTTGTTCTAAAAATAGTAAATATTAGTAACCAAAGTTTTCATACTATCCCTTTAATGATCAAACAAATAAAGGTAGAATATGAATACTAGCCAAAAAAAAGTTAGATTTTTTTTTTTAAAATTATATTCAAGTCAAGAAGACTGTCACGTAATGTATGTATTCATGGTTGAAATAGAGAAGGCACATTCAAAAATGTGCAAGTACACTAGGCATTTCTAGGATAAAAATACATACAAGTCCCAAGACTCCATCCTGTCAACTATCCAAAAGAGGTTAAACAATCACTACACACCACACAAATGCCTAAACATGTCAGCATAACATCTAAGTCCATCCACCAACAATCTGACTAAAACAGCCAAGAAACCCTACTCGACACGTTTAACAGAATCCTCAACGTAATGTACAAAAGAACTAAAACAGACTGTCAACTCAAAGCAACTGACAGTCCAGAAGTAAACAAACCTATCAAGACTCCAACCAACCAAGAGAGCAGAACATGATGTAAATGAAACACAGATATACTGAACATCCCCAGGCGTGCTTTGTGTATTGTATTGTGTATCATGTAAAATTTACTTGGTTGGTTGTGGCAGTAGGAAAGAATTCAAGGAGACAAGGACTTGACAATACTGAATTTGGTTTTAATCACCCACAGAAGATACCAATAATTTGACAATGTTCTAGGATATTGTAGCACACTGTAGACCACTTCTACAGTAAGAGAGCAGTCAAAGCATTAATTTTGCACTTCAAATGTTTGCAGGACACGTCTCCATGACTAATTCGCCTCAAGAAACCAAATTCTATCACGTTTCCTGGCGACAAAGAAGAAAAGAAAAGGAAAAGGAACTAAAGAACTGTACTTTGAAGGTAATGTCTTCCAAGGCAGCTAGGCCAAATATTAGGCTGTATGTCGGTACATGGAAAACAGTAAGGAAGTCAAAAACTAATTGGCACGTATGCAAAAACTGTTGTGTTTCTTGGAGCTTTTTCAGTAGGCATAGGCCATGCATACTGTGTGCAAAGAGTGCAAATTCTCTCAAACCCAAAAGGAGGCCCTCGCCCTGAGTCCCACCCTTGAGAGATCAGGGTTCACCGGTCACTTTCATTTAGGATTTGCCCTCCTCATCCTCTCCCTCACAAACTTGGGGTGTAGTGTGTGACACCCGAGTGTGTGAAATTTATGTTAGCAAAACTAAATAGTTTTATTTGAGGAGAGTTTGGAGAGATATCTTCCTTGTGTAAACAGGATGAGTACAGAAGCTATAACAGCCTCGTGGAGAATGTTACAATTTCTACTTCTAATGTCAATGAAAAGTTTTTCCTACCAGGGGGGGAAAATAATGTCACAGAACACTCCAAGTTACACCCAAAAAAATGAAAAATGTTTGCATGAAGATATGTATCAGTAATGCAACCGAGCTGTTTAGGTCTATACTAACAACATTATACTCGATAGTTCCTACACCAGCCTAACAACTAAAATTACAGAGAAGATCAACCTCTTGTCTTCTAGTGCATGTGCGTTGTGATTCACAAAAACCAGAATTTCTCCTGTCCAACTACAAGTAGCAACAACAGGCATTACCGGATTAAAAGCGACACCTATACGGGCCTGTTAATGAGCCTTGATCTTTTGGATAAGGTGGGATGATATTTTAACTCGTAAAAATAAACACATCATCCATCAGAGAAGCCGGAAGCAACAATATCACCAGTCATGCTGAAATTGCACTTGATAGGGAAACGTAATACACCATGGCCTTCACCTCTCTTGTACTTGTCAAGTCTGAAAGGAGGATTTGCAAAGAAAACTGCCATATAGTTGCCATTTGACTGCAATGAAGTAAGGATCAAAAGGATGGTATCTGATACAGGTACAAGTATATGCTTCTACATAAACAAGCAAAGGAAGCAATCTTTGAGAGAGCAAAGACAAAAGATTTGAACAGACCATTAATCAGAGTAATGTTGGAGTGTAAAATTTGGACATTCTTAAAGCATGAAAACATTACAAAAAAGGAGGGGGTGGTGGAGGGGGGGGGGGAGTGCAAAAGACAAGGAAACATCAAACTGATCTGCGAAGGTAAGAATAATCCGAATTGGTTATTTTAAATGCGGAAGGAATGAAAAGAGAAACAAGATTAAGTTCAGGGAGTAAATTAGGGTAATTCCTGAGACATGGTTCGCACACAGGGAATAAAATTAAGACTAACTTCCCAGCATAGCAATGTCATGAACATAAGACAAGTGATTGCAGTCATAAAGATAAAGAATGATAATTATACATGTAACTTGAAGTTCAAATTCAACCGAAATACTGAATTTTTGGTGTAAAGACGTTGGAAAGAAAAGAATTCATTCATAGCATCTTAAACTACACCCAAAAAGCAATGTCATAAAACTCATATTCAACTCCAGCTCACAAAAGATTTGATCACAGTGAAAAATGTATATTTTTTTTAAAAAAGGGTCATGAAGTACTCGCCATGGCTTCTTGACCATACTATGGCGTTGACAGGCATTGTGTGTCCACTAAGTGATATACATGCTGCTTTAGGCATTTGTCTTTGGTGTCTCAGTTTTCGTAGGATTTCATGTGGAGCATGCAATATGGAACACTTCCTGCAGCTGGAAAACAATGGTGAACCAGTCAGATGCTAACTGAAGCCTAACTTGATCCAAACAATCCGCCTCCAACAATATCTGATTAAGCAGCAAAATCATAACTTTAACTGCTGCCTCTAAAAGCTGGCTGGGACATCAATGGCTATAGGTATAGTTATGCACCAAAGTTATCAAAATTTATGCACTGCAATACCTGGCAAACCCAAGCTTCCCGAATCTATCATGTCTATCTTTATTTCCTTCAGATATCCATTTCCCAAAAAGAGTAAAAGATAGTCACAAAATACAGCATTCCTTTCATGAGATAATTTCTCTACATGCCTACAGAACCATCAAAAGATAAGTAAAGTTTGCATAGAAGTCGAAGAAAAACCTTGTGCCTAATCAGAAAAAGAATGGGAGCTCGTGTCAGCGACCACAGAGGCCGAAGCCAAGGCTGCCCGCTCTCGTTTTGATATGTAACGACCGGGCGACGGAGTCTAGCTCGGTAGAGGGCAGCGGGGAAGAAGGGACGGTATACATGCATGTTTCACGGGTTTGGATTGAAGGATTAGTTTTGACCCGCTTACGTTCGGGTCAGGCTCCATTGTTGTTGTCGTCGTCATCCATGATTTAAGGCCTCGCGGCCTCTCAGGTTCGGATTCAAAGGGCTTTTCAAAGTAAAGTCAGAGAGGACATGTTATTTGACTTCACAAAAGGGCTCTTCAAAGTAAGAACTGGATGAAGCATTGTTGTCATTGTGTGGTGTCTGATTTTGAAGAGCTAATATTACCGTATAGCTTCAAGATCATTACATGTCTCTTGAAGGAGCTCAGTAAAATCCTCATGAGGCCAAAACTCATTACAGCCAAATTACCAAAATGAAAAACTTGTAAATGGTGCCAGTTCCCAGAATGAAAGACATCTAAGAACTCTCAGAAATGCTATGATATATGTCTCCATTACTTACAGAACTTCCATAAGCATCAAGTCTCACCATTTCTGCATATTTTAACGAAGCAAAGCAGAAGATAGTCGGAAAGTCCAGAAATACTATCTCAAGGAGTCCAGGTATAAGGATTCATAACACCAACATCCCAGGATAAAGATTTTCTATATATATTGACTCAAATTCCAGTAAGTGACAAGCAAAGAGCTCTGGCAAATACAACAAATATACCATCCCATTCTTAATAAGCATCAACATTCGCTTTGTAGGTTGAAAGACTGATCTCTCATACAAGTGTACATGTTCCATTCAGCTTTAGCTATGCGTGAAGCAATGATGCAGATTTATGCATTTTAGGTTGATGAAGAGAAACTAACAATAATGTGAAAATTATGGGAGCTATATATCTCATGGAGTTGGCACAATCAAGATGCACAAAGTAATAACTTTTATTGCAACAAGACAAAAATGCAGTTGAAATTTTTCATTGCAGAAGAATCTGCCAATTATCAGCTACTCTCATGATGTCTCAATATAAATCTCAAGGAAGAAAAAAGAGTGAGTTCATCGTTTCTAGTCGAGAAATCCTGCTGCTGCAACGTACAAGCGTATTCTTTTCCCTTAATGACAATGAAAATTTCACCAAGTCAGCCAAAACATGATGGAGACCAGGTCTTCCTGGCTGTAACTAGGGCAACAGACATGTGAAAGTTAACCATAGATAATCCTATTCACCAAGATACTAAAGACAGACAACAAAAAATAAAAATAAAGCGTTCAAAGGGGAAAAAGGAAGACAAACAAAGTGCTATAAGGAAGTAAACTTCATATCTAAAGGCTCCAATAAGTAATCTTTTATTAAATAATCGTTTCAATTCTGTTTAGAGTTAAAGTTAAGAACTGGTACAGTATAATCGTAAATGTGTAAATTATGCGGAAAATTCAAAATCCATAAACTCCTGATCTAGAGCCTTTTCTAACAAAAATTGAGAATCCTCCATCAATTCAGGACTTAATCTGTACATCAAAACACAAAATTCCATCTGATTAAGAGCTCCATCTCCATCAAAATCGCCTTCTTTCAACATGCTCTGAAGATCAGCATCTGTCAAATCTTGTAACCCTAATAAAGCAGAGTTCTTTTTCAGACTCTCAAAAGTAATCAACCCTTTACTCTTATCCATCAACAGCTGAAACCCACTACACAGCTCCCCAATTAAGCCATCCCCACCAAGTTTTTCAGCCATAAAGGGCAAAAAATCTTGGAAATCTGAAACGGTCTTTGATGCCATATCAAAGGCAGACAAAGAAAGAAACGTTCTTGATAGGAAAGGTCGAATAATCTTGCAGAAGAAGAGAGATTGTTTTGAAGCGGTGAAGGAATCTATGTTTCTATATAAGATAAAGGGAAAGCAGTTTCGGGGAAGTAGGAGAGGAGCATCAAAGACAGAAAAAAAACAAAAAAGAAACGTTCTTGATAGAAAAGGTGGAATAATCTTGCAAAAGAAGAGAGATTGTTTTGAAGCGGTGAAGGAATCTATGTTTCTATATAAGATAAAGGGAAAGCAGTTTCTTGGAAGTAGGAGAGGAAGAGTCCATGGGGGAAGACAACCAAGATACAGTTGGTTAATCGAGAAGGGCAGTTTGGTACGAAGAGTTGAGTTATGGAGTTAGGAAGTTGCTTCCCCTCTTTCGGTTGGAGGGTCTTGTCAGCGGAACCAAGGAAGAATCCGTCACCATCCAAAAATGTCACACGAAAGACAGAGGAGAGTTCATACGCGACAAATTTGTGTCAAATATGAAAGAAAAAAAAAATTCATCTCGAATTATCCAAATTGGACATCTACTTAGACACACATTACTATAGAGTATCTAACATAGGACGGTGGAATCCAAAGTGGTAATTTGTATGATTTTATTAATTTAATAAAATTCATAAGAAGGTAATCCATTGTTTTAGAGACATGATAGTGAACGAGCGTGAGAATTGAGATCGATAAGTGTATATATTTCAAGATTTAAACAAAAAAAAATTCTCTACTTGATTATTTTTTCCTTTTTTATTTTCCTTGTTAGATTAAGAAAAGATTTTAGTTATAGATGCTAACTAGCTAAAGCTAGGTTTCAAGAACGAGAGGTACAATGACACCATTTGTCAACAAGAAAAAAAAAACATAAGAATAAAAAATATATAAGAATAAAAAACACAATTTTTATTATACGTCATCGGAAAATAACATCTGTACATTTCTAACACATGGATATAGTTGCGTATATCCGATCCTTCATACCCCGACATAGGCGGAACCCTTTAAGTCAATGTGCTAATATTGTTGTTGCATGTATTTTCGAGGAAATAGAGGATAAAACCAAAAGAGACTACAGAATATTTTAAGCTTTAATTAATCATCTACACGAGGTTTCTTAGATCTATTTTTGATTGTCCTCATACTTATTCTACTTGTATAAGCAATGGAAACATGTTACTCGGTATTAGTGCCCTATTGCTCGAGCTAGTCGGTTGCCTAAAGAACCAAACGAGGTCCTGGTCAGACCAGCATTTGAGGCTTTTGGGACATGTAATGAACCACAGTATGTTTATTTCCTCTATTTCCAATTTTTTTTCCTTGATTTGAATGGAAAGAGAGCCGTTTATTCTATAGTTTGAAGATAATAGTTATTATGAAATGAGCATAAGGCCCTGATTGATGGATCCACGTTTAGAGAATTTCGGAGGGGATCTTTCACCGCTCCTTCCTCACAGTATTTATCATCTGTCGATGCGGGTCTCTCATCCAATTTGATACCTCCTTTCAGCCACTTCTCACTCTATTTCATAGCCTTCGTGTTGTCACGTGTCGTCCGGTCATTATTTCACCATCTCTTAAGAAGGGATCTATTCCCGGAAAATCCTTACACTGAATGAAGGATGTTATGTGTGTTCAGAAAAGTCCCGCAGGTCGGCCAACAACGGGTCAGAAAGATTCATGCTAAACAATGACTATTGGGGCATTGCCTCAACCAAAGCATCATGAAAGGCTTTCATTATAAAAGATCAAACAACCATACCAAATCTCGACCAGTATCCATTCATCCTACATTCGATGGTTGTTACTGAAAAATTGTAATTTTTACAGCGTTTCAGACAAGGGTGCATGGATGCATAAAATATAGCCTAAATCCACGTATATAAAAGCCTGTGTGCCTATATGTTACAAAATCCTTGCCGCTTTTGAAAATGCTCTTTTGCCTGCCTGGAGCTGTCATTTGCAATCAACCCCTTCTATATTTTGGTTTTCCTCTTAGGACGAGGGGCTTGGGAGTGTCTTGTGGTTCCAGTTGCGTAGAATTACAGGACTTGATGATCGACTTTCTGGGATGTTTTGGGTGGTATTTGTTATAGATGTAGATATGCGATACTGTTTTTGATTAATGAGTTTGATATAGTGTTCTTATGGAATTGTAGCGTCTCCTCGCATTTCATTCCCTACATTCTTCCCAAATGGAACAGCATGTTTATGAGTTGTTACATGTTTAAGGGAGAATGACAGAGGTAAGTGTTCTACCAAGTGGTGTTATTTATTTCTCAATGTGTTCTATGTGTGCATGTTTTCTTCTTGTTTCATTGCCTCTGGTACAGTACAAAATATGTTGGTTGCATTGCTCTCTGATACAGTACAAAACACTCAGATTTGAAAGGTCGATGGAATTTTCAGTTCCTCATTTCGTCTTGCTTTGGGTGTTTTTCTCTAGTGTTCTTACCTTTACAATGACGATACCCATGGACAGTGAAGGACCTTGTATACTCAAAAGAACAACAATAACATTATCCATTGACTTAAAGGCTTCTACCTATGGCGAGGTATGTATGGCCAGATGTACGCAACCACACCCATTGCGGGGTATTGTGTCATGTATATAGGTATATATAAAGCAGAGAGTCTCAAGCTCGTTATCCCTTGATATGGAGTATTGTTTGTCTGTCTCTCACCCTTCCCAGATCTTAGCGATAGCCTTTGCTATTGTTGAGATATACTGGGTATTGTTGTTGTTGCTCGTATCAAATGTCAGTAAAACTGGGAATTAATCGTCTTCGTCTCTCAAGTACAGTATGCGAGACACCTAAATTTTAAAGACAGGTGAAAATAGTAAACCAAAAAAAATATGAAAACCATAACCTGACAACACCGGTACGTAAAATAAAAGCAGAAAACTTGGACCGATATCATCACTTACAAGTAAGCCAAGAGTACAATAAGAATCTGATCCATAAAGCACTGAATGAAAGCAAATGGTGATTGTACTACAAATTTTCAGGCAATCTGAAGTCCTGGGAGCCAAATATCTGATGGGAACTGTTTTGCACAAAAACAGCAACACCACATTTGCTACTAATGAAGCCTTCCCATAGGGAAAAGTTAACAGTTCCGGAAATAATCTTCTTGGGGGAAAGATCCTTTACAAAACATAATTTCTCAAGTCTCCTAACAACAAAGTCATTAGATATCACCTTCTCTTTGTTGTCTCCCTTCTGGCAATCAGTCACCAAACCACTTTCATACAGTGCAACCATGATGTTGGCACCCTCATGATCCACCTTTGTCCTTAGAGCTCCATTTATGGACACCTGCAACGACTCTGGTGACGGCCTCTGGAAATTGGCCTGTAACTCGCAACATTCAGTTAAGGTTTGATCTACAAAAACAATATCAGAGGGGGACCTAATCTCACTGATTATGATACTAAATGTATACATGATGTTGAAGGGATTAAGGGTTAAGTTGATTAGTTTACTTGCTACTGAGGTAAGCTGGAAGTAACACAAGCCAGATGTACTTAACTTACAAAAGGATTCAATTTCCATTTCCCACATCCACCTATCTGAACATATTCATTTTTTGAATACATTCATGTTTTGTATGGTAAGTACTAGTCATTTTACTAGTTACCTTTTAGATAAAAGAGAAAGTCACGTTAGCAACATAATTGTCTCTATACTGGAGACCCTCCCACTATTTGTCTAGTGTAATTTATTGGTGGTCCTCCAAGAAGTTACCCTTAATGAATGTGGCGAATGAGTGACATATACATAAGTATTCCTTAAAGAATGTGAAGAAACGATATGCCAACTTCAAATGGGCATGGGCAAAACTTGGATTCCTACCGTATTCTTACTACCATATTCATCTCCTTTTATAGTCTGTTAAAAATGGTATAAGAACAGCTACATATACTTCTGAAAATGTTTAATCTAGCTAGATTTGCCCACTTAAAATGATCTCCAAAAATTTCCTAAAGATTGGCAATATTGATCATGAACACAACACATCTAACGTCTACTTGTCCAAGATCACAATGATCTTACGGAATAAATAATATGGATCTTAAGATCCACATTGTCCCGAATGACTTCAAACGATTGCAATCCAAGAGGATTTACCCTAGGTACCAACATAAACTTCAACAATATTATAGAAAAGGGAAAGCAAGGGGAGTTATACCAAAATAGATAAATTTACAAAAATCCATGATTACCTGGAGAGTTGGAGCTGGAAATCTAGAGGCAGACATGATACACCCCAACAAAGACTCTTCTTCGTTTCCAACCGATTGCGCTCGTCCCTGTACCACAACTTGAGGAGTAAACATCGTATCGAGATTTAAGGCCTCAACATAGGCTTTTTGCCTCACGGTCCAATGACTCGACCCGAAGGTATCTTTCCAGCCCTTATAATCCCAATAATCCACGTGGTACGCCAATAATACCACCGGCACCTCTAGGTTAAATTCACCCCTTCCAAGCCGCGAAAAGATCTGCTCCGCCTCTAATGACGTGGCGCAGCCTTGCGACGTGAACAGCTCCACCACCACGGGGCCACACCTCCTCTGTTTCTCCGCCGTTAAATCCGCTGTGGCGTTTTCGTGAGAATTGTCGCGGCTTGATGACGAGTTCTCGCGTCTGCCAAAGCAGGAGAATAGACACCGCACCATCGCTGGACGTATGCCGTCACCGTTGGCCGGTGATGTCAAAAAAACTTATGCCAAACTTGATGATTATTTTTGTGTTTTAATGATGGGAGTTTTCCACGGTGGTGAAGAAAAGGGATAAGAAGGAAAACGGTGAAGGTATTAGGTGGAAAAGGAAAGAAGAGGTAAAGAGAGATGACTGGCAACAAAATTGGTGGGAGAGATTCAACTTTGGTTATTTATAAGTTGCATGCTGATTTTCTTCCCCCAGTTTTAAGACTCTTAGATCTCGATTTGGTGGCGTTACAGAATCTAGATTCTATATATATTACGTTTTCATCCTAATAAGCTTCCGCGTTTGTGTAAAATTCGAAAAAAAATAAATAGTAAAACGAAACGATTTGACGTACACAGTTTTAAACTATACTTTTTGTGTACAAGATAAAGTTCTATTTTCTTTTTGAAACGCAATGCTCTCTACAGATATGATTTATATGGGATATTCATTCATATTCAGTGTATATATTATTATATCGTGAATTATCAGTTGATCGATATATAACTTGACATATCATTATAGGTCATCAGAAAACAAAATTTGTATGTTTTTAACATATAAATATGCTTGCATACATGCGAACTTCTCATACTCAGTCACAGGCGAGAGCTAAGGCATGTAGTCATGTGGTAATGTTGTTGTACTGGATTCTCAAATGCGCCTTACGTGCCGAAAGTTACCCCTGACCCCATTTTCAACACTTATGGTACGGCTATGCAAATCACTTTTGTTTCGAGTGTATGTATTATATGACTTATTATGAAAGTTTATCTTGTATACAAGAAACTGTTATGATTTTTTTAACGCTACTATTATATATCCACATTTCGGTATTCCAGTTTTGGAAAAGCAACCGTCATTAATTTAGCCATAACAAAACCATATACTTTTTTGTCTGGACATTTCACTTTCACCCAGTTGACACTGGATCTGATCATGTGCTTTCAAGCATTTTTGCTCTCGTCATACATACATATATATATCATTCGCCACATTCACACACACATGTACACACATACATGACACAAAGCCTTGTTTTCTTAATTACTTTCATCCTTCCTTCAATTTCTCACTTCGAGACTAGGTAAATATAATTGTGTAATTTAAAGTTTCTAGTAGGTATTGAAGATAAGTTGCTTGTCAACCCTCATATTAGAAAGTATCGATAAAATATTCGAATTTCATTATTTTATTTTTTTTATTTAACACTATTTGTTACACCAGAAAGGATACGTCAGCCAGAAAATATTTTCCCCTGGTTAAATACTTTGCCTCAGGATCTGCATATGGTGGCTGTGGCACGAGACTTAGAATTTTAAAAACAAAAATCAAATCAACCGCGGGGATAGCTCAGTTGGGAGAGCGTCAGACTGAAGATCTGAAGGTCACGTGTTCGATCCACGTTCACCGCATTTTCTGTTTTTCTTCTCAGTCCTCGCTTTTTTGCATTTTTTCCGCATTCTTAACTATTTCCAGTAGTTTTCAATAATAATAATTATAATAATCTCCGGGTAAAATTCTCCCATGTCACCAAATGTAAATAATTGTCTTTTTCATCAGCATAGCTCAATCATTTTGGTATATAGCATATTACATGTGTTGTATTTAATTTAGTATGCTAAATTGGTGTAATAAGTATTCTCGATTTAATGGCTGTAAGGTACCTCCCATATCTTCTAATCATCTTACAAAAAGCATGCCTTTTTTTGCTCGCTTTTAAGATTTTCTATTCCTTTATTTTATTTTAATTTTCCAAAATTTCATGTTAGGAAAAGAAGGTGTAGGATATGCAGCCTTACCCTACAGTTTTGCAAAAAGACTGTTTCTGCAATTCGAATTTATGACATCAATATCACAAAACAACAACCTTATCAGCTGTTAATCCCCTCTAGTTTCCCAAGTAAAATCCCACATCTGATTCATATCAAGAAGAGAAATCAAAATACGGAAATCAAGCTCCAACCCGATGAAGGCCAATTCACATCTCAACTATTACCTATACATGTTAACATGTATTTGGACATAAACCACAACCACCAATCATATTTCGGAAGTTGCAGCACTTTGATTTCGCAAAACCAAGAAATCTTTATTTTTGTTTTTACAAAAAAAAAAAAACATTATTTTCAAGGTTTCTATCTAAGTGCTTGGACTTGTCGGTAAACCCAGCTACAATCTCAACTATTAGGGTCCATTGCTTTGGAAAGCAAAGAAAATTTTCCATTAATTAAGTCCCGTTTCAAATTTTCTTGCTAGTTTCAACTTTCAACTATTAAGAAAAGGAAAACAAGTCTAGAGTCTGACTAGACGAAGATACTAGTCTTGATCATTTTTGTAATAAATGGCAGACTTGTCTTGTCATTACATCTGTATCTATGATTAAAAAGTAGGGTTAATTACCTTTAACACCCCTCATGTTTACCGTAATCCCCCTTTGCCCCCCTAATGTTCTAAAATACACCTTTAGGTACCTTAATGTTTGGATTAAAGTGGGAAAATGGATTAAAACGTGACACGTGGCATTGAAGCTGAAATTAGCATGAAATGGCAAAAATGCCCCTGATGCAGTTGGTTGATGTAAGCCAAACCATGGTTTAAAACATGACACGTGGCATTTCTCTTTCTCTTTCTCTCCACCAAATGCACGAGATGCAATTTTTCTTGCATTCCTCAAGTTTGGTGATGAGGTTGAACTTTTCTTTTCAGATCGTTAGAGGTAATCTTTGTTCTCTCTCACAAACACTTTTGCTCTTGGAAATTCTAATTTGATAAGGTTTGTCAGATAAATTTTTTCTTTTCAAGATTTCTTCATGGCGCCATTACTGAACACATGAGTGCATTACTTGTAGCGCATGTTGCTCCAGAACATGAGAGAAGGTAATATGAGTAGCAGGTAAGTACACCCGCCATGCTTAGACACACTGCTCCTCGAAACCATCCCAATAAAGACAGCAAACGGCAAGCTTAAGAGCACCGGCGCCACAATAGCTATTGTCAGATTGTACGCGCAATGCCACCATGAACCTTCACCCAAAAACTTGCTCTGGATCTTATGGATTTGGGACATTTACAACAAAAACATGGAGATTCCGATACCTTTAGATTCTAGAATGAAAAGTGTTCCGTCGTCGACCTCTTTGGCAGTGACCACGATGGTGTTTTCGCCGTCGGTGGGGGGAGGAACGATGTTATTGGCCATATCCTCCGGCTGCGCATTCTATTTAGTGGCTTCTGGTCTGCAAAGAATACGTGAGGTTGAAAGTTCATATTTTTCCCATTCTATAAAATGTAGCACAATGGATTTCATCAAAGTTTCTGAGTTTTCCCATTCTATCAAATGTAAGTCTTCCTTTTGATCAAGATGATCTTGTTCTCCGCAACAAGATGCAGTGGGGTAATTTATTTATGTCGATCAGCTGGGCTTGTTGTTTGCTTCGGAAGAATTCACAACCACGTAGAAGAAAAGAAGAAGAGATACAGAGAAGGAAAGAAGAAGAGTAGGAGAGAAGGGAGGTGATGTATATTAGTCAATTTTGTAGGGGAGGGGTATATTAGTCAATTTTGTGTAAAATTATGGAGGGAATGAAAAATTGACCGTTGTATGGGTGATGAATGCCACGTGTCACGTTTTAATCCATTTTCCCACTTTAATCCAAACATTAAGGTACCTAAAGGTGTATTTTAGAACATTAGGGGGGCAAAGGGAGATTACGCTAAACATGAGGGGTGTTAAAGGTAATTAACCCTAAAAAGTAAAACCTTAAAATGAAAAAAGTATACAAGCATATACCTTTCGATGCTTTGGCGAGCACACGTGCAGACGACAAGGGGGATTAAAGCCGACATGTCATATCTCATTTGATATTTGAGTTTTGATTTGATTTAAGAGGTCAAAAGTTTGAATCCAGAAATACGCATAGTATAGATATTCCACTGTTGCTAGGTCGAAGACCTAGTTCTTCACCCGACCTAGGAGACTGATGTGTTCCTGATTTGCATCTTCGATAATGCTCTTTGTGGCTGAGCCGACGGAGATCCTTACGGCTAGGGAATATACTTATGCTCCAAAACAAGGGGGAGTAAGAAGGAAAATGGGAAAGTACAATTTTAGTCCAGATGCTTTGGAATATGATGGAACAAAGCAAAATGACTCATTAAATTGACTGTGTTTTTTATATGGTGAAGTAACAGTTGATCGATATAATTTGACGTAATTTTCATTATGGGTCATCGGAAAACAACATCGGTGTATTTCTAATAGATAGATATGTTTACGTATATTTGATCCTCTATACCTTGTTATAGGCGAGAACTCTAACAATGGAGTAATGTTGTTATTGTTCTTTGGGAGTAAATCCATCAACCTAAAGTATGAAGGATTAACAAGGAGAAAGACTAAAAGAGAAGGACTAGAACGTCAAATCTTCTAAGAGTAAGAAAAGTAGAAAAGGTAAAAAGGCTGTATTTTTGTCTATGGAGTAGTAGTGGAAGAGACGAAAGAGAAAATCAGGAGAAGATTGGGAGAGAGAGGCCACTCAGGTAAATAAGATAAAGCTAAAAGAGGTCCCCTCATACTCCCCCCCTCAATTCATTACACAACCACACTGTTTCAGAAAGAGAGAGAGAGAGAGAGAATGGGCATATGGGACGACCTTCAATCATCTGCATCCCGTTTATTTAACAGAGCTAAACGCCCGTCCGCCGGTAATTCATCGCTCACCGGTGACCCACCTGCTGTAACCAAAGTCTCCGATGTAGCACAGAAATCTGACGATTCCGTCCCGGATCCTCAACGGAGGGAAAATATTGGCCGGATTCTGAGTAATCTTGGAAAATTTGCTGTGGACTCCGCCGTCAACGACTCCCTTAAATGCGTCGCCCCCGGTTAGCCTCCTTAATTTTTTATATTTGTGGCAGTGGTTGAAGTTTTTATAGTTGAATTGTTTGAGACGTTATGGTTTGCTACCTTCTATTGGATTTGTGGTGTATGTTTTTCTGCTCTGGGATTAGCGTTTAGTTGTTTCTCTTGATGATAGCTCGAATTTGTTTGATTGGAAGTTTGTTTTAGTCTATTTTGGATTGTTACTAGATTGCTTTGCTTTTGGCTTTCTCAGTCAGACTTAGTTGGAAGAAGAAGGAAAATGTTGGAGCTTTTCTAGTTCTGTTTTTGTTAAAAGCATGTTTGACTGATATTTTTGCTGATGATTTACTTCAGAAGCTGACAATATGGTTGGGAATTAGAGTCTGTTATAACTTGTTTGATTAATTCTATGAGACAGGACCAACACAGATAATGATAGTTTGGGCATCTTTGTGGTCAATGTTGTATTGTAACGCATCTCTTCTTTTTTGTATGAAAAAAAGTTGCATTTTGAATTTACTGTGTTCAATCTCGATTGTTCTTAACTAGGATGGATTACTTCTGTTTTGTGTGTTTTATTAGCTTGAAAGCATCGATCTTTTAGCATTTTCACGACAAGTAATGGTAGAAAACAGAATATTCTTGTTCCCTATGAATGTTCTTTCAGATAAGTGAAGAGTCAAGTGTTTAGTGCTTGGCACTTGTTGGTAGATACTAGAAGAGTGTTGTCTCCAGGCAGTTTCTTTAGTATATTCCTTGTTAGTAACGGTAGAGAATGGAATATTTGAGCTTATGAATATTGCTCCAGATACAGCAAATATTCAAGCTCACTACTTGGCATTTTTTGGGTATGTAGGAGCAGGATATCCGTCTTTCTAATCCTAGGATACATGTATGTTGGGTTTGTCTACCCAGGAAATATTCTCCACTACCTTTTTGGCATGCAGTGATTGGTGCCCCAAGGCAGTTCCTTTAGACTTGGCAAACTGGAGGATCAAGTGCAGGAGAAATTGAAGGTCAATGGAACCTCAAAACAGCTTCTGCCACTACTGTTTTGGTTTTGCATACAGAAAACCTTTAGAGAAGAAGGGGGGGGGGGGCAGCATAGTGAAATTCTGTCCTTGAACGTGTGAAAGCCTTGCCCTTGTATTCTCTGTTGGTCAACTTTGTCCAATCAAGTCCTGTATATTGATAGATGTTTGAAACTATTAATTGCTGTACTCTTAGTTCACGAGTGAAACTTAACTTATTAAATGAGAAAAATATATCTGTCTTATGCTTGAAAAAGCCTGTTGGTGCAAGTATGGACTTGACATTGATATACAAAGTGGAAGATTTTTAAACAGATAATCATCACTTGAGAAGGCTGCCTGGTTTATAACCCTACTCGTTGACTATGTTGATATAGTGATAAACCTGTATCTCTCGAAGGTTCCTTGAATTGACAGTGATGCATTGCTTCTGCTGTTTTTAATTTGTTTTCTGCATCTGACTCTTTTGGAAAAGGCTTATGAATCCATAATGTTCATTTTCTTTACTTAAAAGTGTTCATATTTTGGACATTGAACTTTGTTCTTGCTTCGTATCCGTTGGAAAGTTCACATGGACTCATTATCTCATGAGCAATAGACTACCTCTTGGTCTTTGGTATTATGCCTGTTGAAATCTTGAAGTGATGAAAATATTCTCTTAATCTTTGTACTTGGAATTTGTTAATTTTCTGGTGGTTGTAGTTTATCTTTGGTTGTAAATCTCGCCTTTTTTTGAAGGACCATTTTATGCTAATTACCCTGTTACCAAACTGCAGGAGGGGCACAGGTATATAAGCTTGTGAAAGATGGATTGAAGCATCAACCTGTTTCACGTCCATCTTATGGGATAAAGAAGCAAGACCTCATGATTGCCATGGAGGAAATGCAAGCAAAAATGGAGAAAATGCAAGAGGATGTGAATATACTAAAGCAACAAAGCCACATATCTGCCGACTATTCTGATGATTTTGATCCTTTGAAGGATTGCTGTGACGAGCCGATGAAGAGTTCGGCTTCTTCAGAAATTAATAAGAAGAAAATTTTTATCCGATCACGACTGTAAATGCAGGAGGGCTGCCGGCAAGTTTTTCTTGCATCGGACTTTAAATAGTATGTTTTTATGTTGTTCAAGTTTGATGTACATTTAGTTGTGAACAGTGTTTTCAACTATCAAAATTTGTTATATATACTTAATCTGTATGATATGGGTGAGTTCAGTAGAGTTTCCAGTTGTCATGTAATTAATCGTGGCATTGCCATCTTATATATGTAAGCAGATTACATTCCTTTACTTTTCTGCCAAGTGGAGGAATTTTCGCCCATGGGCTAATGTGTTCCTATCTGTTATCAAATTCTTGACCTTGTGGCTGACTCTTTCTCTATATGACATAATCAGTCCTGGATTCATATTCGAATATATCGTTCTTGTTTCTGCATTTAATCAAGCATTCGACGTGTATAAAATTGTGAAATTTTAACAAAATCCACATCTGTATCCATATCATTTCCAACTCGTGTACGTTTCCAACTCTAAGGATGTCGTGGAAGTAACACTGCAATATATTTTCAGGGAAATGTGTAGTCTATGGATTTGCCATATACTAGCATACGCCAATACTTTCGATCTGCTGCTCCTTGTACTTAATATGAGTAAGCTGGGTTGGTAGAGGTTGTAAAAAGAGCGTTTCTGGTACACTAGGCTCCCGCGTTTGCGCAGGGTCCAGAGAGAGCCGGATCGTTACGGGATCAATGTATATAGTCTTATCTTACATACACTTTGTGCAAGAAGCTGTTTCTGCGGTTCGAACTCGGGACCTTAATGTCACAAAGCAACAACCTTATCAGTTGTTTCAAGTCCTGTCATCTCGGTAGAGGTGGTAGGAAAGCAGTAATTTCATGGAGTCTCGTATGGGAAGGCAAATTCACATTGGATGCAATAAAATGTCCAAACGGTTGCCAAAGCGAGCAGGGTATTATTAAAAAACTTTTCTTATGGTGATCATTAATGCTCGCTTGTTTACAATAACTAGTACAGTTACGCCACACTGAACTGTAAAGTTCAAACAATAGCCCAGCATATTGAGTTGAGGATTGCGAAGAGATCTTGTGATTTGGAGCTAGCAGCACTGCCCTATGCAGACACACTAGCAGTCACCAAAACCGATTTATGCAGAACCCCACACCTTAAGATCAAGTAGCTCATTCCGTCTTTTTGGATGTTGCTTTTTGGATTGCAGGCTTGCTGTAAGGGTCGGCGCTATATGCATGCTGCTGAAATATAGCGAAGAAAACCATCTCCACGATCACTAATGCATTTTGGATAGCTTCTTCAAGATGCGCAGTATCAAGCCAGAAATGATTGGACTTGACTAAGCCCAGTGCTACTAGAATCTGCAGCACAATTCCCTGCAATCACGGTTTTGAAGTAACAGAATCAATGATTACTGAGAGTAAAGGATCACCCGAGCCTTGCAAGCAAAATTGAATTAATTTCCAGAAACAACATGATGTTAATGCTTTGTCCCTCGTACCATTGTGTATACAAAATGAACAATTTTTTTCCTCTAACCCCAAGTAAAGAAAAAATTGAGGCATCAAACTTCCAGAGAACAAATGTATCTTACCACACTTGTTGCCCAAATAACATTACCAAATAGAATTAGAAAGCCGGTAGAGAATCTTCAGGCCAATTGCTTTTACCTTCAGGATGAATAAATGAATTTGGAAGTTGGTATTAATAGGTGTAGGAAGCTTACCTGCCAGAAACAGAAGAAGACAATTCCTTTGACACACATGAATTTAGCCAGTGGCTTGTGTGGTGCCAGCTCTTTTGCAAAGACGTGATAGAAAACGACAAGAGAATATAATGCCAGTGAAACAGATATGTTCAAAATGATGGTGATGATCCAGCTCAACCAATCAGGATATATATCTAGAAGTTGAAGAACAATCATCAAGACAGAGCAAACTGGGCGAATCCACACAAATTGCCACGTCCAGCTCTTGATCATCTTCAGTGAACTATGGTCCAAACGAGTAGTATGAGGCTACAATGAGATCAAAGAGCAGATGAGTTCTGGTACAGTTTCTCTAAGGTATAAATTGGTGGAAATGAATCAGGTATGGGTCCAAGGAGGTATGGTCTAGCTATGGTTCTCCCTCAGGAAAGAAAAAGAAAAAATCAGGTCAATCAAAAGCCATAAAAACTTTGTCATCAGTTTCACAAGCAAATAGGACAACTGTAAACAGTTGAAAAGACTACTGATACAGGCAATAAATGCAATAAAATGCAATATAGGATAAACCAAGCTTTTGTTATTTGCCGAGTTAGTCGTTCCACAAACTTTGCTTTCTGTGGTAACCAGGCTGATGTACTACTACTCTTCACATCACGGAATAAATAAGAAACTAGAGATGAGAATACCATACCACAAAAAGAGTCATTGGAAAAGAATGGTGGATCTCTCTTCCTTTAATTTCATCAGGCACAATGTTTTTGCTTATGGATATGTTCAGGTAAGTATACATCAAACCCAGGAACTTAGCCATCACCTGCAATGTATCAAACGGCAAAACAATTTAGGAAAGAAGAAAAAAAAAAGTTCACACAAACACTAATAGTTACGAGAAATGAGTGTGATTTCCCATCAAACAAGAATTACCAGTGCCTCATAGCATTCTTTGATAGATTCCAATAGAGTAAAATAAGTTTCGCTCCCAAGAATATCCAACAAGCCAGCAAATGAGACTATAGCATATAATGGAGCCATGAATATGATAATAAGGATGGCCTTCTGCTCCTTAGGATTCTTCCAGGAAGTAAGATGTTGTGTCATCAGCTGTATTGTGAATTGAACAGCAAGCATTACACAAACAGTGCACCCCATGAAGGTAAGTTGTCCTCGATCCATTTTCTGTTGTATCTGCGATCAATACAAGGTGAATGTGGAGTTGGAACTTGAAATAGGCTTTTCTTTACAACTAACTGGTCAACTCATACGAAAATCAACAGGGGAAAGACTGAAGAGAAATTGATCCATAAGGAATAAGTCTTGCACATATAAAATGAGATAAAACCTGCCCTCTTCTTTTTCAAGATACGAGTCTCAAACTTGAACTGGTCGCCATCACTTTTTTCAGTCGAACTTAACCTTTAAACTAATTGTTAGAAGGGGTCAAGCTTAAGCTGATTCTTGGTGAAATAGGCTGTCTACTACGTCTGGGGTTTAGTCATGGAAAAGAATTCTCGCAGAAACAAGGTCTAACCACAAACATTAGACTAAATTTGACTGGTAGGTTCATTGTAAAAGACACTTTTTTCTTTTCCTTTTTAATATACAGGATTCAAACTCCTGCAAATGGATAGATAGGTGAACAGATATTGAAGCCTGAAGCTCCTTGCTATTCTTATTGAATATCTGAGGAGCAAAGATTCCTCTATTGAAGATTATTTAATAGAAATATGCTTTTTAAACACGTGCAACAATGCCATATCCATGTCGTATTGCTCATTTGAAACAAGCAATAAGCATTCTCATTCTTCTGAAAACATACGATGCTTGTACATCCGAAGGACTTATATGCTAGAATCTATGTTACTAGGCTACTAGCGCTTCTAAAGTGTACTGCCCAGTGGACTACTCTTTTGCCCCTTCCCAGTAGATACTGAGGACAGCATGAAAGAACTAAAACGGTACAGTTCTACTGTCAATGGGCCGCTTCCTTTTTTCCAATGCCAGGAGGGGTAAGTGTAGAAAATTCTAGTCTATAGTGTATTTACACAGTGTACTGTCCCTTTCATCTTACTAGCCGTTACTTAATATGTGACTAGCCGTTGGAACATCCTGTTCCCATTTCACTCATGTACATGTATATATAGACGCTGTAACTCCATTCTTGAGAGGTCAATGAAAATTCTTTACATTCTTTACTGGTGATTCATTACTTTGTTCTTATTACTAAGAGTTAAAATTCTATATGGTATCAGAGCTATTTAGCTACAACACTTCAAGCTATTCAATCGGTCTGCTTCAAAAAGAAAAAAGCTCTCTGTAAAACTGTTCTAGCATTCCTCAGCAATCTGTACAAGTATTCATAATTCATTACTTCATTCCCAGCTGCTCATCTAGCTTCTGAAGCACAGAAACTTCAGAGACGCAGGAGTTCTCGAGGAAAAATAAAGAAGACGACTATTTCGGTAAAAGGATTGGTTCCTAGGGGTATTTTAGACATTCTGCAATTCTAAAATTGATTATTCTGAAATTCCTTTAATATGTATACATAACTTAAAAAAAACATTGACACACGTGTAATCATCTTGAGTTGTTTCTTGGATGAATCTTAATTGCATGGTATCCACGTATACCCCAATTCTTCAGAAGGAGGTGCATGCCAGCAAAGCACTTCGATTTAACCCCATTTATTTTTAATTTCGGGTTTCTCAACTACCGAGGGAACATTTCCCATCTCTTGACATTTCTTTCTCATCTTCTCTCTCATTTAATGCTTACTACCTCCTTTCTCACGCATTCGTCTTTATCACATTCCATCAGAGAGATTGCCAGCTATTTTCTGCATGTTAAAAAAAATTTATCGCTTTTATTTTTAAATTCCTAAATTTGGGTTTCCAACACCTCATTTATTACACCACTTTATCTCTCCCTCTTACACGTGATCTCGTACAAACACATAATTTCACTGCTGAAGATTTCTTCCTCCATATCTCTAAAATTGTCCTTCTCTAAATTTGTTCTCTCTCTCAATCTTCTTTCCTTTGTACTTGACTGGGACTACACCACCCTAAAATTGTCCTGCGTAATCTTCATTCGTCCTTCACGATCGTCCGCTTCTGCAGATTGAGAGTGACTTCCCACGGTAGCTTCGTCTACTTCCTTCCTCAATCTCCTTATTTCTACCAACACTGTCAACACTAACTAGTCCACTCCATTCTCCTTCTGAACACCAAACTTTACCTAAGATCTGAATATTTTTTACGAAACCTTTCTTCCTCAACCCGAATGGCTCAACAGAGCAGTGAAGTGACCTCTGCTGCTACCGAAGAAAAAGTCTCTGGATCTGGATCACTTATGGATTCCATCCCTGTAACGATTACTAACCTCAAGTTGCATGGCAACAATTATCTCTCTTGGAGCAGGGCCGTGGAGTTATTCATCACTGGCCGTGGAAAAAAGGAGTACCTCACTGGTAAAATGGCTACTCCATCGGAATCTGATGCAAAGTTCTCAACATGGGAAGCTGAGAACTCGATGATTATGTCGTGGTTGCTCGGATCTATGACCCCCGAGGTTAGTAACACCTTCATGATGTATCCAACCGCTGCAGCTATCTGGAATGCTGCCAGAGACATGTATTCCCAGAGAGATAATATCTCTGAATTATATGAACTAGACACTCAACTTAAGAATATAAAACAGGGTGACCAGTCTGTAAGTAAGTACTTTAGCACCTTGTCTCAAATCTGGCAACACATAGATGCTCTTGAAAACTATAAGTGGGGATGTACTGTTGATGATCAACAATATAGAAAAATTAAGGAAACTCGTAGACTGTTTGGTTTCTTGTCAGGTTTGCATAAAGATTATGATGCTGTTAGAGGAAGGGTTCTAAGTACTAAACCGTTGCCTGAAATGAATGTTGCGTTCTCAGAAGTTAGACAGGAAGAGAGTCGTATAAAAGTCATGATGGGACCATCTTTGGTTTCCACTGAAACTTCTGCTCTTGTAACCAAAGATGAGGATAAGGATAATAATGTGAGTCTAGTCAGTAGAACATCCAGTACTACTAACAAACGTGGATTTGTAAAGAAAAACTGCAGGTATTGTCACAGGGATGGTCACACTGTTGAGGAGTGTTATCGAAGGCCTGGATCTACCATCAAACCACCTCCTTATTTCAAGCAGAACAACTACAGATCCAACAATTTCAGCAGGGCTGACTCATGCAACAATTGGAAGCCTGACGCAGATTCTTGGAAACATCCCAAGGCTGCTGTTGCTGAGACCAAATCCAACAATGAAACCAGTTTCACTCAAGCTCAGCCCAGTTTCACTCAAGCCCAGCTAGATGCAATGTTCAGGGTCCTGAATGCTCAACGATCACAGACTTCCAATGACCAAATCAGGGCCACAATGGCCAGCACAGGTATGGATGGTAAGTCTTCCAAGTGGATAGTTGACTCTGGAGCTACCAATCACATGACCTTTGATAAAACCTTGCTGAGTGACTTTCAGTCTTTTACTAAACCAAAGAAAGTGAAAATAGCTAATGGAGATGGTATAGACATTCTAGGACATGGTCATATTAAACTGTCTAGTAAGCTAATACTCAGAGGTGTACTGTATGTACCTATGCTAGATTGCAATTTAGTTTCTGTAAAGAAAATAATGGAAGACAATTGCTGTTGGACATTATTTTCACCTTCAAAATGTTATTTTCTACCATTTTCTTCTTCCTGCTTTCAGGAGAAAGCATGGATGGAGAATATCACCCAGAAGATGATTGGCAATGCTAATCATTGTAGTGGACTCTTTATTTTGGAAAGGACCAGACCAATATCTGATGGTGTGAAGGACTGTTCTAGTATGTATTCTTGTATGAACAAAGACATTGTTCCTAGAATAGATAACTGCAGGTCTAGAATAGCTTCCATTTTGTTGTGGCATGGCAGGATGGGCCATCCAAATTTTGTGTACTTGAAACAGATGAAACCTGGTCTCTTTAATGGTATTTCTATGGATCTGTTGAAATGTGAAACGTGCTTGTATGGCAAACAATCACGAGTGCAGTATCCAGCCAAGGTATATACTGACAGTAAGCCATTTAACTTGGTCCACTCAGATATTTGGGGACCCTCTAGGGTACTGAATATGAATGGGAGCCGCTGGTTTGTCATCTTTGTAGATGACCATACCAGGGTTACATGGACCTATCTCATGAAGCACAAATCTGAGCTATGTACTGTCTTCAAAAACTTTATACAGTTAGTTCAGAATCAGTTTGATGTCACAATTAAAAACTTTAGATCTGATAATGGGAGTGAGTATTTGGACAAGGAAGTTAAATCTGTTTTACTTGCATATGGTATTCATCATCAAACGTCAAATATTTATACACCCCAACAGAATGGGGTGGCTGAGAGAAAACACAAGCACATTCTTAGCATTTCTAGGTCCATGATGTTTCATATGAATGTCCCTAAACACCTATGGAGGGAGGCAGTACTCACAGCTACTTACTTAATCAATAGGCTGCCTTCCAGAGTCCTCAAGTTTGTGAGTCCTAGAGATAAGCTACTATGTGAGTTTCCCCACTGTCTTTTAATGTCTGAACTTCCTTTCAAAACATTTGGGTGTGTGGCTTATGTGTATCTTCAGCCCCATACCAGGAGCAAACTGGATAGGAGATCCATAAAATGTATCTTTCTGGGATATTCTGGCTCGCAGAAAGGCTACAAATGCTTATGTCCTGTTACCAGGAAAGTTTACACTACATTAGATGTGACCTTTGACGAAACTACACCATACTATATATCTAACTCCGCTTCAAGTTCTGAAAGTGTTACACGGGCAGGTATTTGGAGCATAATTGACACTTGGTCAGGCAGCAACACCCTGACATCAGAAGGTGCTAATAACTGGAGAAATCAAGGCCAGGATGAGAATACAAGCGGCCCTTCTGAAGAAAACCTAGAACAGTCAAGACCACCTATTACACAGGTGTACACAATGAAACGGTTGCAGGTATCTCCTTCAGTCCCTGAATCTTCTCAGATTGATGTCTCGTCTACACATGACACTATGAACTTTAACAACAACATTTCACATGAAACTGATTTACCCATTGCCATAAGAAAGGGATCTAGAGAATGCACTAAGTACCATAAATTCCTGAGTCACAAAGGTTACACGTCTATTTACCCCTTGAGTGCTTTTCTGTCCTATGAGAGACTTAACACAGACCTGAAAAAATTAACAGTACACTTAGATTCACAATCCATTCCCCGGTCCATTGAAGAAGCACTTAGCAATGCAATGTGGAAAAAGGCAGTTTCTGAAGAGATGACTGCCCTCATTAAAAATGACACGTGGGAGGTTGTTCCTGCACCCACGGGTATTATTCCTGTTGGATGTAAATGGGTTTTTTCCTTGAAGTACAATTCTGATGGCACATTAAACAGACATAAAGCAAGATTGGTGGCAAAAGGTTTCACCCAATCATATGGGATTGATTATATGGAAACTTTTGCACCAGTTGCTAAAGTGAACACTATACGAATTATCTTCTCTATTGCTGTTAATCTAGATTGGGAACTTGCTCAACTGGATATAAAGAATGCGTTCCTAAATGGTAAGTTGAAAGAACAAGTATTTATGACAATTCCCCCTGGGTTTGAGACAGATAAAACCAAAGGTAAAGTGTGTAGATTGAAACGGTCCATTTATGGTTTAAAGCAATCACCACGTGCCTGGTTCAGTAAATTTTCTGAGGTACTGTTGCTATATGGGTTTAAACAAGCTCAGAGTGACCATACTCTTTTTATTCTTTCACGTGCCAAAACTGTTACCATTTTAATTGTGTATGTAGATGACATTATACTAACAGGAAATTGCTGTCTAAGTATTTCACAAGTCAAAAAGTATTTAGCAACCGAATTTGAAGTAAAGGATCTTGGTCACTTAAGGTATTTTCTAGGGATGGAAGTTGGTAGAAATAAAACTGGAATGATAATTTCACAAAGAAAGTATGTACTTGATTTGCTCCAAGAAACAGGTATGTTAGGATGTAAAGCAGCTTCAACACCTACAGAATCTAGAAACTCACGCAAGGCTTCACCAGGTAAGATACTCTCAGATGTTCATTCCTATCAAAAGTTAGTAGGTAAGTTGATTTACTTATCACATACTAGGCCAGATATTTGTTATTCAGTTAGTTATGTGAGTCAATTTATGCACTCACCCACTACCACACATCTACAAGCTGTAATGAGGATCTTAAGATATCTCAAAGGAGCACCGGGTCAAGGCTTACTGTTTAAGAAAACTGAGTGCAGGGATATCCAGGTTTATACGGATGCTGACTGGGGAGGATCCAATGATATGAGGTCCACATCTGGATATTGTACCTACTTGTGGGGGAATCTAGTGACTTGAAGGAGCAAAAAACAGTCGGTTGTAGCTAGGAGCAGTGCAGAGGCTGAATTACGTGCTTTGGCATTAGGAATATGCGAAAGTATATGGATTAAAAGAGTTCTCGAAGATCTGCAGCAAGGTTCAAGAGATCTGAAAATAAAAGCTTACTGTGACAACATTTCTGCTATACATATGGCAGAAAATCCTGTTCATCATGACAAGAGCAAACACATAGAAATTGACAAGCACTTCATCAAGGAAAAACTAGAAGATAACTCTCTGTATATTCACCATACATCTTCTGCTGAACAGATTGCTGATATACTTACGAAGGCAGTTCCCACGAATGTATTTCATAAGTTATTATACAAGCTTGGTTGCTTAAATATATACACCAAGCTTGAGGGGGAGTGTAGAAAATTCTAGTCTATAGTGTATTTACACAGTGTACTGTCCCTTTCATCTTACTAGCCGTTACTTAATATGTGACTAGCCGTTGGAACATCCTGTTCCCATTTCACTCATGTACATGTATATATAGACGCTGTAACTCCATTCTTGAGAGGTCAATGAAAATTGGTGATTCATTACTTTGTTCTTATTACTAAGAGTTAAAATTCTACAGTAAGGAAACAATTTTATGATTTTTACCCTTCTGTTTCTAAATAGCGGAGGACACCTAAAGACAGAAGTCGTGAATTGTTTCCACCGAGAGTATCGTCCTCAATATTTCTAGCCATGATTGCAATTTTCTCAGCTAGGCCATCCCTACGTGCTACTTTCCTTCTAAACAATACATCCAGAACTTGCTTGCTGCACCAGAATCCAATTTCCATAAAATTTTAAGCAGGTTTAACTGGAAACAAATCCATGATCCTATTAATTTTGACCAAATTGTCTAGTTGACTTCAAATCAACCTGTCGATTACATAAGACACAACACCGAGTGCATCTACAAAAACTTATCCTTCTCCAGAAAGAAAGGAGAAAAGGAAGAAGTTCACAAAAATGCTAAGCAAAAACAATATGTAACTCTTACAATGTCAATCACTTTGATCACATCGTCAAATTAAACGTGATAATCATCATTAAACGCAAAATCTTCCAGATCAAACGGATCACCCGTACACTGCGCAGGCTTTAATTAACTATTAACACAGTTATCTATCATATCCACAAGCTAATCTCACTTGAATTTAAAGAAGAAAAAAAAGAGACGATCGTAATATCACAACTCACAAGCTAATATCGTACGGAAGAAATGGCGAAAACACAATCAGCCTAACAAATCTCAAAGAGGCAAGAAGAGCTACACAGAAGAAGTGAGACTTACAATGGAGAACACGTGTGAAGAATGAAGAGAAAAAGAGCTTAGTTTCTGCTGCTGCCAAACCAGCAATTATGAAGAAATCTGAAACGTTTGAATAGATGGTAAAAGAGATGGAGGAAACGACAAAAAATAGTGATTCCGTTAGATACAGCTACTCTGTGTCCGGACTCTGAAGATATTTCAACTCTCCATGTCGATTTTTACTGTGAATTTACCAACTGATTGAAGAGTCTAAAATTAAAAAAGCACATCACTAGTAGTATATACCATTAATTTAATTTAATTTTTCTATCTCAAAATTTCAAAAAAGAAAAAAGATACGGTCAACTAGTTCAATTTGGAACATTATCAAAAATCTAAAGCACACCTGGAAAAAGTTCACTATAAATGGCGAACTAGCCGCTCACGGGTTCCATACATTGCCAGACCTCCGGTTGAACATTATTTACTTAAAAATTACCCAACTTTTACATCTGACCCTACATACATGTCATAGATGGGAGTCTGTCTCAAAAACAATAAGATAATGTTGTCATTGTTATATTTCGACTTCACTACACATAACCTTTACTACATCTATATAAAAAAAAACGACTTCACTACACAGAAAGCCTTTGTTATAGTCACCTTGCAAAAATATTAAACCGTTCCTTTCATTATATATAGTAAAATCTGGGTGCAAAAATATTAAACCGTTGGTGAAAGTGTTTACAAACATTATGACCGTCCTATTATTAAAGTGTACGACTCCTGTCTCCTTTTTAAGGCAAGGCATCACAGGTTTTATCCAAAGTTATATATCCTAAAAACTTCTTCCCTTCGTAAAATCCCAGCAATAAACGGCACTCATTTCTGTAAAAAAAATTTTTTTTTTTATTCTTACAGTTAGAATTTTAAACCTTTTATAGTATATTAAAAAAATCACTTGCACTAATATTTTTGAAACGGAAACAATTTTTTTTAATTCTATCAATAAATACTTACTAATTTATTCAACCAATGAAAACGTGCCCCTTCAGAAGCACCAAGACAAGGGAGGCCCTTTCATTTATAAGGCGGGCCGTGTTTCATTATTTCATATGGAACGTCCACGATGTAAGCAGACATCATCATTATCCTGTATTACCAAAAGTCATGGATGCTCCAAACTTAGAAAATTTACAAGTTCCATAGAGTTGATTTAAAGCTATAAATTGTTAGCTATTGCTTGAAAACATATATAATCACGATTAGAACCTAAAAACTTTAGTCTGACTTTGCACTTCTTTGTTTTGTCTTTATACGGTTGTGGCTATTTTAATATCACTAACATACTACCACACTATATCCCTATTATTGTGTCATCTATGCAGGTACATATAGAGGCTGGAGTCTCATTGGAAACAAACTCTCCATCCTTTAGAATGAAAGTATTGTTTGCCGGCCTTTCAATCTCCCCAGACTCTAGCAATAGCTTTTGATGTCGTTGGGATATACTGAGTATGTGTTGTAGTACAAATACACACGTCAACCTGAAAGTCCTATTCTGCCCTAAGACTCACAATCTGCAAAGATCCCAACTCCAATTTTACAGTTTCATTATGTTTGTAACTAAATTTCATAAAAGAATCGGATCAAAACAGAGATGCAAAAAGGTCTCTCCAAAGCTGATAGACCACATAACTGGTGATCCCGTCAAATTTTTTGCGGGAAATGAACGTAAATTTACATCTACTTGCCAGACACTTCGAAACTTCTGCTTCCAACTTCACTTGGCCAAAAGTATCAACAACCCAGTCACCAGTTACTGTTCTCAGGCTGTCAGGAAGAAAGATCCCTTGATTCACACCCACATCAGCCACTATTCTCAGAAATCAGTGACCAGTAATAATCCTCAACTGCCAAACGATGAAGTCCTCAAGATTTTGAGGCAAATTATGTACTGTCAAGTTCATCATTTGTCTGTGTAATCTCATTTTAAACATATTTGAGCACTTCTCCTAGAACTAATGCCCACTGGGTCCAATGAGTGCCACCCTGCAAGTGAAATTCAATCCAAACAACGAACTTTCTCCAGTCATTCATGCTGCTATGTGCTAAAAGCAAAAAAATTTCATGTATGTATTCATAGATCCTCATGTAATATATCTTAGGTAGGGGATATACAAAAAGGTCAGCAACAAAAGAAAATGACAACATGATATTGGATATAAACCTGGCAAAAGACGCAGAAGGGTTCACGAAGTGGTCCATCACATGATAATTCACTTGTACTACCGTCAATGAATGTTCCATCAGCAAAAATCACCTTCATTTGACACAGAACATCAGAACCATTTTAAATAATGGATGAGAATGAGGAGTTGTATATTACAGTGAAAGATATCTCTGAGGATTTACAATTTCAATAAAGAAAAGCATCACAGAAGCAAAAAAAAGTAGTACTACAAAATAAATTAAAGTTGTCCTTGCTAAACTAACGTAAATAAAATTTGTAACAATATACCCGACACTTCAAATGTTCATAACACCCATGATTTCACCTTCAAGGATCAAATCATGACTCCCGGGAATTAAAACACTGTCAAAAGTCACAAACGTGCCCTCAGGAAACCAAGATTTTGAGAAATTGACTAAGAAAAAACTAGATTATTCATGCAAATAGACATTGATAATCACGTATATAGGGTAACTTTACAAATCTAAGTTGTCTTTACGTGTTCTCATACAAAGAGAATGGAAATACCGGCTCTGACAGAAAGTGTTGCCCCTAATTTTCCAAAACTAAATCCAGTCGGCTAATAGCACTAAAATTTGAATGTTTTAAGTAAGCAAGGTCACTCAATTATCTTGGCACCTGAACCTTAGTGCATCTAAAATTTAAGAAGGCAATTATGATCAGCTTATTTCAGACGGGAAAATGACCCCCTCTTTTTCCCCTTGGGTTCTTTGTAACCTATTGAGGCCATCACGTTTTTGCGAAGATCAAATGTCATTTCCCTCAAGCAGTAAATTATCGTAAGTCCAGGAAATCAGAGTTACCTCTGATGCATAGCCAGGAGTTGCACCAGCAATTGGCCTAGTGAAAGAACCCACTGGTGAGCTTCTCTGTACAGCTTCACAAAAAGCTAGGAGACGTTCACGGCTTCCAAGTTGCACTGCCTGAAACGTGTGACTAGATTATTGCTTTAATCTTTAGTACCAATAAACTCAATCATGTTCAGCAATAAATTTGCCAACCTTGCATTAGAACATAAGATTTAAAGGACAAGGATGAAAATTGGCGTGTCACTAAACACATTAACCATTACTATTCTCTATAGTACAATTGTTAAACAACAATAATATTTTTTATTTTTTATTTTTTTATTTGAATTGTTAAGCACAGCAGTTTCTGACTCACATAAAGTCATTTGGACAAAACTGCAGAAATACAACCCCAATTATAAGAATATGTGGAAGGTAGTGTAACAGACACTTTAGAGCCCGATTTCATCAACAAACCTGCACTGTATCATGACGTGGAGCCCTACAAAAAGGTTTCACCTTATATCCTTTAGCTGCCATGACTTCAGCAACCAGTAAGCCTCCCTTAAAGAGAAAGGATTTTGACATTAAAGGATAAGAAATTAAAACAAATACCTACACCATAATCAAGATCATCTTACCTTAATTGCTTCACCAACCATTTGGGGTGAAAGAAATAATCCCTGAAAGTATGTGCGCAATATATCACCAGGGATTGAACCACAATCAACTCCCAGTCCTGGTGCAGAAAGACGAGCAGCGGCAGCTTCAACCAATTTTTTCTTTCCAGCAACATATCCACCACAAGGAGCAATGGTTCCACCAGGATTTTTAATCAAACTTCCAGCAATTAAATCTGCACCCTGCCCACAATGTTGCCAATTTTAGACATGTTGGAAAGACTGAGGAAAAGAAGGATATTAAGATAATAATACTCACAACCATAGGAGGCTCAATATTCTCAGAAAATTCACCATAACAGTTATCCACCATAACCAAACAGTTTGGATTTTGCATCTGCATGCATATTGCAGGATAAATGAGCAGACTAACTAATGAGTCACCAAATTCCATACAGAAGAAAGACAAATTAAATAATTTCAAAAAATTTTATTTCCAAAAAATGGTACGTCAACATTATAAAAAAGTACAAACAGATTTAGGCTGAGCAAATAATTACAAGAAATATTTGACTTCTCAACTAAAGGTCATCAATGTACTACACCCCCTTCTTGGAAGATTGGACAAATATCTCTCAAAAGAAAGAATTTCTATACAGTATTGAGCTAACTCCAAAATAGAGAAGATCATCAGAATGATGATACAGTTAGACTTTAGAAGAAAAAAAGGTCGCACACAAAACTAAATCAGATAATTGCTAGTTCTGGTCATCAAAAAGAAACTCAGAAGGTTCACCTTGATGATTCCTATAGCCCTGCCTATCTCAGTGACACTCAAGCTATGACGCCATGTATAACCACAAGACCTCTGAATGAGAGCGCACCTAGTAGCTGGTTCCACAGCAACCTTAAGCGCTTCCCAGTCAACACATCCATCCTCCATGAGCTGAAAATTTTGAAAATGGGAACAAAAGACATCAATTACTCTGTTTGCTTTTCCTCATTCTTCTGTTGTCAGTAAAAGAGGAAAGAAGAGTAACAAGGTACTGGGATTTCGCGGTACTGAATTCCAAAATCTTTTAAGGAGCCCATCCCTTTAGTTTCTCTGATTCCAATGACTTCTTCCAGTGTATCATACGGCCTACCAGCAACAGCTAGGAGCTGATAACTACATCAGTTTAAAGTAACATTATGGAGAAATAAGTAGCGCATTTATTTGCATGCTATTTTGTTGTAGGACACTTATTCGCATACTATTATATCACTACTAGATTAAAGGCACATAAAGAAACAACTAACCTCATCCTTTGGCCTTAGCAAAGCAAACAAAGCACAAGTGATAGCATGGGTGCCAGAGAAGAACTGATCAAAAGGAAAAGAATTCAGTGAAGCATATTTCCACCATCCGATCAGGATAAAAAAGGTCATACACTTAAGATAGACAGGATAACCTGGGCTCTCACTATTGCAGATTCAGCACCAAAAATCTCTGCAAAAACTTGGTCAAGGGCTTCGCGGCCACCCGCATCTTCATGTCCATAACCTGTGCTGCCAGCAAAATGCTGGAGCCAGGAAACAAGATTAAAACAAACTAAATCAAGGGCTTCTGAGGACATCAAGTCTTTGCAACTAATTGGAACCCAAACATAGAGAGAGTTTAAGAGAAGATAGAAAAACATATATGAGGTGTCCGACATGCTCATTATTCTGCGAACCAGCCCTCTGTCTATCAAAATGCACAAAGAAGTTGACTTATGGTTTCTTCCAAAACATAGCTTAGCATGACATATGACAACATCAACAACATTATTCAAGCTTCATTACAACCAAGTGAGAGTGGCTATATAGATCCTCTCTCTCCCCTGGGCACATTCATACACCATCCCTTCCCCAACATCCGAGAATATCAAATCTTCCGTAAATGATATCGCTACAAGACTTCTTGGGTCTTAATGCTACCCTGTTCAGCATGAGTCTCTCTAGAATCTCACTATGCTTAATAAACAGATGCCAATGTTGTCTCTGTGCATGACTATACTATCTTAGGAGTGACCCTAGTTTTTCTCATCTATGCAGCATCAAAATGTCATTATTATGTAATTATAAGAAATTTTCTTCTCCCCTGGTTTTAGGTAATAAGGAAAAATGAATGCCCAAAGCGAGATGTCAACTTGTGATAAAATCTCGTCACAAGCAATATACCTTTCCAAGTTGGGTTCGGAAGAACATAAAAATATCACTAGAGAGAATTTTCTTTTAAAAGAAAATAAAAGGATAATGTTGCTCAGGTTTTAAAAATTGGCTTAAACTATTACATATCCAAAGAGGAAAACAGAGCAGAACGAAAACGAAATCTTTAGTTCTTTACACCAATTACTAAGTGCAGAAAATATTGAAATAAAAGAAGTTCTTACGTGAGATCCAACCCGAGCATGCTGAAAAGCCTTAAGAACACGTACGGAATTGCGAGCAACCAGATTATCCACAGCCCTGAACTCAGAGTGCAAAGAATCCACTGCTTTCGCAACCTATACAATTACATTTTAAAATACTTAACGTTGAAACCCATTATTTCGTAAATATTACACAAAGTATTAAAACGTAGACAGTTTCAAAATTCGAAATAGCTAAAATCAATGTACCTCGGGGACGAAGGGATGGTCCAAATTGTAGCTTGCGGCTCGACTACAAAAATGCGACGAGCGGGAAGCCAATAGCATCCGCCGGTTAAGGAAACGTGACGGTTCAACAGAGACGGCGGAAACATAGGATAAGGCCGCCATTATCCACAGTTCTCACTGCACTATCGTGCCTGGGGAAGTACCGGGTTTACTTTTCCGCACAATTTACCTTTGCAAAAGGAACTCTTACAAATAAAAAAACAATTGCAAAAGGAACCCCAGAGTTTGGGACAATATCATTCTTGTGCTATGTACTTATTATAATATCCAAATATCTTTTCCTTACGATTTAATTTGTTTAAATCCGGTGGTAATTTATTCATTTGGACTTTTTTAAAATATCATTACAGTCGATGTATATGTGTCCATTCATATGAGTACTTAAAATAAATTAAATAATACAATATCTAAATGTATTAGATGTAATAATTAAAAATCCAAAACTTTGGTCAGAACAACTGTGGAGAAGCTTTATCATATTATACTTTCACCTTTGCATATTATGTTTAGTATATTTTCTGAAAGGATGAAATGTAAGTCCTTCCAAAATGAAGGCCACAGAACTTCAAGCCTGGCCTTCATGAAAACGTGTTTCTGTTTTGTTGAAAGTACAACAACATTGATTCATTGTCTTAGAAGCTTCCGTTTGCGATAGATACGGGAAGTCGAACGTACATAAGTGTTAAAAACGCACAGGAGTTAGTTCCGGATGAACTATAATAAAAAATGCGTCAAGTTGTGTCGATCAATTACTACTGCACAATATAAGCTACCTTAAAACTACCTCGGTTGACCATGTAACGCTATTTGGTTTGGTAGCACATCCTAGGCCGCGTTTTTATGCACGACAGTATTGGTTGTTTTGATGTTTATTTTTCTTTCATTATTGATCTAGTAATAGTAAACATTATATTAGTCAAATGCGTTTAGGTTTTTAATCGAATAAAAAAAATGGATCTTGTAGTAACCGTTAAAGTTGATGTTTTATGACTTTGATGCCACAGTTTCGAGTCGAGACTGTTCGAGTCACGAAAACAGTTTCTTATACAAAATATAGGATAAGACTACATACATATTTACGATCGAGCCTCTCGTACAAACACGGAAGTTAATACACCGCAATCGTCTTTTTAATCGCGGAAGGAAAAGAAAAAGTATAATAATTAATTGGGCTTCCTAATACATTATGCCTCGAGCCTTGAAATCGGTGCCTTTATGAATTGCCATTCCTTCGGTTTGAGAAGAAAACAAGGTGCATTTTGTCTCCGAGTGACCTAAAATCCAAGGTCTCCCATTCCGTAATGCATCAGCAATCCTTTAATATTACTTTTATTGTTCATCGATTTATTTTAATCGTAATTTTTTCATTGACGAAGTAAGAAATGTATTTGAACTTCCATGGAGGAAAGCACATATATCTGCAAATGAATCATAAAATGATATTAGAACAATAATTATAAACGTCTCGAGAGCTTTTTATTTATGTTTACTAAATCCCTTCACTAGTACACTAGCACAAGATATTTCTATTATTGTATCATCTATCTAGATACATATAGTGTGAATGGTCTCACTGGAAGCAAAGTACTGTTTATCTGTCTATCAACCTCCTCATATTCTAACGATAGCTTTTGTTATCGTTGGAATATAATAGGCATAGTTTTTGTTGGTGTGTAGAAGAGTTCAAAATCTAATGCAAGATTTGAAAATAATATAGACCTCAAACGTTGTTACAGATATTTTTTTTTTGAAAGTTAAAACGTGAAATGTAACTCTAATAAAATATTAGACATTATCTTAGAAATTACTATAGTATCTAGGAAAACCATCCTAGAAACATGTGAAATCAAGAGAGTGCATAGGCTTTAAGCAACTTCTAGCAATGATACTTTTTAAAATAAGAAGTTATAGCATCATGTGCTTTTAAATAATCTAATTAGTCCGTATCTCTAACATGATATTCCTAGTTTCTGACTCATCACAAGTGATATTTTTATGTACTAAACTGTCTAAATCATAAAATTTCTACTTTTTATTACATCCACCGCCGGAAGATTAAGTGACAGGCCGAGTTGACTATTTGTTTCATGAAACGACTTTCTTTGACATTATCGCCACTTCCACCGTCAAAGCTGCCGTTCTCCGCCTTCCTCAGCCATTCCGGCGTTTTTGTCCACTTTGTTTATGGGCCCTCAACTTTTATATTTCTTCAATTAGGACCCACCTTAATTATTAAATTATGACTGTACCTACTAGTCCATTAGACATCTTTAATAAAAATGTACCACGCTTATTCAAAATTTTGGTTGAGAAACTATGTTACAATATTACCCCTTCACTTCCCATTCAACATAGTGGACTTTGCTTGTGTGTTTAACTATTTGTGCCCTCATGTGGAGGGTATATGTGTCATATGAATAGGCGTGTTGAGAGTTGATACGTGAGAACTGAGAAGGAATCCTCAACAGATTATAAGATAAAGTGAAAAAAGGTACAGATTTTAAACAAATTAAAATATAAAAAAGCTACCCAACAAAGTGCCTACTTTTCGAAGATAAATATTGTTATAATTTTTAATCGTAGTTTTTGTTAGAAGTCAGACAAAAAAAATATAGTTTTAAAATTCTTTGAGCAATTTAAAGAAAACATATGTAGAAGAATGCTTTATAGAAGCCAAAGTGAGTTTTAAAATTCTTTGAGCAAGGTGAATATATAAGTTTAATCTTTAAATCGAGTTTAAGTTGATAAAAGGACAATTGGATTTTGCAACGGAATACATTAAATTGGGCTGCATTACATAGTTCTGATTTCTGAAGGGTGAAGTTAGAATATAACATTTTTTTAATACTGTCACCCACTAAAATAAAACGCGTTGACTGTAGCAGGCCATATCAATACTTTATTACCTTAGTCTTCTTACATTTTCATTATGTCCCGTCTTCTCTATATGTTATTTAGTATTTACACTTTTATGATCCCACTTACTTTGACTGAATCATATACACTTGCAATTATCAAAACAAGTCACTTTGTATTACAAAGTAACATTAAATATCGTTAAGACACAATGTCCAAAAATATAAGGTTAAACTATTGAGTCTCACTAACATACAAGAGTAAAGTGCAATACATATTGCCCTGAGAGCATATTCCAGTTGGTACTCGGGTTGAGATTTACTCTTAAAAATTTGAATTCAGGGACACATGCTCCACTGTTGCTAGGCCAAATATCTAGTTTACGAGGATATCTTGTGTAGGTCATTGCATAAGTCCTCACCCAAAATAGGAATCCGTTGGACTCATGATTTATATCCTCCACGATGCTCTTTGGGGTTGTAACGGTGAAGTCTCTCACGGTGATGGATTTCACCTTTACACCAAAAGTGCAATACATATCTCACCTAATTCAAAAGATCGTTCTACCAAGCATTTTTATTTCAAGTTGACATTAATCAACAATACTGGGTCAAAATATACTTGAGGTAACATGTTCGAGCCACGGAAACATCTTCTTGTATAAAGTGTATAATAAGGCTGTATACATCATATCTCGAAACAATCCGGTCTCTTTTCGGACTCTGTGCAAATATGAGAGCATATTGCACCGTGAACACCTTTTTACTGGGTCAAAATATAATATCATATTCATTTATTGTTGAGTGATTAAACACCAAGCAACCATTGACATAATAAAAAAAAAAAAGTAGTCGGTAACATGTTTGTCTAATACAAATTACCAAGTCCAATTCCGTTGAATTACATACATAATAAACTCGAAAAGTAAGGCAGGCTCAGCACTTAGTTTCTATTGTTAGGCAATTCAAGATTTCAAGTATCTTTAGTTTCATTTTCACCACTTGGAGGGATGCTACCAGTCCAAGTAGAAAACTAAAACACTTGATTCGGTCTTCCCTTTTAAATCTTCTCCTCTTAAGTCGTTTATAACACACACACACACAAGACACACACACACAAGACACACACACATGATACATCGTACCTCAAGTACCATCCTCATTCCACTCCACCCTCCTGTCCAAAAACCTCCCAAGAAAAAGTTGAGGTTATTACCAAAAAAATAAAAATAAAAATCTCTTCTCTGAAAACCGACAATCCCCAAATACGCGTTTATTACATCGATAACAGAATTGATCCCGCTTCAAAAGATTCTTTCTTTTCAACCTTTTTCGTCATCAATAATCATTCCATTCGCTTGTTCTTACAAAAAGATGATTAGCTGCTACAACCATTAATATACCCCTGCTTTGCTTCATTTATTTCCACCCACTTATTTTGTAAGTTCTTTTATACTTCATTCTATTGTTTTTTTTTTTTTTAAATCTGTAGACAAGTTGCCATAAATACCAGGGAATTTTATGAAAGGGGCCAAGAGGCTTCTCAGATCAATGACTGATTTGGATTGCGTTTATCATCTGCCTCATACTCTGTACTTTCCTTTCAATCATCCATAATTCCTTGCTGGGATCAACAATTTATTCTCTTTACTTCTCAGATCTGATTGCACTGTTCAAATTCTGAATTCTCCACAGTAAGCCATTCCTTGTAAGTAAAAGGGTTCTCAGCATATTTTTTTTTTGCTTCTCTTTCTTCTTTTTACCGATGCTTTTTCTCCATTCTTTATAGTATATTACCAAAATTTCATTTCTACTTACTTTCCAACTTTCACTCAAAAGGGCTCCTTCCAAATTTGCAGATTTCAGCCGGGACTTCTTTGTTTAGTTCTTTTAGCAGCATTGAAGTTTCCAGAAAGGAATTAACAGAGTCCTCCACCTAGTATAAAGTACGTTTTTGTATTATATACTTATGATGAACCAATTTTATTCATGGAATCATGTTTTATACTAATCTTGATTCAAAATTGCAGGTTATTTGGTCATATTGAGGAATAGCTGTGCGAGGTGCTTTTTGTAATGGGAAAAACAGGAAGAGATTGGACACAGATCTATGCGATCTATGGCATGGATGATTGGCAGACACCATTTTTCCTCCTAATTCATGCAGTTATTTTCTCAGCTCTCTCAGTTTTCTTCCTCCTTTATTTCGAGCCCATTTGCTATTTCACTCAACAATTAATCCCCATCTTCGGGCCGGGCTTTGCTCGATTTCTTACTGGATTTGTGGGCTCAGTCACAGCCCTTTCTTCCTTATGCCTCTTCTTTGCTGCCGCCAACTTTTTCTACTCCTCTGTTTCTCTCCAATGGGACATGGCCCAGCGTATTGTCAACGGCGTCTCCGATTGGTCCACCGTCCGGCAAGCCCTCGACCTCGGCTGCGGCCGCGGCATCCTTCTAAACGCGGTGGCGCTTCAATTAAAGAAATCCGGGTCCTCGGGCCGGGTCGTGGGCCTTGACCCGTCAAAAGCCCGAAAAAATAAGCCCGCTACACTCTCGACCTTAAGGACGGCTGGGTTAGAAGGTGTGCAAGAGTATGTCACGTGCCGGGCAGGTGACCCGAGGACACTGCCTTTTAGTGATAATTATTTTGATGTGGTGGTATCCTCTGTGTTCGTCCACACCGTAGGGAAAGAGTTCGGGCCGAGATCGGCTGCGGCGGCGGCGGAGAGGATGAGGGTGCTGGGGGAGGTGGTGAGGGTGTTGAAGCCAGGTGGGGTAGGGGTGGTGTGGGACTTGGTGCACGTGCCGGAGTATGTTCAAAGGTTGCAAGAATTGAATGTGGAAGACATCAAAGTTTCCGAGCGCGTAACAGCTTTCATGGTAAGTAGCCACGTCGTCTCTTTCAAGAAGCCAAGTCAGCATTTTGTGGGCCCCAATGAAGTCAGGCTTGATTGGAGATTCAACCATCTTTGTTGTTGACTCAGATTATATTTTGTCACTACCTATCTACTAGTAATATATTAAATGGTGTCTTTTTTTCTTCCTTATATGTCACTGCATTTAATTGATGATATATTTATTCCATGTCATCAGTTGAATGTGATGATCAAAAGGGTATTTTGGGAAAGTTAGTTTTCCTTTGAGTGTTTCAAATGGAAAATAAATCCATGTGGGTTGGTTGCTAATTTGTAGCAAATATCTGGGGAGACGAAGTTGAACCAGATTTTAAATGTAATTAATATATATTATCGATGATAATATACATTGATGTAAACAATGCTGCTTATTAATGATAAAGACCGTTTGAATACAAAATAGCGCCTTGTTTTTGTATTTGTTTTTGTGTCATTTATGCTTATTTTACTAAATTGACAGAGGTTGTACATTAATTTAACTCTTTGAATCGTTCTAGAAATCAAATCGCAGTTCATTTAATAAATTAGTCTTCCTGTAATATTTGACTTAGCATGCAGCAGACTTATAGTAAATTATCATTTATCCTCTTCAAGTTAAACAACAAACAATAGCATTCAAGTGTTTATTATAGTAGTCTGATGTAATTGCTTATGTGTATTTTGCGACTACATCAATCAGCTAACAAAGTAAAAATAAATAAGAGAAAAAGTACAATTTTTCCCCCTACTTACCTCATAGAAACGGCCATTTCTTCACTCTGATATCCCTACCATCCAGTCCCAAAGATTATTATAGAGGATGTAAATTAGGAGCCCAGCGGCCTCTTAGGTTTGGTGAAAACTTACGCAGTGATCCACACTAAGTGTCTCCCGCAAACTAGGCCAAGCAATGGAACACTCATACTGTGCGTTCCTTAGAATCGAACTCTTAATCTCTTGAAATAAATCTCAACATGAATACTGGAGTTCTTTTCCTACTAACCTTACATTTTTGGATGATCACAAAAATAAAGTTGTCAATCATTCCTGCAGTTTAATATTAATGTTAAAATACTTTTCACTCATCTTTACCATGTCAGTCGATATCACTCGTTAACCATTGGTCATGAGTTATTTTCAAATTTGACTATGAACAATAGTACAGACAATATCGTTAGAGGTCCGTATTTCAATAAATGTTAGGAGGTAGCGTCATATATTTTCAAGACTAAATATTTGGCCCAAGGATTTCCACGCTTAGAGGAATATAAATCAGAAAATTAGTAGTTTTCTATATTGATACGACATGATTAAGAATCTAAATAAGATGTCCGTTGTAAATTGAGTTAACAATCTTTTAACTTAATTGAGTCGGGTGTAGCGTTATATATTTTAGATCAATGTCACCGCTAGTATTAATAGGAGATGGCATTCTTAAGTCTTAACCGGGATCGGTAAAGCAGGATAATTATGGTTTAAATAGGACTAAGACGAGAAAGCTATTTTTTTGGTTTGGTTGATTTACTACTACACAATTAGTGGGTAGAGAAGCACTATATTTTTAGCCTATGGGAAACGATTGAGACATTTAATATGGCATAGCATATTAAATGTAATATTTTGACTAATAGGCGAATTGATGGCATAGGTTCAAAGTTTAGGTAACATTTTGATTAATTGGCGAGTTGATTAGTTTGGGATTGGTTATCTGTCTTCTTCGGTTAATATTTAGTTGTCACTAACGAAATAGGTTGAACACCAACTTTTATGTGGAACAACAACAACACATACCCAGTATATCTCAACGACATCAAAGACTATCGCTAGGGTCACCAACTTTTATGTGTAACATGCTTAAGAAATTATACTTTATTCCGGAGGAGCAGCTACAATGTCTTTCTAAATATTTCAAATGCTTAACTATATGTTATTAGGAATTTAACATGTAAGTTTTGGATTTATGAGGTAGTTTATATACATAATTTGTAGGTTGAGATTGTAAACTTACCGTGTATGTTCTCCACTTAACATGTGAATTATGTGAATTTATTGTATAAGTTTTATCAGGCCGGACCTTGGAGCAACTGATAAGATTGTTATTTGTGACTTTGAGGTCACGGGTTCGAGTAGCAGAAACAGCCTCTTACACAAAGCGTAAGGTAAGGCTGCGTACCTCAGATCGCGAATCAATCTTCTGGCCCCTTCCTAGACCCTGTACAAACGTAGGAGCTTAGTGCACCGGAAACGCCTTTTATTGTATAAGTTTTATTCACTCATCGAGTAGGCTTTACTATTATCATACTGTATGTGTATTCCTGTGCATCCGAGAGATCAAAGAATCCCTTATGCTTATGATACCATTTCTTGTTGTTGGTACATATATAAACGTGTAAATTAGGATGAACAATTACAATCTAGTTAAATACATATTTATTCGCAAATCGTAAACTAATCAAAACATATCAATTGATTTAGTAATTGCAGAATAAAATTTTTAAGAAGGAAACAGTTAGGGTTTAGCTTGAACTCTCAAAGATGGTTTCCTACTTTACTCTAATTACTTTATTCATAGATGCTTCAACTACAAGAGGAGAAGTATTGTTTACAGTTGATCACTTTTTCAAGGAAAATGTATTGCCTAGAAGGCACAAGTTTTATGAGTGTAATTATGCTTCACAAGAGTAAAGTTGCTAGTAAACATTGTTAACTATTTCGGACATTTATTCTAACATTTGAGTATGATTGCGTACATCTGATCTTTCTATACCCTGCAATAGGCGGAAGCTTCAGTGGGACAAAACAAAAAATATTTTTGTGGGTGTATAAATATATCCCACATTATTAAATGTATACCAGAATTACTCAATCGTGTCATTCATGTTATAGTATAAAGTATTTATGGTAAAATGATTCTATATCAACGAGCAGCATGTGAATGCACGTTCTTTGATGTGGATTTCTTCTTGACGCATTTGAGTAGGAAACTGAGGGAGGGACCTCTTGCCCTTAAATGATGGGATAAGGTCGTCATTACTATCCGGATCCAGTATATCCTAACGACAACAAAAGCTATCGTTATGGTCTGGAGAACATAAGTGGCAGATGATAAATCAAAATCACCCATGAAAGGGTATGGATTATTTTGTAGAAACATTTGGAACTAGAGATGGAAAACTTTGCATAAAATAAGAAAGTTTGGAGAGGAAAGGAGACAGCCTACCACATGCACATTTTACTGCGTGTTTCTTTGAACTGAATTCATATACGGCCATTCGGTGTGGGACCCTATTTCATGTTTAGCATACAACAACAATATCCGATATATCCGAACGATATCAAAAGCTATCGCTAGGGTTTGAAAAGGTTGAGAGTCAAGCAAACAATACCTACACTTCAAAGTATAGAGTGTTTGTTTCTAGTGATACCTCCGTCTCTATATATATTTCATGTTTTAACTATTTAAATGACGTAGTAATAATTCTGATAGTCACATTTCGCCTTGTTAGATAATGATTTTTGACCTTATTTTTATGTCTATTTTTTTATGGTTGTGATAAATGTCCAGTTCTCCATCAGAAGTCTGCTGTTCCAAATCACTAATCGAAGGCTATTTATATGCATAAATCGACATTAAAGAGTTTCTAACATCAACAGCCCTTACATCAATTTAATTGTTATTACCTTTATAATTTTAAAGAAATAAACAGAAATAAGAAAGCAATATTTGAGAAGATTTTTTTGAGAGGTATATGCACACTATGGCAATTATTCCTCTTGTGTGATCACCCTTAAGTATATTAATTATTTCCCCTTTTTTCCCTGAAAAAGGACGCAGAATTTGTGGGAATCTGCCTTACCTTTTCTTTTTATTTTTTTCTGTTGAAGTTTTTATCCGGTAAAAGGGCGTGGGACAGAGAAAATAAAGAGAGAAAAAAAGAAAAATGAAACCCAATTAATATTAATCAATAATAAAAACATTAATAAGAATATATTCTAGTTCACTGACGTTGTTTTTACAGATATAGACAAACTTTACCAGATTTGGAGAGGCTTTTCTCATAAACTAGGTCAACATAAACAACTAATCTTTTAAAATTTTGCATCTTGGCAGGAGATGAGCTTTTATTCTTACATAGCCAGCATGATTATTGCCTTATTGGACAAATGGAAGACTGAAAAACATAAAAGCTCCAAATGTCAAAACACGCATTAATAACAAGCCGCGAGAAACAACATGATAAGCGTAACGTCATCAGCGTTAAAAAAAAAAGGTGTCGTTTTGCGGATCAGATCAGAGGAGGCCTCATATGAGGCAAAATATGAGGCATCCAATCACACGACGCCACTTTTACAAAAGGACCTGCTGTTTATTTATTTATTTTTTAAAAAAAGACTCTTCTGTACACGTGGCGTCGTGTGATTGGAGACCTCATATTTTGCCTCATATGAGGCCTCCTCAGATCTCATCCGGTCATTTTGCTATACAAACCTAGAATTATGAACGACTTGCCTCTGTAATCTAGGGTGTTTGGTTTGAACTTAGCTATCCGTATCATAATGATAGATGTTAGAATCGGAATTTGTTTGAGTTGTAAACCATATACGCTTGATATAGAATACGGAATATGTATCGTACTATTTGAAACACGTTTAAGAGGAAATGGAATTTAAAGCGCCTCCACACAAAAGGTGGTGGCAGGCGGTGATGCAGTGGCACGGTGGTGGCACGAGGTGACGAGTTAGTGACACGAGGTGGCGAGACACCGGAATGGAAGAATGTGTTTTAATACTCAGTTATCAATCTATGTGTTTAGATGATTTTCAATATCCATAAATTGATTCTCATACCTTTCAAACAAATACTAAGAATGTGTATCGTTGCTTTGATACTCGTTACTTAGATCCTAAAATCCAACAACCAAACACCTTGTTAGCCTAATTGTCATACTTAAGATATCAGATTAACGCATTTCATAAAATCGTTAGTTTAGAGCATTGATTTAGGCATAGACTCTGCTATACATTTCTTGATTTTTTTTCCGAATTGTATAGAGAGATTTCTAATGTTAGGTGAGATTCACCTCAAATAGGTGTAAAGCCCTAAAGACTTGTCAATTATTTCAGTAATAATATAATCACGGAAGCATCAGCTTCTCCTAATATAAAATATAGTATGATTCTAGATTACCATTCGTGGGTTCTTTTTGTCAACACAAAAAAAAAATTTTTTTTTTACAACTATACAAAACTAAATGTATGTCGTGAAGTCGTGAAGTCAAGTTGGTGTCCCCACCTGAATCTAGCTACCGCACTTTTGTGAAAAAGGGTGACTTGTTTCAATGTACACTTCATGATATGCAAAATATATAGATAAGAATATATACATATCTCACATATCCTTATGTATTTGTATAAACAAACAAACAAATATATATATACACACACACAATGTTGGTATATACACTAATATGGTATAAAGGATTATGTACCATCTTTTGATATCATCGTCACCTTGCCCCTGCATTTTTTTTCGTATTTTATTTGTTCTTTTTCAAAATTTACCTTTTACCTTCCCGGACGTCGACAAAGCAATAATTGTCTTAATTCGTATAGTTTAAAAGTCAGTTCTGTAACTGACTTACAAAGAACAACATTAAATTTTAAGACGCTTATGTTTTATAATGGCGTTAAAAAACTGAATCATGTGACCACCGGAGATCAAATGATTGGTCTTTAACTTATACAAGATCAGAAGATGTAGTTTTCTTGGTCTAGATAAAATCAAATTTTAAATTTCTTTCAGTTAGTATTCTGTAGAATTAGTATGCATTCAAAAACCTCACCCTTAGAGTTTATTGCATTCATTTAAATATAAGTGTTATTTAAAGTTTTGATCCATACATTAAGAAAATCATTAGCTATTCCTTTTGAAACTTCCTTTCTAATACCCTTTTTCCTTTGTCTGCGGGGGGGGGGGGGGGGGGGGGGGGGGGGGTTAACAACGCTGATATGCATAAGGCGGGTTATGTTGGTTCGTTAACTGCTATTGGTTGTTTCTAATATGATCATGTGTGATAAACATAATTAACTTCAAAGAGTCTATGCCGCACCGTCATGGCATCATATTGATTTCTAATGGAGTTGGAATATGATGGAATAAATCAAAATGACTCACTAAATCGACTGCGCTTTGACGTAATTTTCATTATGTATCATCTAAAAACAATCTAACCTGTGTGTTTTTCAAACACATGTCGCCGTCCAAATTCCAGTTTAAGTGCAATAGTCCTCAGTCCATCTAGAACACTTTGCCTTTGTGAAACTACAACACCTGCAAATTTGAGTCACAGCTTTAGTAATTCATATCAGGGAGTTAGATCAAAGCATGTTGAAAGAAAGTCGAGGTGATCAAAGAGACACCTGCTTGTGTTCCTCTGCCCAGACTCTCAGATGTAGGATGCACAGGAATCCATATAATGAAAGTTATATTGCTTGCCCAGTCAGGTAACTCGATCTTTCCATCTTGAAGATTCAATCGAGTATCTTCAGCAGAACTAGGAGACTCAATAGTTGCAGATCCTTCTGAGATGCCAGAATCCACAGCATCTGGTGACTCACTTAAATACCTTTCAATTTCGATCTCATACGACTGTTCAATTTGTAATCCAGGTCCTGTGTCCACATGCAATAATGCACCCTTTAGAGAATAGTTTAAGGGCTTTACAATTATGCCAAACCAAAAAAAAGCGTTCCCAATGCACTAAGCTCCCATGTTTGCATCGCGATCTGATGATGCAGCTTTAGTCTGCACTTTGTGTAAGAGACTTTTTTGAGGCTCGGACTCGTGACCTCAACGTCATAAAACATCAATCTTATCAATTGCTTCTCTGCCCGTCCTCTAATTATGCCAGCCCACTGATTTTCATTTATGAGCAAAGCAGAGGAAACAGCAGCAGCAAGATCTACCAACGATCTTGGTTTGAACACCTAAGAAAGAATGAAGTTACTTTTCCCCAAGAATTACTTAAACAAAGAAGAATCCATGTTCCCTCAGGAGACTTGCTCTGAATTTTGCAGAAGATTGAGGAACACTACCTTTAGTATAGGACTTGCTGGCTTCTCATAACTATAAAATCATCAATGTCTGCAGGCGCACCTTTTGAAAAACTATGAGATCTAAATCTCAACTGGTCCCAACCTGCCCAATAAGAGCCCCCAAAACATAAGAACCTGGTTCTGTGGAGGCAGAGACAGTGTGATGGTATTCCTACCAGGCTTCAAAATTGTAGCAATGGAGCTCTTCAACGTCCGAATTCAATAGCAACCATCATGTTACAGTAAGCTAAAAGCACTGACCTCCAGCACCAATAACAATAAGACATTAAGTCTACACAAATAGATAGAGAACCTTAACGCCTTCATCGGCATTGGTAGTTGCTGTCAGAGTGAGACTAAGAGACTCGAGAGAAATATCGTCAGGGAATCCACTCCAAACAGTTACCAAAAGGGTACCAGGATCTCCATCACATGGCTCAAATGGAGGCCCTCTTATGCCAGAAAATGTTACCAATGAAGACACATCCAGGGGCATAGGGTGCTTCATTTCACTATGAGCCAGACGAACAACTTCAGACTGTAATGCGTGCCGTTCCTTGGTCAAGGACAATCCTTTGTCCAACGACAGCAGTCAAACACAGCCTCGAGGGGTATAGTCCAGTTAGTACTCGAGTTGAGATTTGCTTCAAGAGATCAAGAGTTCAATTCCAGGGACAGACACTGTGGGTGTTTCTCTGCAGCTAAGCCGAAGGCCTGATTTGTAGGGAGACACCTTGTATGGGTCACTGCGTAACATTTCACCCAACCTAGGAGGCCGTTGGACTGCTAATTTGCATCCTTCACACATGCTCCTTAGGTTGGAGCGTTGGTTCTCCCGGGAAGAGGGATTCCATATTTTTCTCCAAGAGCAGTGAAACACAAGAAGAAAGGTAGCCAGCTTGATCATTCAGAATCTTTTGACACATTGCCAAATTAAGGAGTACCTCAGCCAACAAATTCTCCCATCCGTCAACAGCAAAAAGAGCACAGACCTCGTACAACTTCGCAGCAAGATCAAAATTTCCACGCTTATGACAGATGGCTGCAATTTCACCATCAAGGACAACACCATGTCTCTTCCACCAAGAAATGGTCTTCTGTAAGGCATGTAAGCTATTAATTCTTTCAGGATCTAGAAATTTATGCTTTCACATACACAATCATTTCACAACCATAAGAGGATGTTTAGCGAAAGCTTACTTTTCTCCATAGTCCGATACGCAGAAACATCTTTGATGAACGAAACTTCAACTTTGATGTAGATGAGATCCCGAACATGAATGAAGGTTTCTCTCCACTGACCCTTTCTTTAATGTCTAATTTGATGGATAAGTAAAACCAATCAACCAGGGTGAAGAGAGGACCTTTATCCATATTCATAGTCAACCAATGGGTACTTCCATCATAACTTTTGGATTCACACCCCTTTGATAAATGAATATGTCCCTTTAATGAAGAATTCTGTCTCTTAACTTAAAAGACATAATCCTTCGAGATAACTCTTGGCAAATAACCAATTAGGATTTAATTATAAATCATATAACAATTATATCACAAAGACACAACTTACAAAGCATGCTCAGCAGCAACATATATTTCTGCAAGTCTCATGGGCCGATTAATGGAGCTCTCAAAATTTCCAGGTGATGTGTTATTTCGTGACCTTGAATTCAATGCTTTTGGCTGCTGAGACATTGTACGCGAACTGCAAAGTGAATCATTCGTTAAGATGAGGGCGTGTACATAACGGGATTAAATTTTTAAATATTTGGTATAAATGAAGGTGTCATGAAACTTTCAATCTATATCTCTTTTTTATGTGAGTAGAAAAAAATTAGGAAAAAGAAACTAATAAGTCTGCATCCAGCTAACTAGGAATCTTCCTGAAATGCAACCACGTCCATTGAATCTGGCATTAGTTATACACGAAAGTACATTAACATTGAAAATTTTGGTTACATCACTACGATGATGTTCGCACGAGTAGTAGCAAAGTTGTATTATAGCTGAAAATGATATGGAATTCTAAAAATTTTCTTAAATTATTTTAGATACCAAGATACAATGATAACACAGTTCTTTAGAACATGTGTCCCTGAATTAATTCCTTACTCTCAACCGCATGGATTCTAAAAACTGAAAAGGACAGGGCCCTCCATTATTTACATGCTCGACCCTCGGGCATAGCTCAGTTGATATTGTGTTGGAACATTGCTCTAAAAAGATGCAGGTTCGAATCAGGACTTACGTAGCGTGTGTGCAATAATGCTATCTGAGCCAATAATGGTGAAGCCATTATATCCGGCCTAATTGGATTAGAAGATTTCTGGCCCGGTTTGCTGTAGACACCTTGCAGTGGATCTCTGGTAAAGCCTTGCCAACCTAGGAGACTGTTGTGTTCGTGATTTGTATCTTCCACGAAACTCTTTAGGCCTGGGTCCCATGTAGTCAGAAGTATTGACTTTTAGCTCTAAAGAATATGATTTCTCGATGAAAAATGAGTACTTCTGGTCAAACATGAGGGTCAAGGAACAGTTAAAAAACGGTTGAGATCTCAGGAGGTAAAAAGGTAGGCAAAATTTGAGGTTTCCAATCACAAGCCGCCACGTGTACGAAAAGGACAGAGTTTTAAATTTTTTTTGTTTTTCAAAAAAGGTTGTTTGTACACGTGGCTGCGTGTGATTAGAGACCTCATATTTTACCTACCTTTTTACCTCATGTGATCCGAACCGGTTAAAAAAGTATATGCATGCAAGTAAAATGAAACAAAATAGCAACATTAGTATTTTTCTTTTTTTGCTGCGTTACTGTTAATATGGAAAAAAGAAACATGTTCTTTAGCTTTGTTTTTCTAATTAGTTGATATCTTTCATGATATTTATAATAAAATTTTCCAAGTGTATATCTGTTGAAACTTGGGCTTACATGAGGTGAGGCTCATATCCACTCAAAACCTTAAGATAATGGGTGGTAGTACCTCATCCTCATATAAGCCATGCATTTTTTCTCAAATTAGCCAATGTGGGATTCTCAACACCCGCCCTCACGTAGCAACGTGGCTTGACATACACACGCGCCTTACCGCTCTCAATCACAAACACAAGCCAGACATGAACATCTGGACTTAGGTTATTGGCATTCTCAACACCCGCCCTCACGTAGCAACGTGGCTTGACATACACACGCGCCTTACAACCCGCCCTCAATCACAAACACAAGCCAGACATGAACATCTGGACTTAGGTGAGGGGAGAACACAAGCCAGACATGAACATCTGGACTTAGGTTATTGGCATTCTCAACACCCGCCCTCACGTAGCAACGTGGCTTGACATACACACGCGCCTTACAACCCGCCCTCAATCACAAACACAAGCCAGACATGAACATCTGGACTTAGGTGAGGGGAGAACACAAGCCAGACATGAACATCTGGACTTAGGTTATTGGCATTCTCAACACCCGCCCTCACGTAGCAACGTGGCTTGACATACACACGCGCCTTACAACCCGCCCTCAATCACAAACACAAGCCAGACATGAACATCTGGACTTAGGTGAGGGGAGAACACAAGCCAGACATGAACATCTGGACTTAGGTTATTGGCATTCTCAACACCCGCCCTCACGTAGCAACGTGGCTTGACATACACACGCGCCTTACAACCCGCCCTCAATCACAAACACAAGCCAGACATGAACATCTGGACTTAGGTGAGGGGAGAACACAAGCCAGACATGAACATCTGGACTTAGGTTATTGGCATTCTCAACACCCGCCCTCACGTAGCAACGTGGCTTGACATACACACGCGCCTTACAACCCGCCCTCAATCACAAACACAAGCCAGACATGAACATCTGGACTTAGGTGAGGGGAGACATTAAGTGGCCAAACATCTGGACTTAGGTGAGGGGAGACATTAAGTGGCCAACCATGGGCCAGGCAAGGGGTAAGTCCACATTTTAAACCTGCTCTGATACCATGTTGAAACTTGGGCTTACATGAGGTGAGACCCATATCCACTCAAAACCTTAAGACAATGGGTGGTAGTACCTCATCCTCATATAAGCCATGCATTTTTTCTCAAATTAGCCAATGTGGGATTCTCAACCATATCAGAACCCCGGAAAAGCAATATGAGCCGTCGCCTGTTGCCGGCGAAGTACCGGAATCCCAGACGGGCTTTTCATGTGCAACCAAAGAATCTTCGGAAAGCACACATGAAAGTCATGACACCAGTTTGTTAGAAGTGAATCCAAGAGAGATGTTATTGAGTTTGGTAAGCAATTGTTAGAGACAAAGGCAAAGCTTCGTGTTAGTTAGTTATTCAGTAACGTAACGATGATAATTAAGAAAGAATGGTCGACTTGATAAGGATTACATGTTTAATTTATTTCTCATTTGCTCAACTTTAATACATAACTATTCGAGAAAATGAAATGGAAGATTTTTTTATTTCATTTGTTTATCCTTTGAGTTTGTGTGATTTTGTTGAAACTTGGGCTTACATAAGGTCTTATAAGACTTATATCCACTCAAAACCTAAGACATTACCTCATTCTCATATAACTCATATATATATTTTTTTTTTCTCAAAGTGGACGATGTGGGAATATTTTTGCAACACCCGTCCTTTCGTGGCAACGTGGATTGACATACACACACGCCTTATAACCCGTCCTCAATCACAAATCACAAATCAGACATGGATATCTGGACTTGGGTGATGAGAGGCAATAAATGGCCAACCATGGGCCAGATAAGTGCGAATCCACATTTTAAATCTGCTCTGATACCATGTTGAAACTTGATTTTACATGAGGTGAGTCTCATATCCATCCTCCTTTTCATATAACCCATATATTTTTTTAAAATTAAACTATGTGTGACAATATTCTGAACATATTTCTTACTTGACAGTTTTTTTAAATATATATATCTGGTTGGTTATCAACAACTTTTTTTTTTTTTTTTGAAATGGGTTTTCAACAACTTTGGTTAGGATTTCTAGTTTGGGCCTACAACATGACCTTACAATTAGGGTTTCCACCATTTCTGACGGCAGGAATACAAGAAGGGTTTTTAGGGTCGAAATCTTAAAAATTGTTCTCTTTCTTTAAAATGTTTCCATGTAATAGTAAGTATGGGAATGTTATAGATTATTTTTGATGTTATGTCCTTGATTTTCCTGGGCAAGTTCGATTACAAAGATGATGTTGTCTGCTATGTGAATATTGAACAGGTATAAGACATTTGATGCACATAAATAATTTACTACCCAAATGATTTTAAATCAAATGATCATTTCAACTTTAAAGTAGCATGATCCCGTTATTGAATTAGAATGGTAAGTAAGGTGAGTTGTTTAACTTCAATTAACCTTTACATGTTTTAGGTTTTGGCATGCACAATCCTTATATATCTGTTGAAACTTGGGCTTATATCGGCTTACATAATGTGAGACTCATATACATTCAAAACCTTAAGCCAATACTCATTCTCATATAACCCATTTATTTTCTTCAAAGTGGACGATGCAGGATTATATTTCAACACCCGTCCTCAATCACAAGCCATGTATGAACATCTGGACTTGGATGAGTGGAGATAATAAATAGCCAACAATGAGCCATACAAGTGTGACTCCATATTTTAAACCGGCTATGATAGCATGTTGAAACTTGGGCTTACATGAGGTGACGCTCATCATCATCATACCCAGTATATCCCAACGACAGCAACAACTATCATTAGAGTCTGGGGAGGGTGAGCGGCAGACAAACAATACCTCTATCCGTAGGGATAGAGAGTTTGCTTCCAGTGAGACCCCCGGCTCTGATTGTACCTGCATAAATGACACAGTAATAGAAATATGAGGTGAGGCGCATATGAACTCAAAACTTTAAATCAATGGATCGTAGTACCTCATTCTCATATAAACCATGTATTTTTCTTAATGTGGACGAGGTAAGACTATATTCTCAATAATATCATCATGATTGTGAGATTGACATGTTGATTAAGAATTTCTTTCGAGTTATATAAAAATAATTTAATCTTTTATAAGCTGAAAGCTTAACATATCGCTTTTTATTTTACGCATATGTACATGTGCAATCGTTGTTGAGGTCGTCCTTTCTTTTGCGAATCGAAACTCAAAACAAAATACTTTCCCCTTCACTTTGATGGTGAGGGCTGTCAATTGCAAGCAAAATTCTTCTGTCCACAAGTGAATATATTATTAGTGCATTTTCATCATACCATTATATATTCCTAAATTAAGTATTACTAAAACCATTTGTTACTAAAGTTAATTGTACTTTTTCCTCAAGAGTAGAATTGCATTTAAAGATTAAGAAAATTTTGTGTGGCTTAAACCTAATGATTCCTTTTGATGACAAGAAAATGGTCCCAAAGTCAGCAAAAGAGAGAAAGGCATTTGTGAGGTTGGCTTCTTGGCTTAACCAATTGATGATAGGATATACTTTGCCATGTCTTTTCTTTCATCCCAGGTCGTAATTAGGAAAATGACAGCCCAACTTTTGCTTAATTGATCAAAGTTAATCAACACTAATAATAAATATATAATAAAAAATCAAGAAGCAAACAAAAGTCATTTTCTTAAGATTGCAAATTACCAACAAATTAGAAGGTATTAGAAATATATATATATATATATATATATATATATATATATATATATATATATATATATATATATATATACACACACACACACACACATATATATGTATTTTAAGTTTGTTTGGACTCGACATTATTACTATAAGCAAGCATTATTGAATATTAAATGAATCGATCTTTCTTCTTCGCTCTTCTTAAAAAGATGAATAATGGTTAACATTTAACATTTGGGCTATACTTATATATTATGTCACCACCTTCCTTCTATTCGATGTGGGATTTTTGGCCTTTACACTAAACCTCTCTCAACGGGCCAACTATTCGATGTGTGATCTTTGAGTTTTTACATCTCACCTCTCTTAATGAGCCATCATCCTCGCTGGACCTACACTAAGAGAGCAGGATCCCCATAATGTTATGGATTTGGACCTTTCGCTCTGGTGCCACTAGTCACCTCTAACATAATTGTAATGTCTTAAATTTGCGCAGCCAATTCCAGGCTTGACACCTATTTGGGTCAGACGTCACTAGGAAGAAGCACTACTGAATATAAGTGAATGAGGCTTTTGTCCTTGTTGGTATGAAAAAGATTCATTCTTGTTGACATTTAACATTTAGATCATATTTATATATCACGCCACCATCTTTCTTCTCTTGGATGTGAGATTTTTGAATCTTTACAACCAAGCTAATGGACGACAAAATTGAGTATTAACTATCATAAACATTGTGGCATGAGAAAGAAGTGAGCAAGTTTGACTAACCCAACATTTTCACATTTTGTTATCTTTGGACTTTGGTGGCATATAGAATTCAGTCATTCCTATTTGCGCACCTATTGACTTTGAAATAAAATACCATATGTCATAAATTCACTAAGACAAATGACATATGATGTTAGGATAACTCATTAAGTATGACTATCTTACATTAACTTCTAGTTATACTTTTACTTTTTGTAAAAAAGGAGGCTTATTCATCATCATCATCCGGACTCAGTATATCACAACGACAGCAAAAGCTATCGTTATGGTCTGGGGGGGTAAGTGGTAGGCAGACAATACATTTATCCCAAGGGATAGAGAGTCTGCTTCCAGTGAGACCCCCGGCTCTATATGTACCTGCATAAATGACATGATAATAAAGATATGTTGTGCTAGTGTGTTAGTGAGGAAATTCAAGAAATACAAAGAAAGGACTTTCGATATTAAAATACACATCACGTGTATATGTACATGTAATGTAAAACAACGGTATAACATATGCAACCAAGTGGAAAGTCAACCTAAAGCGTAGATAGTGTCTACGCCTATCTATGTCTATAAATATATGCTAAAGTGTCCTTATATATGACCTATATCTCATTAACCTTAATCTTATGTCAAAAGGAGGCTTATTGAACAATCAAATAAAACAAAGTACCTGTCCTTATCTCTTTTGAAGCATTACTTGCACCTACACCCATTTTCCGTTTGTCTTTGACGAAATATAAAAGGTTTTAAGAAAGTGAAAATTAATGCTTTATATTTTGAAGTGATCACATGGTAAAAAGTCTACATCAGGATAATTACTGAAAATTTTCACCGGCCAAATTTTAACTACCGGTCTTACCAAACTTCTGTTTTGCAGTAAATAACTAATCTTGGTGTTAAAAAGAAAACCTAAGTATGCCAAGAAGATTAAGACTATAAGCAATTAATGTATCTCAGTTTGGATCTGCTGCTATAAGTGTGGCTGCAAGACAACTGCAAAACAAAGTAATATACATTATTTTAATCAAAAATTTGACATCATTATTGAACTAAAATAACGTTCATTATTTTGCTTTGGAGCACCAAGAGCAAGCTATTTTGTACCAATGGATCTCATTTGTACAATAATCTCAATGTTCTTTGACATGTTAATAGAGTTCGCATCCAACAAATTTATACTTTTTTCTACATTGGTTCGTGTTTCAACTCTTCTAACATATCAAATAATATGTATGTATGTATATGTATGTACACATATATGTGTATGTATATTTATATATACACATACATATATACACACACATACATACAAATACAAAGATAAACACAAACAAATATGTGTGTGTGTATGTATATACATATATATATGTGTATGTATATCTGTGTAGGAGATTCTGCCATATGAAAAAGGAGTAAATGAGAAGAATTAACAGTTCTAGAAGACTTCCAAAAGCAAACTTTAAACTTGGATTGCAAGATCATGTATTTCCTACAATTTCTGAACGATGATGCATAATTACCAGTAAATCTTCAATCCTGCGCATAAAGCTGGAGAAATATAACTATTTGTAAACAAATTAGGAGTTGAAACGTGCGTGATTTGATTCATACAAGAAAATGTATTCGCTAGTGAATAGTAAAGATAAACCAGTTCCTTGTTGAAATATTACAAGGGTTGCCTCTGTGCTGGCTGAGTCTCGAGTATCCTCTCCCTTTGCAGGGCTGCCGGTAGAGCATATCCCTCGATTTACATCACACCTGGCTAAGGAGCCTCTGGTACAGGTGGGGTAGAACCAACTCCCTCATCAAGCCATTAAAAGAGTACACGTGTGCCATGAATTGACATGATGGAGAACAAAAAACTCAAACTAAAAGTATCTCCTAAAATAACGCTTATATCATGGGACTTATCCTTAAAATCTGGGTCCTGCAAGAATCGGATGATGTCAATCTTAAGCAAGATATTTCGCCCACTGTCTTTACATCATAAACTACAGTTCGGATCACCTGACCCCCCAGTGGGGGCGGTAAGAGATGACCGCCCGCCACGTGGCACACAGGGGGGGTGGTGAGGCTGGATGGGGGTCACCCCTGTCCAGCCTCACCACCCCCCCTGTGTGCCACGTGGCGGGCGGTCCTGAAGGGGGTCACCAAGGGGGCGGTCAGGGGATCCCGTTCCCATAAACTAAAACCAAAACAGAAAACCTGGATGTGATTGGTTCATAATAACTCATAAACCCCGCTGCCACATGTACGTGATTGTAAGCCTCATATTTTGCTTCACTTGTTGACTCTCTGATCCCATCCGCCCCAAACCCCCCTAAAGGAACGGTATAATTTAGGGTTTTCAAACCCTATATGAAGATGGATGAAAGTGCGATGTACATGAATATCAAAGGAAATTTTTGAAGAAATAAAAGATCCACATGGAGAAACAACAAGATTATCACAATGCCTTAGAGACTTACATTGAGTATGAAAGATCGGATGTACGCGACCATACCGATGCGTTAGAAACACACAGAATTTGTTTCCGATGACCCATAATGAAAATTACGTTCATAATATAAGAAACACACAGCCAATTTAGTAAGTCATTTTTTTTATTCCATCTTATTACAAAATCAAATAAGAGTGTGTCCTTTACTCTATTAGAAATGGAAATGTCCAGCCGGAGAAAATAGATCACAGAAGAGACTATAATTTTAAATCCAAAAGAAATCAACAAGAAAATCATAAGCACACTGAAAGTTATATACGTCTTCAATTCACTATACATTCACCTGCAATTCGTATAGGGGTATCTATTCCTACTATTATCTATAAATTTTTTATACATTACCCTTACTCTATCCTAGCTAGACGATGCTTCATTTTCCCATCTATTTGTGTACATCAGCAAAAGAAAATTTCACTTGCATACCTAAAATATCTAGCATATGGGATAAAACTTCTCTATAATTGATATGCACGGCCTCACCTAAATTTGCCTCTCGCAGCTGCACACACAACCTTACACCCAATCCGGCAATCTGATACCTCCTCTCCTGCTTCAACAACAAATCCCTCTTGCAGCTTTTCAAGATACATATAAAAATTTATATGTATAATCCCCTTTCATGGCCACTACCTCGGATTTAGCTCCAACAAACCTTGACTAATCAACTCTTGAAAAAGTGAAATCCATGAACTTCACTCTTGCATGAGAATAGAAATCAAAATCCAATATTCTTGACTTAAAGGTAAAACGGAATATCTAACCAGTACTTTTACGGTGCTCCAGGAGTAACAAACTCCAAATCCGATAGCTTCATCCAATAATTTCATTCATGTTGTCCTGAAGCACCATACTAAAACTTGTGTAATCTAAGAATACCAATTTATGCCGGGAACTTGCCGAAAGACGCCATCTCCAAGAGATCCAAAGAATGCTTCTTGATGTAGTTGGGTAGTTTGGGAAGGTAGCTGCCCCAGGAGGCCGGTGAAAGAGTCGGTCCCGTCTGTCATTGCTCCAATGTTTCCATCACTATTTTCAGCTATAAACCTCTTTCCAGTGGGAGAATCAGTACCGTTTTCATCGTTCCAATATAGTGCTGGGAGGTTCCGCTTGGTCGGTAACATACTTGAACCTGCTCCGAGAAGAGGAAGCTGGGATTGTGAGATAGATGTGGTCAGATGAGACATTGATCCATTGTCATTGCTCATCATTCTGTCGAACATGTTTTGTTCATTTTCGAGCAATCCTGTGTAGTTTGAGGTCTTCATCCCCTGTTGTAGCTTCTGATGATCGGTGATTGATAATGGAGGCATGGATGGTGGTATTGATTGCATCATGTCATTCATATCAACCCTGTCATGATCCATCGGTCTTGGAGTACTGGTCTTCTTGTAAATCCGACATAAAACCCAGTGATCAAGCTGTAAAGACAAACACTTTATTAATGCAACCAAAGACTTTGCTCTTTCCCCTCCTTGAAAAGATCAAAACAAACGCCTAAATTTTGATCAAAAGTAATACATAACAACTACGCCCTTTCTTGGTAGCTCACAAGATATGTGATAAGTATAACCAGGACATTTATAAAGTTAAAAAAAATAAAATTGAAGTTGATATTCCACTAAAGATGAAAGTGCGTGATGCCAAAGATGCAATATAAGAATAAAGCAAGATTCTTTTCATTCGGTCAGCTGAATAGAAGAAATACACATATGAAAAAGGATTTGAAGCTACCCTTAGAGAGCCTTTTTTGCCAATATCATAGCCAGGGGGTTTTGAGTTGGACTTATTATCAGCAAGCCTGTATTCATGCATGATCCAGTTGGTTTTGATTCCTTTCGGTGGCTTTCCGCCATAGAAAACCAGGGCCTTCTTCACTCCTACCTTTTGAGATCCACCAGAAGTAATCACCGGCTTGTCAGTTCCAGTAGCCTTCCAATATCCAGATGTCGCCGCCCTATTTGGCCGAGCTCCATTAGGGTATTTCCTGTCCCTTGGACTGAAGAAATACCATTCTTGCTCCCCAAATATCGCCCTAGCTGAAATAACCCACAAACAAAAATTCAAACACCTCCCGTGCAGAGCTATTTTTCCATTATGACTAACTTTTTTTTCCTTTATACACAAACAAGGTCTAGCTTGTAACATTTCACACGCTAAACCTCACAAAAGGAAAGCTCAAAAACTATCTGGCGTTCGAGCTCCTCTTTGAATGCTACCGTAAATTTTTTTATATAAAAAACGTGACGATCAAATGTTTAAACAGAGTACCTGGGAGTTCCCAAGGATCAAATTTATAGAGATCAACATCAGCGATAATAGAAACGGGAAGAGGGGCAGAGGCAGCCTTTTTCTTAAGGTAGTGGACCACTAGTTCTTCATCTGTGGGGTGGAAGCGGAAGCCCGGAGGGAGATGAGGCTGCTGTGAGCCAGTGGAGGAATCTGTGCTCTCCATTTTGGTTGAACTTGATCAAGAAGATGGTGACGTTTTCAGCGAGCAAACCTGAAATTCCAGAGTGGGTTTGGTTCTGAGAATTGGCAGACAAATAAGAAAAGCATGGTAGAGAATGCAGAGAGAAATCGCCTGTTTGTTTTTCTCCTCGGAATCGCCTAGAGAGGGGCCATCGTGTTTTTTTTTATATTGGTACGGACCCATGCCGTGGAAATAGGGCTCTTGAACGAACCGAGCCGTTCGCAAACTATTCGAGTTTGATTCGTATTTGTTTTGTATTCGTTCGGTAAGTATTTATTAATGAGTCGAATTCGAACGAGTATACAGATTCGTTTAGTTAAACGAGCCAAACTATTCGCGAACTATTCGGCTCGTTTAAACAGTTATAAGGTTATCGAGAAAAATTCGTTTAGCTAAACGAACCAAACCGAATAGTTCGTTTAGCTAAACGAATACGAATTCGAAAGCTTAGTATTCTACTCGGTTCGTTAACACCCCTACATGGAAATTATAGTGTGGCTCTACTTTATGCTCTAAGACTTACACTACCAATCAAATAAAAATACGTCATTGGATAAATAACGCCCTTTTTTTAAAATATAAATGGTTCCACATTACAAATTTTGACACCAAAATAGCGTTAAATCAGTAATTCTTTCACTCTAAATTTAAATGAATCTTTCTTTCAAAAATATTCTCATTTCCTCGTTATGCTTTGAAAAGTACTGTTAATTTATTTCCTCGTTATTCTAGTAGGGGTATAATGATAATTTTGTCTGCTGGATGATGTGAGCAATTTTCTATCATAATATGTATAGGCCATGTTTTTTTTTTCTTTTTTCTTAGTGTGGGAACAATGAAAAACTACCTATGAGGCCCGAAAAATATAGCTCAGTTGGTTTTGCAGTGACAGATTTGCTACCAGATGTAAGGTTTGAGTCCCACAGCCTGCAGTGTGGCGGCAACATCTTTAGACTCTAATGAGGACCTTGATGGTGTGCTCCTTGTAGGTTTGTAGCCATTGTGTCTCCTTCTTAACTGACCGTTGAGTATATGATTCACATCCTAATAGCTGCTCTGTCGGGCCAAGGTGTAGGGGCCTTAGGGTTGGGGAAACAACCTTTTGGTACAATGAAAAACTACCGATGAGATCCACTACTAATACCTAAAAAAAGTTAAGGTTGAATTCCAACCAGTAAGGGTCCTTGCCGCCCCCAGTCCCACAGGGTGTGTAGGGATGTAAATCAGTTTCCTAAGATCCACCAGTAGAAGTTTGTCATAGTACAGGGACGTCACAATGAGTCCATTAGCACCGAAGGAACAACCGATGGACTGACCTGTCAGCCTATCAGGTTATTCCACGGGCCAATAGTGCTTCCATACTATGCAGCTAGCCTGGGGGTTCAAACATTGTTGTTTTCGACAAGGTTCGAACACCTGACGTTTCTTTAGAAACCCCCTACCTGAAACTATTTAGGATATGTCCTAGGGACCCAGTACTAATATCTAATATCAATGTGGTGTCCAACTGTTATACCGTATCTCTATTAAAAAAACATACATAATAGTTTATTGTGTATGTATTTGTATATGTATCGTTTAATAAAATTATGTTATTCTATACTTGGACACTCGCATACTCTTCTTACATACGTGAGTCTTATAGTGTGAAAATAAAGCTAGATAATTGATTTTCATGTCCGGGGAATGTTTTGGGTTTGAATTAAGACGAGATGATGCCCAATCTCTACAGTCTTTGTGCTAATATCTTATTGTACTAGTTTGTTTAAATGCGGATGAATGTCATATCAACCTTTTTGTTTCAAATAAATAAATTGGTCGTATGATTTAAAAGATCCCACAAAGAAAAATTGGACAGTAGAAAAAACATGAAAACAACTTCCTTGAAATTAAAGGGTATGCATCTTAGATTCCACGTTAATTTTTCTGTTTTTTCTATGAAAAGTAAGTAATAGATAATATTTGAATTCGATCGTATTCATCTAATGTAATAGTCTTTCTGACAAAAAAATATTGTACCAATTGCTTTTTTAACATATGTAAATTAAATTGTGTTAAAAAAATTAGGACAATAATTTTTTGGACAATGTTTTTAGAAGGTAAGAAGTAATATACATATGCCAACCCAAAAAAAAAAAGCACTAATCTGAATGTATTGAAATTAGAGATTTGTGTGATTCGACGAGATTAAAGTTTACATTGGATTACAACAGAAAATAGAAAAAGAAAAGATCGAATCAAACATCTTACGTTGCAAAATATTTGGAGGATCATATGAAACCTTTTATTAAAAATTTTTGATGAGTTATAAAACTATTAGTGATAACTTGGTTTAATGGTTGAGAGAAAACAAAAAGCAATTAGACGTTTTTTTTTTTTTTTGACGAAAATTAGACGTTTAAGTAACTAACACGCGTGATTCTAAAACGGGCGAGGAGGCGAAAAGTGGCAGAGCGGGGTCCACGCTGCAACACACAAAGTAAACATTAAAAAAAAGTTGATTGGAGGAAGCTAAGTCCACCCGTTTTGGTGGGTTCGATACCACTAAGGGTCTGTCACACCCAGTTCTAAAGGTAGTGTAGGGATGTAAATCAGGTACCCAACAGTCCGTTAACAAAATTTTGGTCATTTACACAGTAGTCTGCATAACGAGCCCCCAGCACTGCAGGCAACCCTACAAGCAAATTTATATCTGTTAGTCAAAGCTACTTTGTGCATTACATCAATCTTTATCATTTTTGTTGTATCTAAATACACATTATGTATCACACACACTAACAAATATTTGTGACGTTCAGGTCACATGTTCGAGCCGCAGAAACATTTTCTTACATAAAATATAAGGTAAAATTGTGTGCATCAGATCGAGAAGCGGTTCGGTCCTTCTTCAAACTCTGCGTAAACACGGAACCTAGTATACCGAAAACGTCTTTTTGAAACGTTCTAAGAATAAGATTGTACTAACAAAGGACATTATGAACAACAAAACACCAGACAAATACTCTAATGTTATCTCAATTATAAGATGTAATCACTTGTAGAGTCCCCCACTTCAAATGGAGGAAGAAGGCAATCAAAATTAAGGGCATGTACAGTGTATACAGCTGTGATTATAATCAAAGGGGACCTATCTAATTACATCATTAATTTAATGCAACTCTAGTTTCTAACCTTTATTATGAAGATATTATCTACAGGTGCCATAAAAATGTGTCGTTTTTTCCTTCTGTTTAGACTTGAATACTAGGAGTACGTTAATATTGACATACGCCGCCTGCCGAAGGTGAGTCAAAAAGAAGGTACTACGTTATGACTAACTTCCATCGTTGAAATTTGTTCACACAATTCACCTAGTACAAGTCATACTGCTAATAATCATTTTGTTTCGTTTAAATAAATGATACAATACATAGTATCATATATATATAATGGAGCTACATGGGGTGTGTATGTGTGTGCGTGCGCGCGTGTGATATATATATATATATATATATATATATATATATATATATATATATATATATATATATATATATATATATATATCAATCTCTTATATTTGCAACGGATTTAACTTAAGACTAACTTATTATTCAACTTTTTCTTTTTTATAAAGAAGGCTTTTTAAAAGCGTTTTCGGTGCATTAGGATCTCGCGTTTACGTAGAATCTAGGGAAGAGCAGGATCGTTTCGCGATCTGATGTACCCAGCTTACCTTACACTTTATGAAAGAGTCTGTTTTCACGACTCGGACCTAGAACCTCAAGATCACAAAACAACAACATACTAGTTGTTCTAAGTTCCAGTCTCTATAAAGAAAGCTTCTCATTAAACTTAATGCAGCTTATTTGCATCAGTCCATAACAACATGACATAAAAAAAAGGATAAAGTGGATAAATAATTTGTTTCCTTTTGACACTGAGAATGTGTAGTTAAGGAATTTGACAAGAACGAGAATTACACTGATAAGCAAAATAGGGCACAAATAATATCCTTTCATTATTGTGTATGTCTTTGTCTTTTATTATTTGTACATATACACAGTTATGGTTAAAAAACTTTTTATTTGTATATACTAAATTCCTTTACTAACACACTAGTACACAATATCTCTATTTATAGTTGATACAATAGTCACCAATAAAGCACCTTCCCAAAGCACAACTTTCACTTCCTTTAAAGAAAAAGAAAAAAAAAACAAATTATTCTCATGAAATACCTTCCGCCTATTCAAAAAAAACTGAAGAGACACTTTCCTGAAATGTTTAGCTGTCAATTACTCGTAATTTCGTCCTCTGTTGGACATGATTAGAGTGTTCACGTAGACACGCAGTTTTATATTAGTGTCTATTATGTTAAAAACCATATGCCCAGTTCTTTGCATTCTGAGACATTAATTATATTAACATTGTTATTTAACATTTCAGTTATATATATGTACACACACAGCCGAGGAGTTACTGAAATCAAACTTTCTATCCCTTGAGATGTAGGTATTGTTTGTCTGACTCTCACCCTCCCTAGACCATAGATTTTGATGTCGTTAGGATATACTAATATGATTGTTGTTGTTGTTATATATACACACACACTAGTATACACTACAGACATATGCATACATACATATATAATGCAATTTCGCACTTCATTCTAATATTACCTTACCACATTTTTATCTTGCATGCATTCACGGTTCTTCAAAAGGAATGCACATAATTCATGCATATTATATATATACATATACGCACATATATATATATATGTATATATATATATATGTATGTATGTATGTATGTATGTATGTATGTAAGTATGTATGTATATAATAGTGGTGAAAGTGGAATCCTAAGTATCGTTATCTTTCTATTAATGTTGTAGCATTATGCATGCTGATTACGAGCCACCCATGAAAGTTTATGAAGACTAGTGAAAAAACAATAATTTATATGCGCCTCCAAAGATGGTAGGACTTACCTGTTTGAATGCCAAACACTCAAAAGAGTGAAGACTCGATGGACCATTCTATATGATGTTTTTAATATTTTAATACAAGAAAATTTAGGCAACGTCCCATATTCGTCCTCTAATTGAGGATGGTGACTCTAACACTTATATTTCTCTCTATGAGATTGACATTACTACTATATTTTATGACAACTATCTCAGTTATGTTTTCAATGATCTAAAATCAGTTAATGAAAATTAAATTTTACTTAAAAATATATTTATATAACATGCATTCTCTTGTTACTTTTCAATACAAGATATGAGACTCGATATTTCACCCTTCTTAAACATGTTAACGTTCTTACTAAACCCATCAAAATCTCTACCATACCCTTGCGTCTGAAAACCCCATTAGACCCTTGGGTTTGTCTAACATTTAACTCTAATGTCATAATTGCAAGTCTCCAAATTCGTCTAGGATTTCTAACACGATATATGTTTGGGTCTGACATCATATTCGTCATCTAATGGAGTCTGATATCACTAATGACTCATATTTGTTCTATGAGTCTAGCAACGCTACTATAGATTTCACAGTATTAGATGTCAATTTTATGGGCTTCATTATGCTAACCTCAAAATGGTTAACCCCAAGTAATATAAAATACTTAGACTCATATGTATATATCATATCATTTTCTAATATAGAATATGAGATATTATTTGTATATAAATCAAATACTATCTCTCTTCAACTCTTTAAAGTAACATATCGTTGGATGTCAAAGGAACAATTTGTAGGACCTCATGCGCTCCCAACTCTCCCAAAACCAATTGGTGACAGGATATGTGCATACCCTAGCCTTATAGTGCATTCACAAGCGCCCACGAGATTCGACTGTGACTTGGCTCATACGGCCTACGCGCCACGGGACAATTGGTGCGTCTAACAAAACTCTCCCAAAACCAATTGGTGACAGGATATGTGCATACCCTAGCCTTATAGTGCATTCACAAGCGTCCACGAGATTCGACTGTGACTTGACTCATACGGCCTACGCGCCATGGGACAATTGCTGCACCTAACAATCTACCCCGCTTTCAAAAAAAAAAACAATCTACCCCTCAGCATTTGCTCCCGCTGGGAATCGAACCCGTGACATTGGCTCTGGTACCACTTGTAGGACCTTAGACGCTACCAACTCTCCCAAAATCAATTGGTGACAGGAGATGCACACACCATAACCTTATAGTGCATTCAGTACACACAAAGACCCACGTCATTCGACTGTGACTTGGCCTACACGGCCTACGCGCCAGTGGGACAATTGTTGCCCCTAACACAACTCACGGTTTGAAATTTGAGAAACCAAAAGTTTACACAACTACACACACAAGTGTGTGTTGTGAGCTTATGGTGGAACCTAGTTGTGGAAGTTGGACCAAAAATGTTCATGAAAAGCCATTGTTGGAGAAGGAAGGGTGGGGCTATGTTGTTGGTGTCATGAACGACCAGGAGTCTAATTCTTGTCAATTCTTGTTGTCCATTTCTCATCTCATCTATCCGCTAAAGCCAAAGCCGAAACCTACTTCTTGCATCCGCAGACTTTGCAACCCACGACCCCACCACCTTATTTTTCTCCCCTCTTCTTGCCCATCCTTGTCTAAATTTCTTCAATTTGCCAAGTGCCAAACAGATACTATAACAACATTACACCATTGTTTTAAAGGCTTCCGTCTATGACGGGTATAAAGGGTCGGACGTACGCAACTATAAACATATGTTGAAAACATGCAGAGATTTTTTTGGATGGCCCGTAATAAACGTCAAGTTGTGTCGATCAACTACTACTTCACAATATAAGGAGCGCTTTCAATTTATATGATTCTGGATTAGGAACGCTATTAAGCTCTATCAGATTCGTCCTGTTACCATAGTTACGTGACTTTTTCCTATAGATTAACTACAACACACAGTATGATGTTTCATTTGTTTATGATTTTAGATGACTTGTTCAAGATTCATTAAATGATCAACTTTCCTTGAATATGCGTCTCTATCAAATTTAAGATTTATAATTCAATCGGATAATTTAATCTGATGTGAGGATAGAGAATAAAATTTATTTGATACATCAAGGCTCAAGAAAACGATATTGGGAAAAACGTGATTTCCTTTATTATTTATCACAACCATTCATCCTTGGTGCACAAGAAGGATCTCGGTTGAAAGATTATATTATTGTCGATTATACATGTAATTTGTTGGTGACCACCTATTCATATTTGCAACATCCTAAAATTTGCTTTCTACTCGAGAATAATGTTTCAATATGGTAAATTTTCTTGGTTTCGTGGGTTAATTATGTTCGTAAAAAAAAAGATTTCCCCTCAATTCATCATAAGTCCAAATTCTTGTTGCAGAAAATATGACCAATACATGACCTTTTTTTTTAAAAAAAAAAAATCACATGGTCAATTTATAGTCAACAAAAAGCTAACGCCCGCGTACATTTGGACAAATGTGCGCGATGCACAAATAAAATTCCTTTGTAAAACCTTTTGCATTCTGACGGTAGATGAACCAAACCGTTCGGTTGTTCGGTTTTTTTGGTTCGTGCTTGAGTTCGAGCTCGGCTCGGATAAAAGGTTAATAAACAGAGCTTGAACACTTTTTTCTGTTCAAACTCGGTAAATGGCACTTTTCGTTTAATGTGTTCGGCTCGTTAATGTTGTTCGTGAATTAAACGAACCAAGCTTGAACAACTAAATATGTTCGTTTAAATAAACAAACAAGCTCGGCTCATTCGCTAAGTTAAAAGAAACGAGTTTGAACAATACAATGCTCGACTCGTTCGGCTCGTTTACAGCCCTAATTCTGGCTAGCGGAGAACAGATCACGATATGATTTGATATAGTGATATGTGACTTTTGACTCTTGTTATTGTTTTTATCAGCAGATATCGAGGACGAGTGTGGGAGTAACTAATAAAGTTGTTACTTTGTAACCTTAAGGTTACGGATTCAGGCGGTGGAAATAATCTCTTACATAAAGTGTAGGGTAAGGCTGCATATATCAGATTGCATAACGATTCGACTTATTCCCGAATCTTGTGCAAACGCAAAACCATAGTACACCGGAATCGCCTTTTGAGTAGCATATATTGACCATGGATGAGTCACGGATAACAAGTCACGACAAAATTATGCTGATTAAGAGTGAGTTGGCATAATCCATCTCTTGGAACCTACTAAAATATTATCCGGTTGTCATTGAGGGGAAAAAAAAGAATAGAACCTCGTACAAGTTAGAGTACACCTGTTAATTTTGAACAGAAAATTTACGAGAGAGTCATCCTTTATAAACAAGGGAGGTTGGGTTCTCGAAAAAGAGTTCAGGAATTCCATTCTTACCAAAAGCAAGCAAGTGCATAGTGTTGGAGTTTCCTTGGTCTGTAGACTTGCCTGCAGTGCTGGAGGCTCTTTATACAGACTACTGTGTATATGACCAAGCTTCTGCTAGCGAGCCGTTGGATACCTGATTTACATCCTTACATTATCTTTGAGACTGAGTGTGGCAGGGACCATTACTGGTTAGAGTTCAACCTTTTATAAACAAGGGAGGACTATCCCAATTTGTTACGCATTACCAAGTCGTACACCTACCTGTAAAGCCTATCCAATTCAAAAAGGAAAAAGCAAAAAAGAAAACATCACACACTAGCAAACAAACACGAAAAAACTGAAGTTTTGTTAGCATACAGCAGATTCAATAACCCTAAAAAATCAGCTTAATGAGTATATTATTAATTGATCATCAACATAAAAACTAATATGAGAAAGATGTCAAAATAATGAGGCATATATGATCGAGACATTGAATTAGCTTTTATGATCAACATAAAAACTAATCTGCGTACATCATATCGTGAAGCCATCCGTTTCCTTTCCAGACGCTACACAAATACGAAAGCTTAGTGCACTGGAAACGTTCTTTTAATTATTGAAAACTAACTAGTCATCATCCTTTTCAACGTATACTATTCCAAAATTGTACTTCACTGATATCCTCTCGAGACATGAATGATCTAGCTAGTTTTTCCCCCCTAATTAATCCATCATAGGCGATGGATTTGCATAGAGATAAAAGATAAACAAATTAAAAAATATAATAAAAATATTCATATTTTCCAAACAGCAACCAAAACCAGATTCTTGCATCGGTTTTACCTCGTCTAGACGGACATGGTAAGCAGTTGCTAAAGTAAATTGGTGCGGTTGGGATCACAGGAGGTAAGAAATGAGGTAAAAAATGAGGCCTCCAATCACGTGCTGCCACGTGTACAAGTAACTATTTTTTAAAAACAAAAAAAATTTAAACTTCTTCCACTGTTGTACACATGGCAACCTGTGATTGGAGGCCTCATTTTTTACCTCATTTCTTACCTCCTGTGATCCCAACCGAAATTGGTGACGACTTCTCAGATACTATTCATGAAAAATAAAGTAGGTCTGGCTAATGATATACACATGCCGAATCATATGCTTTCGGTTATCGTCAGACATCACAACAACATTACCCTATTACTTTAGATGCTTCGGTCTATGAGGGGTATAGCGGGTTCAACTGTACTCAACTATACACGTGTTAGAAACACACAGAGTCTGTTTTCCGATGACCTATAGTGAAAATTGCGTCAGCTGTATTGATTAAATGATACTTCACAATATAAGAAGGACAATCAATTTAATAAATCATTTTGCTTTATTCCATCATATTCCAAAATCAAAGAAGAATGGTTTCGTAACTCTATTGAAAATAGAAGGATGTTTTCGTCAGACATATGCATATGCATCCATAGAAATAACAAAATATCTGTGGAAAATGTTTATGATTCGTTAAGGAGCCTAACTTAATCTTTACGTTTTTAACGTGGAAAAAGGATTCCTCCATGTGCAAATGAACTCATTATCTTTGTTCAATTCTGACTTCAAACTTGTTACTCGTCGTCTTTTACTTGTATTGGTTTCAAAAATGTCACACCAATCATATCAATTATATTTATTGTAATTAGCATATACCATAGACGGTGTCTAAAATTCAACTATAAATAAGTCATATTTTCAAATCAATGAAAAACGATTTTCATTCACGTGATATTTATCTAACATCTATCTTATATTGCCCATGCAATGAAACATTTCTACTATGATATATAGAGATTGACAATAAAACTTTGTCCTATTCTTTAACATATCTTGTCACATCTCAATGGACTTTGGAGAAGATATGTGACAGACCCACTCATGTACAAGCATAATAAACAAACAAATAAATAATTTTGGAAAGTCAAAGTAAGATGATTAAAAATTTGAAGTCGAGATCCGGGTCAGGGAGCACTTCGTTCCTCACTGTATATCCAGTAAATTTACTCAAAGTGATTAAAAAATAAAATAAATATTTAAGCGAAGTTATGTTCACTGTTATCCTTATGTTACTTAAAAATTTGTATTGGAAGCTAATTTATTTACAAGATTAAAAGAAAGTATTTATCTTGATGCTATCATTTTATAAGTAACTCATACTAAAAGAAAATGTCAAATTTGCTATGGGGAATTTGCGACCGCATAACATGTACCTTATTGTGTGTATTTAAAGTTTACACGGTAATCGTTCCACCCTTTCCAGTGTTGTTATTTATGTGTGTGTGCACGCACATGTACATGCATATATGTATATATGTATATATTTTGCATGTATATGGAAGTGTAGGATGATCAATAAAAATTGATAAATAAATATGATATTGGAGACAGAGAATGAGATAAACATTAAAAATATTATCAGGTGTCACAGCAGAAGTTCCGCATGAAGTGATGAGGAAGTGGGGTTTTCATGAGTTAAGGTTCCTAACAACATCATAAAAGACAGGCCCAGGAATTATGGCACAAGAAAAGCAGGATCGCTATGTCCTAACATATTTGTGGCATGTCACAATTGCATGACCCTTTCACATGTGATTCAAACCTTACTAATCTGTTACACATAATTATCCACTGATGACCCAATTTTTTTTTTTTTTTTTTTTTTTTTTTTTTTTTTTTTTTTTGTACACAAAGACAGTCATAAGTTTAGTATGCCACTTCTTCTCCACATCTGATCACGCCACCTCTCTTTCTCGTACACCCAAACACCTAACACTAGCTGTCTTAATCTCGCTTTCGGTTCCATTTTTTCCAAAGTCAAATTCAGTAGAAAAGAAATGAGTACATTAATCTAGACTCGGAGCAACAAATTAGAAAATCAAACTAGCGTCCAAAGTCCAAAGATTCTTCAGATATTTTCAGCCCGACTGATGTTTTCTTGATGATGGAATCTATCCTATTCTATTAAAATTTTCAAATGCAAGCTTTCAACGAGTTTATGACTCTAAAAAAACATATGTATACATTTAGATTATCTTGTAGTTTTTCCTTTTGTTGTTACATATCTCCCTAAAATGATGACACGAATTATACGATGAAAAGATAGTTTGGTGGTTGCCACAAATCATAACTCAGTTGGTACTCGGGTTGAAAAATTGCTCTCAGAAATGTGTCAGGTTCGAAACGGGACACACACCAAGTGGGAACAACACTATTATCTGGGTCTGAACAGCCAAAAGCATGAATTCACCCCAATTGACTGTTGTATCACATGCCCGGTTTGCAGTGGCTCCTTGTGTGTTCTAGCAACATCTTACCAAATCTAAGAGGCCGCTGAACTCCCGATTTGCATCATCTACAAAGCTCTATAGGATTGAAGTAATGGAACCTTAATTTTACTTTTTGCTCTCAGAAGATAGTTTGGTAGTTGCCGGATTCTCTAGTACGAAACTACATTACAATGATTGTCGAACCGTATGAAGAATTAAGTACCAAGTTGACAAATCCCTATGAGATCCCATATATAAGGATATTGGGTTTCACACTTAAAATATGCAATGATATGTTATTCATTGTTGTATATATGAGAGCAAAAGTTAAGTACCAAATTTATTGAATGAAAAATTCACGTGTGCAGAGGATAACTTGTGAAACCTAAGACGTTATCTTAGTGGTTGAGTGAAATTTAATGGCTGAGAATCAATGGTCACGGAGAGTGATAGTTCAATGAACCGAATAGTTCGTGAACTGTTCGAGTTCGGTTCGTGTTCGTTGGGTAATTGTCCGTAAACGAGTTGAATTCGAATAGCTTTTTGGGTTCGTTTACTAAAACGACTTGAACTATTCGCGAACTGTTCGGCTCGTTTAAACAGTGATAATGTTATCGAACCGCACTCGAATCAATTTTGAAGTTCGTTTAGCTAAATAAACCAAGACGAATAATTCGTTTAACTAAACGAATTCGAATTCAAAAACCTAATATTCAGTTCGGCTCGGATCGTTAACATCTTAGTCAAGGATTCATATGTAAGGCTTATGTAGGTGCTGAGCTTGTATTGTTCACCATCAAGAATGAAGATTATATAGTGACGCTTTATGACACGTGGTTAATTTTGAGGCTTAAAACTGCAAATTTATATTCGGACGACATCGAAAGCAAAAGGCAGATGTCAACAAGCTTTTACAATCTACGTACGACTGCCCGAAAGCTGGCTTCATCTTTAACTCTACAGACAAATTCAAATGCAATTTGAAGAGGTTACATAAATATCTTTCTGAAGACTTAAAACACCCCTGCATATTTGGTTGATATAAGTGCTAAAGTGCATGATAATTTTTTTTATATAGATAAATGAACACACACAACACAACACAACACGACACAACAACATTACCCTATTGCCTTAGAGGCTCCCGGTTATGGCGGGGTATGAAGGGATCGGCTATACACAACCATATCTATGTGTTAGGAATAAACAGAGGTTGTTTTCTGATGATCCATAATGAAAATTGCGTCAAGCTGTTTCGATCAACTACTACTTCACAATATAAGAAGCACAGCCAATTTAGTGAGTCATTTTGCTTTATTTCATCATATTCCAAAGTCAATGAAGAGTGTGTTCTTGACTCCATCGGAAATAAAAAGCATAGATAAATGAACACGTGTCAGGAAAATCGCTGATTGAAAATAAAAAAATTATACAAAATTATTACTATTTTTTCGTGTTTATTATTTCCCTTTTCACAACAAATACTAATTTCACAAGTAACTTAGCCAGCAAGCGGCCGCAGAAAGTTTGGATCTCCTCACTCACAATCCGTTTACCTACTTAACTACCGTACGATACATGGCAGCAGGGGAAGGTGGTGAGGTTAGATGTGGGTGACTCTCATCTAGTCTCACCACTCTCCCCCCTGCTGCCACGTGTCGTGCAGTGGGAAAGTGGGTAAAAAGATTGTGGTGAGAGGATCCGGTCCGCAGAATTGATTCTTGCCTCAAGTTCCTATATTGGCCTTTAAACACACTTAAATTTATATGTTATGGCCCTATTTTAACATATTTTGTGCGAAGCCCATTTTAAGTCAGTGATATGAATTTGAGTTATGCTTCTTACGTCTTAAAAATATTGTCATATTTTATTTGAGCGTAGTTTAAAATTAAACTATACTCAATCAAATTATGATAATAATTTTGAAATGAAGTTAAACTATGCTCAAAAAAAAACTTTAACAATATTTTTCGAATAGAGCTTCACATGTCAATATAACACATTCTAGTAATTTTGCTGCAACAACAACAACAAACATTATCTTATTGATTTAGATGCTCTGCCGCAACACACATACCCTAATATGCGCTTAATTGTCTCCAAATAATATAAAACGGATAGCTACTTGTTATCATATCTTAGCTAGAGTTATAACGTAAACAAAGTCTCTTAATAATCAAATGGATCGAACTTAGACTACCGTTTTTGTGCTAGTTATATCTATGGAAGGAGATGTTCTAGAGAAATTCCTTTTGCACTCTTTAATATAGCAGTCGTATAAGAATAATATATGTAATATTAATTTTTGTTTATGCATTTAATATCAAATATTCATTAATTAACCGATGAATTATAGTCTTTCATTACGATTTTAATTTGTATCTTATACGTAACCTAACGCGTATTATTTTCTATAATGCTCGTGGCTATCATCCTCAATTGCCGCCAAAATTCATGGAAAACATAAAGGAGTGGATTTCATTTTCTGAAACCAAAGGGTTAAGCAAAACAAGCACATACCACAAACTAGAATGCCATACAAAGAGATATAATTTGTCTATCGATTGACCGGAGAAAAACATATATTGTTAAGATAGCAGCGACATATATGCATAATTTATTTTTTCTATAAATAAAAATGACTCGTGCCTTTTTCCGCTCTTTGTTTTCCTTTTTTTTTTAATTAGCCAACGTTGCAAATTAAAGAGAAAGCAACACACACACAAATACACACACAAATATATATATATTATTGGAGTGGTTATATTAAATAATAATACGGGATATTACTGTTACGTGCTAATTATTATCGTTCTGCAATGCACTTAGTTTGATCCGCTATTTCTTGGATACCCATTGAAGTACTTTAAAACCACTCTTAGTTTTCACCACACGTTACATTCATGTAATAGTCGCCGTAATTAGTCAATTACGACAAATTTATTGAGCAACCTTAATATTCTCAAGAAAGCTAACGGATAGAATTTTAATATCTAGGAGCTTTGTTATGATAATAGATGGTATGGACAAGCCACAACCCTTCCTATCAAACAGCTATCATGTAAGTTGTAATGTTACGAAAGTCTCTTTTCTCCAGTTGATACTCGGATTAGAATTTGTTTAACTCGGATTAGAATTTGTTTCAAGATGTCAAGAGTTCGATTCCAGATACACGCACAGTGTGAGTGTTCCAATGCTGCTAGACCGAAGACCTGGTTTGCAGAAACACCTTGTATGGAAGGCTCATGATTTGCATCCTCCACAATGCTCTTCGAGGCTGGGACGGTGGGAGCCTCAAAGTGAGGGATTTCGCCTTCTGCTCCAAGAAAGGCTATTTTCAGTGTAACAGCATTCTTTTACCAAGTTGTTTGGAGGGAGTTCCTTCTGCAGTTGGGCTTTTTTATTTAACTAATGGTGGTTTGAGTACAGGAACTTAGATTTGCTAGCATTTACTTTGCTTATAACTTATAAGACAACACCACCACCCAAAAGAAAAAGGAACAGAGCCAAATCTCATATCTCAATATGCCCCATAATTTTGTCCATGATCTCTAGTTTATGCAGATGTTGACAGCAAAAACAGGCAAGTAAGACAACAGCACTCTCAACACTGCTAATTTATGACTTGAGTTTGCAGATCATCTATTTCCTTGTCACCCCAATTCTCATGAGTGCAATGTATGCAACAAGCCGAAAGGCGACGAGCAATATAACCAAGCCAAACACTGACATTGTTGCTCCATGCAGACCTACTGTCTTTATAGAAGGGAAGTCCTCGACCAGACATGTCTTGTTACCCCCACATTCATAGGTTTCTCCTGGCTTGTACTGTGACATCAACAAGAGCTTGTATGTATAGTTTGCAACAGAAAGGTACTTAATCCACGACGCAAATTTTGGGATATGCTGAACATAATATCCACCAGCTAGAAGGAAAGTAAGCATAGCCACTGATCCCAAAACAGCTGCTTTCTTCAAATCCATTACTACGGCACCAATAGCAAGCCCCATTCCTTGAGATACTAAAACACATGCTAGAAGGATAAGCACCGCGGATATGAAATTCCCAGCTGCGGGTTTCAGCCCCCCCATCCAGTATGTTATAGTGACAAAAGCAGTAGGAAGGATCAGCTCCATTGGAAGATCACCAATCGTTCTCGCCATGAAGTATGATGAAAGTCTATACATCCCTGACGACCTTTCCTTCTCTAGCATCAAACGTTCCTGGGGGAACGTGAATATTGCTTCAAACAAAGAGTGGAAACCCCAGAATGCAGAGTAGAAATACAAAAGCCCAATCTGCATTATCATTAAATAAAGTCAGTAACTTGCATTGTTGCCTCTCACCCTTGGAATATGCTGGGTATGCGTTGTTATTGTTGAAAGTGAGTAACTTGCATACAAATGCATTGAGAGGAAAAATTGCACTTAGCTATCTGGTATCACTAGTAAGGAGAAATTAAAGCCTTGCCTGATCTTGTAAGTGGGCGGTGTCAGATCGCCACCACAATAAACCTGCCAGGAATGCGACTGCTAACACTTGCCCTATCTTAAGGACAGAAAAGGACTCGTGTTTCCTTTCTTTTAGACCTCTCCTAAGCAGCACAGAGAATTCCTCCCACCATGTAATAGTCCATTGGTTGGATTTCTTGTCGCTTGATAATTCCTGGAGGTTGGAAATTGGTTGTTGCACTTCTTCCTTGAACTTTTTTGATAAATTTGATTTGTATGCTGTCGCCAGTGTTTGCTTAACTAAAGATTGATCATCTTTGGAGTCATCGGGTGAGATGCCTACAAGGACCAAACCATAAAAGAAAAGCCAGAAACATAATAAATGGAGGAAGTACTGAGACAGTCGAGGTTATATATGTGTAAGATTAAAAGTTAATCGACTGCACCAATTAGATTTTATCAACCAGAACAACATTCAGGCAGGACAGAATATAGTTTTACATATAATTCATAATATTCTGATTACAAATATCGTGTATTAGCAGAAAAAATGACCCCTCTGTTGGACAAAAACTGAGGCAGACCCAAGGCTTACTTTGGCAACCAAAGAGCATACAAGATGCAATACGATCCAGTAAGATACTTTATGATCCAATCACAATACCAAGAAATTAACTTAAAGTTATACACAAATAAGAGTATATGTGAGAGCATACCATTCCCAAGATCTAACAAAAAATCAGCAGGATTCATGGAGAATAATGGAACGAATCCAATGGCAGCGAAGTAATCCATGGCATCTTCAGCCTTCCCAAAGTACAACTGATTACCTTCTGACAACAACAAGACCTTATGAAACATATAAAACAACCTGCTTGAAGGTTGATGAATAGTCATTACGATTGTCCTGCCTCCGTCTGCCAACTCCCTCAATGTTGACACAATCCTTTGAGCCGTAGTTGAATCCAGCCCAGATGTCGGTTCATCCAGCATCAACAAGCTTGGGTTTATCAGCATTTCTTGGCCGATATTCACTCTTTTCCTCTCACCTCCTGACAGTCCTCTTAAAAGATTGTCTCCAATGATACTATCCTTACATCTTGTCAATCCCAGTTGAGTTATAACATCATACGCATGCGAGATCTTTTCCTCTTTGCTCAAGCTTCTAGGCAACCTGAGAAGAGCAGTGAAGACTAGAGTCTCTGTCACTGTGAGATGAGGGTACATAATATCATCTTGTCTGACAAAGCCAATATTGCGCTTCACGACATTAGAGAAAGGCTTTCCATTGTAGGTGATTTCACCAGTTAGACGCCCGCCGAGGCGGCCTCCAAGTGCTGTTAGAAGCGTTGTTTTTCCACTGCCAGATGGGCCTAACATGGCTAACATTTCACCTGGGAAAACTACGCCCTCAGCTCCTATCAAGATCAATTTATCTTCAGTTTTCTCCTCCTTGACCCTCTTCTTTAGCGTTCCTCCCTTTTCCAATTTAATCCTATACGCAACATCTTCAAACTGCAAAATTAATGAATCAAATTAGCATGTTTCTAAGGATGCAGCTTATTGATGCACCATAGACGCAATATATTTTTCACTTCTCTTTTTTTTATCATTCATAACTCAAGTGACGTCAATTGTATTCTTTCTCTTTTGGTCATTCAAAAAATACACTAGCTTTAATTCATTAGTCTCACATCATTCAAAGTCCACACCGGAGTTAAATTTCATTCTTTTATTTAACCATTCCAAACTCACGTGAACCTTAATTTCAAACAGAAAACCAAAACAAATCGCAAGAATTCCTAACAAACAGCTTCTTTTGTTTTCAGTTAACCAAAGTGGTATGCTATTCATGTTCCGGGAGATGCAAATCAAGTAATACATATACTGTTGATGAAGATTTATACACAATTGAACGGCAACAGAAGATTGAATACGGTCTCCAAAAGAACTATCACCAAAGCAAATAAACCACATCCAAGCATGACACAAAATAAACTTCCACATCATCATTTTACTCGAACCAAACACATACTACATGTTTAACTCTTTAATAGTCAAGGTAATTTAATTCGGAAATGCTGATAACAACCAATCAGTGAAAGCATTGAAACGATTACTCCAGAAAAATTTTATTGGCTGAAACACAATTAGTAGCCTTTGCTCCTTCTCTTTCATTTCAGTTGATTTTCGAACTAAATCATAGGTTGAAGCAACCAAATAACCCCACCAAAGGTGAAAATGCATTATTTAAGCAAAAAAAGTTAAAGGAAACCCCTTTTGTCATATATAATCTTCAAAGTGCAAAAATCAAGAATCCAGAGTGCACAAGCAATAGCTATACCTTCTTCATTTTGCTTTTTATCAATCAAAACCACATGAACTTCAACTTCACCCTCTCTTCATAAATAAAAACCCACATAGACGTTAATTTCAGAATAAAAAACAAGATTCAGAGAGAGAATTTACTCAGCAAAGAGAGGGAGGCATCAAACAAACAAGGTTTATTTCTTTTTGTTTTAAATAAAGTGAACATCCAAGAAAATCAGTATCTTCAACCAACCAAAAAAGGAAAAATATTCAAACCATAAAAGAAAGGTGAGACAACATTATTTAATGAAGAAAATTGATAAAGAATTCCTTTGTCACTATCAATGTGTACTACTTTCTTCAGGTGCTTTTCTACCCCAACCCTGAGGATCACACCATCCCAGCCCCTGGGTAAGTCGCCACTGGATGGGAGCAACAGGGCTAGGTACCAACAAGGAGTCCAGGGCCAAACCAGTCCCAGCAAAAGCCCAAGCTGACAGCTGCGGCTGCCAAGATATATGCCATTCTTTTCCAAAACACACCTGAAGGTCTACAACCCCACTGGAAATCTCATGTAATCATTAATAGCCAAGATATCAAGTCAAGAAATCATCAGACGGAAAAAACAAAAAAAATAATAAATAAAAAAGCAGAGAACAAGTGAGAGATGAAAACCTTCAATGTAACAGGACGAAGAGCCTTGTTGAAGATGGCTTTATGACTGATAGAACCATCAGCGATTCCATTAGACTGTGTCTCAATCTCCCCCATTTCCCTTTCCATCATTTTACCCACCCTTTTGATTTCTCCTTCAGAAACTCAAAAGAAAGATAGATTAGATTGCAGAAAAAGAACGTAAAAAGACGAGAACTTTTACTTCTATCACCGCCCTTTTGCCGGCATCTCATTAACTGAGAAGTGTTTGCATGCTATAAGTAATTGACTTTGTGAAATGTGTATCGATTGTGTTCAATGAATAGGAAAATCTCACAATAAATGAGACTTGATTTCCAGAATTTGATTAGCATGCAAGAAAAATATCAGAGGGCCTCCAGGGAGGAACGGAAGGTGGTTGTGTGGGTTCAGGTGTTTAAAAGAATAGAAACTAGCTGGTGACCGCTTGGAAAATAAGATTATTTTCAATAAATTGGAGTCAAATATAAGCTCTTCTAAAATGACTCAATAAAGTATGCGCTTCTTATATTATAAAGTAGCAGTTAATCGACACAGTTTGATGCAATTTTCATTATGGGTCATCGAAAAATAATCTGTTTGTTTCTAACACATGAGTATGCTTGTGTAACTTCGACCCACATTCTCTGTTATAGGCGTCAACCTCTAAAACAGTGGGACAATGTTGTTGCTGATGTACTTACTAAAAAGAATAGTGAAAATAAAAATCAATCTTTTTACTTATATAAGAATTTTGATATAAGTAAAGCTAATAAATCAATTCATTGCCGTATTTAACATAATATCTACCATATAAATTTGAAAATATTTAGGAATAAATTTACGACTAAAGTTATATACAAATAATGAGTGGATCCTTGTTTAAAGTATAACCAATCTATTTTTTTTATTCGTGTATATCGCATTATACAACTAGTTGCTTCTAACCCATGAAAAAAATTTATGTATCTAAACTCCTGTGAATATTTGATTGGTATATTTTAGTTTTCATTTGTCGTGACGAAAAATAAAATGTGGTCCACGTCTCTAACTTATGATATGATATAAAAGATTTCTGGGGTAAATAACTGGTCCTCTTTACGGCAATGAGATTTCTGGAGTATCTATTTAAATTTTCATAGTCTGTTTTAATTCTTTATAAACCTTTTGCGGATGAAAAACTGAAAAAATTCGTATGAGTTTATGTACACATATACGCCATCTACACCTGTATACAGTGAACGCGCGCGCACATGCTAAACAAATAGGCACGCAAAAAAAAAAAAACATATATGCATGCAAATAAATAGATACATTTATTAGTTTGAGTTCTGGTACCCGTTTCATTAATATCTTTCGTAATGCATGTGGGATGTGCTTTTCTATTTTTTTCCCTGTTGGGTAGTGGCATTAATCGTTTTCATTATGAAATTTTGGCTTGAAGTCATATGTTCGAGTCATGAAAATAGTCTAGTGCACAAAAAAGTGTAAGGTGTTATTATATACATCAGATTTCAAAGCGAACCGATACTTTCTTAGATTTTAGGTAAACGCGAGAGCCTACTATACCGGAAAGCCTTCTATTATCAAATTGTAACAAGATTTTCCCATTTGATGTAGTACACTCATATCCTCTGTAAAACCAACAATTCTGAAGACGTTATTCCTTGATTTTTTTTTTTTTTTGTGAAATTTTGTAGAACCCCAAAATGGCAAAAACTGTGATGAGGTTATTTAATAAGAAAATTAAGTAGCTTTTGCCATTTCCAAGTTTTGGAAATTTGTCATCTCTTAAAGGGGATAGTATCTCCTCACCGCAAGGGGTGTGCGGTGACGCGTGACCGCGCGACACATGGCAGTAAGGGGAGGTGGTGAGGCTAGATGCAGGTGACCCTCATCTAGCCTCACCATCCTCCCTTGCTGCCACGTGTCGCGTGGTCACAAAGAAGTTGAGGAAAATGGGGTGAGGAGATCCTAACCCCTCTTAAAGGGGTTCTGATTTCCTAGTCGACAACCATGCATTATATTCCTGTCCCAAATAAAATTTTGACGTTATATACGTGACATTATTTAATCAAATGGGGTCCAGAATAAGATATAACATATGTTAAAGTCGACAACCTTGTATTTTACATTCTTGTCCCAAATAAAATGTTGATGTAATATACGTGACATTATTCAATCAAATGGGCTCCACAATGAGATACAATATGTGGTAAAGGTTTTTTTTCCTCAAGTGTATGATTATATGCTATAAGGGGGTTGGAATTATATTAGTGGTTTAGATTTGAATTTATTATATAATTAATGTTTAAGACAAACTATGAAGAGTTGTTTATTAGAATGTATTTCTTGATTTACACTCTGCGTAACACTCTCACAAACATGCTAGTTTAGAGGATCTTGGTTTTAGAGATTCAACTTTTCTTATACTGAAAATATATTTTGGTTTTCTTTGAAAAGTTAGTCAAATCAAGATATAATTTTCTTTAATTCTATATGTTTTGACAAAATACACCTAACATTAGCTCTTGTTTTTTGTCATTTACCTCTCATATAGTGTTGGACCAAAAGATAAAAGTTGATTTTTTTTGTCTAAGTTGGCCTCTCTATTAAAAGAGATATCAAGAATGATTCACCGAAACCATATGGTCAAAAAGTAAATTTATGTCTATTTTACGTTAACTCTAACAGAAAATCACGAAAATATTTTAATCTAAAAGTACAAGACATTTAAAAGTAAAAGTACAAACTAAATATAGTTTCGAACGCATTTCATTAAAACGTGGAAATGTAAAGATAATTATAATAATCCACAAAAGATTAGGTGACATAAACTTTTGGGTAATGATCGATGCAATTATACTTTTCCTCTCGTTTGGGTCTATAATTCTCTACATATATGCTTTTCGTGATTAAAAAAGGCTAGTTTGTTGATGAAGATCGACTCACTTGCCCTAATATCTATATGTATATATATATACTGGATCTCCTCATCTTCAATCCCCTCACCCTATCCATGACCACGCGACACATAGCAGCAGGGTGGGGTGGTGAGGCTAGATGAGGGGATGCTGCCACGTGTCATGCGGTGACACATCAGATGAGGGAAAATGGACGAGGGATTGTATTAACACGCTTGTAAACGACTAAATGAGGTAATTAGCATTACCTATTCTAATTATCTAAAGATTGCTGACACGCCAATATCTTTTCTAAGCTCCGGCCATTTTCTTGCATTTTGATTTTTCTGATGAAATTCCCAGGCGAAAATTCCACGAATGAGTAAACAAATTCAATCTTTTTCCTTTTTTAACATACTATTACATCCGCAGTGGATCCCGAGGGTCTACATTTTATGGGAGGGAGTAGTATTTGTTAGTGAATGACGTTGAGTGGGAAGAGTAGAATAAGTAGTAGAGAGATATTAGTTCGAGGCGTGTAGATATAATTGCAATAATGAATATTTGTTCTCACTAGTTGATGTTGTTTTTTAGATATATTTACTCTTGAAATACAATGGTTTCTTATCTCACAATAAGAAAGAAAACCAAATGAACTTTCAAATTGAGAAAGTATTGAATAGGAAGACGAATTTGAATTGCAAGATTGAACTCAAGGTTAAGATTTCTTGAAATGTGTTAAAAGAGCCTTTTTATAGAAACTTGAACCTTGTTTCAGACGTCCAAAACCGTTCATAGGTTATTGGATATATCCTTTAGTACATAAGTTGCAACTTTCGATGAAAAGTCACACATGTTGACCGATCGATGTTTCACAGTAGATCCAACTTTTCATTCAAACCACATCGATCGATCGAAATATTGATCGATGTCATATGGATCGATCCATGTATTGATCTATGTTGGACATTGTACACCAACTTTGCACCCAGTGTACATCGATTGATCAAAGTGATCGATCTATGTCATATCAGTCGATCAATGTGATCGATCGATATCCAACAGAATACTCAGCTTCATTTTTTCAGCCACATGGATCGATCAATGTCATGTGTCAAGCTATTCTTGCTTATTTAAACTCTAATCCAACTACATTCTTCTTTTTCTTGTCTTTACAAACTAATATAACACTATTTTATTTACAAAACATGTATGTGTTATGGAATCTGGAGAGAGGCTTATCTGTAGGGAGTATTGATTTGGAGGGAGGGACATACAAGTATCCAGAGATTCGTCTTGAACGTCAGGGACATACCCATTCTTCGTGGAAGCTGTAGCTCAGAATGTTCCTCAGTAGGGGATGCTGCACTGTTGGTTATATCTCAATTTTTCTCTATTTGTTATATAGAGCAACTGCTAAAGGTATTAAAGGGCAAGGTTATTTAGATTGCGGTATGCTAACTGTCGTTGTAAATACATAATCATACAACAACATTATCTCATTGTTTTAGAGACTTCCGTCTATAATAAAGTATGAAAGGTCGGATGTACACAAGCATAACTATGTGTTACAAATAGAGAATTTGTTTTCGATCACACATAAATCATGTTTGATGCAAATAAATTAGTATTAATAATAGCACCTATACCCATAAAGTGAACACGAGTGTAACGCACACAACTCCAATTGTCACGTGTTTGCTGATGCAATCATGCTGAGTTGTCAAAATCTTGGGGCCTACTATTTCTCTCTCCCAAGTCAAAAGGAATTTCTGCGAATTCTTCTGTTGGAAAGACATTGCCGAATTAGTCTCTTTAGATACTGAAACCAAGACAAGCGCTGACTTAATTCCAGAGGGAAACTCAGATCTTGAATCCTTTTCTCTTTCTGTTCCTAAGAATGGCTTCCAAGCTTCTGTTGATCTCTGTCTTCATACTTGATCTCATAGCATTTGGTTTAGCTGTTGCTGCTGAGCAGAGAAGAAGTACCGTAAGTCCCACTTCTATATGGTTTCTTGATTTTGTGTCTACTTTAATGCAGAGATAGAAGAGATTACTAGAGTTTCGGAGTCTAGTAAATCAAGGTATGAACTTTCGGATCATTAGTTTGAGGAAGAGGCAATTACTTTACCATGTTTGAGTTTTTTGTGCTTGCATATAAAGATTCTATTTTGTTGTACTTCCTCTTATTTCTAATTGAACTGTTTCAACCATTACACATCCAGGTATTGTTGAGTTTAAAGTTTAAGTCTTTGGATATGAATCACAGGGAATACTGAAAGTTGCCCCCCTTATTTTTGTTATATTGCTTAATTCATAGGATCCATAAGGATTGAGCTTCTAGATCTTTAGGTATTCTCCTTTCAACTATTTTAAGATGGACATGGGAATGCAAATATGACTGATTGGGGATGAAACCTGTTCTTTCATATTAGGAATGACAATTGTCCAAAACCGATTCTTTTCGTTGGCCCTAAAAGAGTTACATATTGACAAGAACAAAACTATCCCCAAAAAAACAAAAAGAGTGTAAGAAATTCGACCTCTTGTAGTTAACGACATCTGAACCTCACGAAGGCACAGGTCACCTGGGGTTCATGTTAATTACTCTGGTCTAAATACTTAGTCATGTTAGCAGGCAGGGGACGCAGGACGATCCTTCAGCATCGATCAGGATCTCAGGTGGCATCAGTCAGTCTTAGATGCATCGAAGGTTGGCCCAATTGAAGATTCGACTTTGCCACATATCAACAATAAAATAAAACGATATGAAGAGTCATGTCTACTCTAAATGATATAGTTGGAGATAAGTGTAAGGCAGTGGAATTAGTTATTGGCTTCGTTTGATATAGCAAGTGTGGGAGGAAACTACTGATTGCAGCAATTTTTATTCTTCCATGATGTATTTGTAAGAGCAGTCGATTAAACCTACTATTGCATCAGCTAATCTCATGTCCTCTTGAGATCTTCTGAGAATTGCTTTTAACCTCTAACCAACATTAGTGAAGTCCCAATTGTGTATGAGCACCATGAGATTGCTCCTACGCTTGTAAGCTTTGACTGAAAAAAGAGGGTAGCAGTTCTTTCCAGCTCGTGTAGAAGACGTTACTTAGCGCATTCCCATCACAGAGACCTGGGGAATTTAATGTCTTGATTATTGTCCTTGCCATTGAAAACCACCCAAGGAGCTAAAATACCTGGTGCCAACAGCAAAAGGATTAGGATAGTAAAGTGATACATGCCTCATCTTAAAAAAAAAGTGCTAAATGCCCAGACATTTAGGTCGCCGGTTGTCTTCCAACTATTGCTATGAAAAAAAATTGGATCTTTGGGCAAGAGCTTGCATCCCTGTGATTGAGAACTACTTTCTCAAACAAGAAGATCGAGCATACAGAGAGTCTGACCTACAAAGCATATAGCAACTCTCGGTCTCCAATGGCCTTGGATTTTTAGCGAATCCCACTCCTGGATCATATTTGTTGCTTAGAGAAAATCCGCCTTTGTGCATAAGCAAAGTTGACTTATTCCTCACTAGAATTGTGTTTGTTTTATGGTCTGGCACCAACATGCCACATGCCTTGAATAAGCCTGACTGAGAATTTAACAAATGTACTTTCTGGCAGGCCACAGTCACTCAAGACATTGAGAAAATCTATAATTATTGCGTCTATAACTCTGACATTGCTACTGGCTATGGTGTCGGTGCATTTTTATTCCTCCTGGTTAGTCAAGTGATCATCATGATGGCAAGCAAATGTTTCTGCTGCGGCAAGGCTCTAAAGCCCGGAGGTTCAAGAACCTGTGCAGCTTTTCTCTTCATGCTTTGTTGGTAAGAAGTTTAAAAAAACTAGTCAGCCCTTGTCATTGTGCTTTGTCATTGTGCTTATTGTGCTTCATTTACACATGTATTTCCAGGGTGCTCTTTCTAATAGCGGAGGCATGCTTGCTGGCTGGATCAGTAACGAATGCTTATCATACAAAATATAGGACAATATTTGGCACTGATCCTCCATCTTGTGACACACTTAGAAAGGGGGTATTTGCAGCCGGAGCGGCATTCGTACTCTTCACTTGCATTGTCTCTGAGTTCTACTATTCTTCCTTTTCGAAGGCTAACGCTCCTTTTGAAGCATATGACAGAGAAGCCAGTGTGGGCTTGGCAACCTACTAAATAGCATCATGAATGTGAGACAACTTTGCTGTATGACTGCGAATATGCCTTCGACTACTTCCCTTGTTAAAGCTTCACATCTTGGTAGTTATTTAATAAGCTGGTGCTTTAACTCCATAAGCATTTTTCTCTCTTTTGTAAATGTAACTCCATAAGATTCTTCCCTATCTACCACCACCAGGGTGTATAAATTGACACATATACACTATATATACATGAATCTTTTATCTCTGTTCAGCGTAATTTTATCATATTGATCTTCAGTAAGCTAAAGGAGACAGCGTCTCTAAGGGACTCCAATTTAGCTATACATCTCAGTGGATCTTCTTGTTAGAGTTGGTGGAACTCCCCATACCATGTTATAAGCGATAGCTTGTAAGACAATAGGGTGATGTTGTTATGGTTGTTGTAATATCAGTTTGAAAAGGTAGGTGTTTGATCTTTATAAAGAAACAAAGAGAAGAGACCGGGGTGATCGGTTGAATTTTCTGTCTTTTTTCTGGGTGCCCACTATTTTTTTTCCTCGTCGGTTTGTCAAAAGCTTATGAAAGCAGACATCCAAATTCCAATGGCTAAATCATAGCATTACACAGTTGTATTGTACAAACAATAATTTATTATTGTGCTCACGAAGTGTTGGTCCATGTTAGGGCAGTGTTATAGTCTTGTTTTTTTTCCTCTATTGCAAGGTGTTAAAGTCTTGGCATGACTACAATGTAAATGGGTTGTAGAGATGACTCAAATAATTTTATGTCTAGTTCCTAAAATCACGAACCGAATGATTATTTTAGCATGAAATTATAACATGCAGCATGAAGTATAATAGGTATGAAGTATGAACTAAACATATCGGTATCTTAAAAGCTAACATCTTTTTTTTCAAAGGTGAATGTTTGATCCCTATTAATTTGACGTCTTTTTGAATAAAAATGTTTAATATGTTTTTAGATTCGAACGGGATACTAACTTGGCCAGAATCAGAAGATAAGAGTCGACGGGTTCAACCAAGATCATACCGGTTCACTGTTAAATAAAAATAAAAAGCAGACAAAAATCATATCTTTAGGTCTTGAGTTTGATTCCCCTCCTCAATTTTTAAAAAAAGTGTAGATAAAAATCAATATATATATATTGACATACACACGCATATATATGAACGTACATAACATGCGAACATATGTATATATATACATACATATATAGTTGTTTGTGTGTGCGGTATATGTGTATTTATGCACACATGCATACGATGTGTTTTATATTAGTTACACATGTTAGAATTCTACACTTATGTAATACTTTATTTGTTTAACTTATTGACATTCCCTTGAATTGATTAATCTTTTATTATAATTAAGAAGCTATTAGGTGTATAAAGTAATAAAATAAATAAATAATGTTTTGTTTATTTAATTAAAAAAAGTATCATAAAAAATAAAAAATAGAAAAAAAATACCGTAGATGCTCCGTCTGGCAACACAATGTAAAGCCTATAAAAGCATTTGGGATTTAGCCCATTCCTAAATATTTTGTTTGAATAAACACAGGCCCCAACTTTCTCCTCTCTTCTTCAGTCTTTCTTCCCGATCTTTCTTTTCTCTCTTTTGTATTTTCTGTTTCATCTGCTCCTCTTTCTTTGAGATCGAAATCATGGATTATTGTTTCGGAGTGGAGAGATAAACGAAGATGTTGGTTGGTTTATGAGATTACATTTTGCTGAAGGGATCGACTTCGATTCTTGTTGTAATCTTTCTTCGTTTTCTCTATGACTTCTTAGCTTCGGGTTCTCTTTGCAGCAACAAGAAAACTTTTGGGGTGAAAATAGGGGTAAAACGAAGGCAGAAAACTGTAAAATAAACAACACGGCCCCATAATTTTGGCAGGTGAGAAGGAAAGTAATACGGCCCTTTTCTTTTCTTTGATTTGTTTCCTTTTTTGAAGGGAAAAGAGCAGAGGCTTTTTTACTTCTACCGTGTTCTTGGAGTATTTCAGTCATCAGTGGAAATCGCGAACCCTCCGAAGCCATGGAAGGCAGAGTATACGAAATCTTCAAGATCGTCGTGCAAGACCTGCAAGAAATCCATTGAGAAAGAAATACATATGCTGGGCAAGATGGTTCAAGATACCCAGTTTTGTGGTTTCATGACTGTATGCCACCAACTTCTTTAGTTACTTCTTTATTCTCTAGTTACTCAGTTTTGTGGTTACATATGATCGGCAAGATCTTTTTTCTCTAGTTACTTCTTTATTCACCACTTCTTTATTCGCCAAATTAAGTTTTTAGGATTATCGATTTTCTGTCACCACTACCCAAGATTTTGCTGATTATCAGTGGTTTGGTGTCCAAGATTTCAATTTTTCTTCAGAAGTGAACTTTAAAAGATAGTTTTTGTTGCATTGTTTTGGTCATAACAGATGAAAGTAGCCTGGCTTATTAATGGAGGCTCTTTTGTGATACAAACGGAACTGGTTATAATGTTACTAAGCACAAGCGCACTAGGGTGTGGTTTGTCTAGAGTTTGATGAATATTAATCAAATGGATTTGTTGTGTACTACTGCAATATATTATTCTTGATTACATTATTATCTACCGGAGATGGAGTCTCTGCGACTGCTCGTTAGCTTTCTTCAATCGATGTCTTGAACGATTTAGTTTTGCCATTGTGATGAAGCATCTTTGTCTTATACATGTTATGTTTAATATTTCTCGCTTAATATCTTACTGTGTTGAACTATGAGACAGAACATCTGACTTTCTTATGACTGATTTTTCCCCCTTCTCTTTTCTGTCTTTTGCTTCTATCATCAGAAGTGGAGTTATGCTGACTGCATTTTAAGAAAAGCCAATCAGATGAAATCGTATGTACCCCGTTTGTTTTGTCTTTATTATTCCTTTTACATCTTTGCTCGCTGCTGAACATTGTTCGCTTTGCTTTTACAGCGGAGATGATGTTGAAGGCTTATAATTGCTTCGCTGGGAAGACCAGCAAAAGGTCAGAAAATACATTGAGGGTGGTGGCTCTAGAGAGGCCTCTCCCTCCCTTCTGTTTCAGAATGTGGTATTGAGACCTCTCAAACTTCCCGTGCTACTTGCCGAAGGTGCTATGAAAAGATTATGAAAGGAGAGGTTGATCTGTTTGTTTCATTACTTTATCTTCGTCAATCGTGTCTCTGTCTGAAGCTAACATTCAAGTTATCCCCCTAGAGAAGGTGTTTGTCACCTAGTTTGCTTGTTCTTTTGGTCACGTTAGATTTTTTTGTTTCCTAAAATTTTGCTCGCTTCCTCGTACATCTTTTTCCTGCTGTTCTCTTAATCCTATTCTTATTTTGTTTTACTTAAGCCGAGTGGTGCAAAGTGAAAAACGAAGCATTGAAGAAGTAAAAGAGAAAGAAGCGCTGATAACTCCTTCAGATAACTTAAATAGAGGGTGCATTTGATTCTTTTGTGCAGACAAGGGAGCCATTATATGAGATAAGAATCTGATTCCTCTTTGATAATAGAACTAATCATTTTTTTGCGTTAAAGCTTGTTGCCAATTCCAATTCTTCATTCATCAATGTGGGAGCATATTTTTTTCCTTTGCGTATTTAGTTACAGAAATCGATTGATACTGCTGTCTTCTCTCTTCCATGGTCAATCTAATGTCTGTTGGCCTTTAGTTCACCACAATCCTTTATAAGTTCTACCGTGGTTCTCATTGTACTTGAGGTGGTAAAGAGGAGAATGAAAGAGAACAGAAAAATAGTTCCTTCGTGTAGTAGTATCTGGCTTTTTATCTTTGCAAGCCTGTCAAACCTGATGGTCAAAACCATAAATCCTTGACTTGACATCATGCTAAGTGCTTTATAGAAATGTCGCCGACGGTTGAATTGAATAAGTTGTCCGGATGGGCCATCCTATCGTTTGCTGACCAAGCTACTGTTCTTGCTTTAGTTAAGCTTTGACTGCAAAAGGTTTTGGCATTTTACATTTTTTAGTTTGTTTGATGTAGTTTTCTTTCTTGATGCTTGATTGAAGAATATCATTCTTATAGGCAAAAAAAAATTGATCCAACTGAGGAGCCTTTGCAAGGCTCGGGTTCCAATACTGCTGCCAAAAGGAAAATAGCTTTGGATAATGGAAAATCTGAAGTCGCTAAATCGAAAGACAATCCCTGCCCAGACTAGACTGTATCGGGAGCAAAAAGTTCCGATTTGATGGATGAACATGCAAAGGCAATGGATTTGGAAAGTCAACTGGAGGCGCAGAGTATGGTTTTATGGGCTCTTAAGGATGACCTTAAGAAGCATGTTTCTACCTTAGAATTGCGCCAGATGCTTGAGATTAATTGTCGAGATTCGGCAAGGTCAGAACTTGATTTACGAGAGCGTTGGTGAGTACTCAGTTCAAGGTTTTGTCTCATCTATGTTTCTCAATACTTATTTACAGTGACCAGATGCAGAGTTAATAAACAACTCTTTCTCTTTTGGCCATTTTTTCTTTGCTTGATTTTGAAATTTCTCCTCAGCGTTCCTGTTTTGTTTTTACAGCGCTGATGGCATGCTCTTTGGAACTCTTGCTACATGTCCACTTTGTAAAGGATTTCTTCGATATTCATTGGGCATGTATAAGTGCCATGGTTATTTGTCAGAATGGAGCAAGTGCTTATGCTCCATTACTGTACATGAACGTGTGAAGGGAAGTGACAAATTCTGGATAGAAGTGAAAATGAATATCTTCTCAAGGTACATTAGTTAAGAAGTTGATTTGCAATATCTTTGTATCTGTATTGATTTGTTTTTTACATGTTATTTGGGGAATGCATAATTATGTCTTACAATATCTTTATATCTATACTGATTTGTTTTTTACATGTTATTTGGGGAAAGCATAATCATGTCAAATATGATTAATCTCAGCCGTTTAAGTCTCAAAAGTTGAAAAAGCCCTCACGAATATTGTGAAAGTTCTCCTCAGTGTTCCTATTTTGTTTCTATAGAGCTGATGGCACTGCTACATGTCTACTTTGTAAAGAATTTCTTCGATATTCATCGGGCATGTAAAGTGTCATGGTTATTTGTCTGAATGGAGCAAGTGCTCATACTCCACTACTGTACCTGAACGTGTGAAGGGAAAGTGGCAAATTTCGGATAAAAGTGAAAAAGAATATCTTCTCAAGGTACATTGATCTCAGTGGTTTAAGTCTCAAAAGTTGAAAAAGCGCTCACGAATATTTCCTCAACCAACACCTACTGCGTTGACTCGACGCCAGTCCAGCAATACAATGCAAAAAGGATCCAGGGAGGATTTAATGGACCTGAAAGTTTCTATTGCAGGATCTTCAAAAGATTCCATGGTCTGTGTTTTCGCTGCATTTAGTCTAGAAATTTTCTATTATCATTTGACAATGTGATATGTTTTTCAGAAGCTTTCTTGCTGGAGCCTTTGTAAATGGAGGTGATTTTGCAGGATGGATGATGGAAGAAAAGACTAGAAGCTGTAGGGCACAGGTCCACAAGAAGATAAATGAAGGTTTTTAGTTTTCAGCATGTCGTCTTCTATGACTTGTTTTTATTAACTTAGAAGCCTTTTTAGTTCTTTTGGTTTTCTTTTCCTCGTTTATATTTACTCATATGAATATTGCAAACACAAACTGCTTGGTTGTAATTGAGGGTTTGGATGACCGGGATGCAGAGATGAGGAAGGCAAGGTGAAGAACTTCTACAAAGTGCTTTATTGGTCAGATGTCGTCATGCGCCCTTATGTACCTTTGACAATTTTGGTTTTTGCAGAAGGATGAAACTACATATACTTCCCATGGATTATTTGGAGGACAGTGTTAAAAAGGGGAGGAAACTTCCATTTGATTTTTATAAAATTGAGATTGTCGAAGATAGACAAAGCATTTCACTGTCCAAGTCAAAGGGCAAAGGTGCAGCCATTCGCACCTATATTCTTGATCATAGCAATGTCTAACTCTTGATCTTTTTGAAATTAATGACTGTGCAGTTCTTTTGGTAAATTTGTTGAGATTATGTTCAACAAATATGGGAAAATATCGTGAGCATCCATTTGCACCTATATTTTTGAGAGATCTCGTGTCTGTCAGATGTCAGATTCAGAAGGGAACTATTATTGTCTCTACCTTCTTTGTGCAGCACCGCAAGGTTTTTTCCCTCTATCTAGTGCTGGCTTTTTCTCATGCAATTTCTTATTGTTTTTGTTTGAGCTTTGCTAATTTTAATAAATGATTCCGTTTACCTGCTTCTGCTACTGTTGGAAATTGAAAAGTATAAGTTGGGGCATCCTAAAACGTTCCATTATCTTAACCAATCCAATTGTTATGAGTTAATTAAGTGATGCTCTCATGATTATCTTGCAAGTAAGGGGGCCATGGATGTTGTTGGAATAAGCCCTCATGAGTAGGTTTATGCTTGAAACTGCCATGTTATGCACGTGCTTTTCATATTTCCTACTATATCTTGTGTCTATCCTTTTTGGTTTTCCTTCAGGGAGTTGTTGCTGCTATTTTCATCTAGGAAATATAGAATTATCGACTCTTCTGTTTTTAAGGATGACAGATCTAAACATCATCTACGGATTACATCAGAACTTCTTATGTGTTATCAGGTTCTTGATCTTTTTCATTCACTGATTACTTTTACAGAGTATTCAGATGTGTTCCCCGCATGCATGTGTAATCCTTATACATTAGAGGATACATTATTGAAGTGTGTGATGGTTACCCCGGAAGAAGTAATCATGAGGAGTCTTGATCCTGATGGTGCGTTAGTGAGCATAGATGGTTTAGCTTAAACAATATATTCCCAGTTAAGCATAGATGGTTTAGCTTAAACAATATATTCCCAGTTGTTTGATTAGTATGTAGCTTTTTGGGTGAGATGTTTTATTATTACTTTCTTTTTCTTTTTTATTTAATTCTAATAAAAAGGACATTTTCTTTCAGTGAATACTGTACTTCTCCTGCATGGCCTCAATGGTGCTATAATTATTGACAATCGGTGGACAAGATTAAAATATGTATTGGTCAAGATCTTAATTTGAAGACTTCTATTGAGGTAATTACCGTTCGTTTAGAATTACTGTTTCTTTTTTGTTAGGGCAGTTTTACATTAATTATACGAACGAGAAGCTTCCGCATCATTTTAACCAGGTATCATGGTGATTGCTAAATTTTTTAATTTTTATCTGGCAGCACGTGTTCAAAATGGAGCAAGAAGAATGCTAAATTGTCAATTACAAAAAGAATACTAAATTGTTTTACACATTTAAGTTAGATCATGGAGGTTAAGTAAAAATTATGACTATATGTTATTTTTGTTTAGGCCTTTTATATTTAGACTTGAATGATTGATACTTATATGTCATTTGTTTTCAGCTAAGCAATAATTGGTCAATGCATATTCATAATGAAATTGAATGGTAAGGTAAGAGAAGGAAAGCAGAGGTTAGTCAAGACAATATGAGTGGACGAAGATAATAAAAGCGTTAGGTTGGTATACATACACAGAAAGGCCCTATTCCCAGATAAGTTGTAATAAAGAGTTTTAGCCTAAAGAGTTAAGGGTGAACAGCCTAACAAATGTTAAGAATGAAAGAATGTGAAGAAAAGAGGTTTGACATGTGTACACAAAAAGGCCGTATACCCGGTCAGATTATGATAGAGAGTCATAGCCAGAAAAGAAAACTATAGAAACTGATCTCTGTAGTTTGCTAAAACCAAATGTTTTAAAAGAAGGAAAAGGAAAATAAAGTTTGGTTAACGAATGAAACAAAGATGTTAGAAATAATAGACAAACCATGGAATGAAAAAAGTGAGGCAAGAGCATGTCAATATAGGGTCAGTCTAGTATTGAATGAGTGACTGATTGCATTAACACATTTATGGTTTTTTTTTTCGTAATTGAGCTCGTACAATATTCATCTTTATTATTTAGGGTCAAAGTCTAGTATTGAATGAGTGAATAATTGCATGCATGATCCTTACATGTGTGAACATGTGGATGTTTTTTTTTTTGTAACTGAGCACGCACAATGTTCATCTTTATTATTTCAGTGTACATGTATGCATAAAAGTGTCGTCGCAAGAGATATATTGCTTAGCTTCTACATATCGATTTTATGTAATTGTAATTACCTTTAACGTGAATGACACATTTGTATGTTAGTTATTTTTTGGCCTTACGATTTTGTACCAAAGACAGACAAGCAAAGCTAAAAGAAAAGCTAGGTTGATGTAAAAGGACCAAGCAAGTCATAATCACGTTGAGCTGGAGTTCAGGTGGTGATATTTTTAATATGTGTTTTGTTTAATAAAACTATCTAATTAGAGAAAAAAAACATGTAAATGATACTTGAATAGACAATCTTATCTTGCATACTATGTGTTCTCCCGTATTTAATATTATCTCTCTTCTTAACGAGCCCGGTAAGCAATTTTAACTTTCTTATAAGCCTAAAGCACGTCATGTGATGTCTGGAACTTTGCCATAATGATGTGTGTTTTTTCAGTACGTCTCTAAAATCTACTCATGGAACGTTCTTACAAAAGATTTACCAGACATTCAAGTCGCACAAACGTTTTATCAAATCCAAGTTATCACGATGCTCATTATGGTGGCAAAGTGAATGTCATATTATGATTTCTTTTCGAAAATTTTATGGTTTAATTATCTGATGTATTGGTAGTTTTACCTTTAGTCTGACCAGTTTTTAGATTCCATGTGTACTTTTGTAGCTGGGGTTTTCCTCCATCTCTTAAACAAACTACCAAGTCTTCAAACAAATCATCAAAATTTTCATCTATTGGTTCTCGTTTCACGGTATGTTCCACTGAGTCTGTCTTCAAACAAATCATCAAAATTTTCATTTATTGGTTCTCATTTCATTGTATGTCCCACTGAGTCTGTTGGCTTATCTAGTCGATTCAAGCCGCTTGATGATAAATATGTGATCGAGGCGATTTCATAGTATTTGTAGGTGTACCATAATGATTTATGTTTATTTTTATTGGTACCGCTCAACTCCAACTATTGATGGAGACATTAAATTCTACAGAACCTCATTACATTAGAGGAATGAAGCCAAATAATCAATTAAAACCTGCTACATTCTGCAGCAACTGCTTTTGGTGTATGTACAACTTTAAGCAAGGAGTTCAGCCTTTTGTATAACTTCTAAATTGAAGGCTAAAAGCTTTTTGTTTTTTAGGGTGTCCATAAGGCTATTAGGATTCATTGTGCTGGCTACCTTACTCGAAAAACCTTCTACGAATTCCTGAACAGGTTTGAGCTTCTTGCACCAGAGGTATTGAAGGGGAAGTAATATCTAGTCCTTCCTATGCTTCAATAGTACTTTTATAGTCTCTGAACAACCTTTCTTGTTCTTTATTGGCATTTCCTACTTTCTAATTGATTGTTGTATGGAGTCTGTTATCCAGTTTTGATGAGAAGGTGGCATGCAAAAAAAAATACTGGAGAAGATGAACCTTGCAAGAGCTCAGGTACCAATGCTTTTGATTTCTTTAATTTTAGGTTGCAGTTTACTTTTCTTGAATATCAAACTTGGTTTTTTAAGAATAGTTAACTACCGTACATATTTATAGAAGGCAAGATCTAGTGTACCTGAATGTCACGGGCAAAGTGCTTTTGACCTTCAGGCAAACTTGACTCAAGAAAATTGATAAGATTCTTTTGTGATATGAAATATCTCTCATAATCAGTCATATGTTAAGTCCCCCTCTCCCTCCTTTCTTCAAAGTTTCTCAGAGGGAAAAGAACATGACTTTTTTTTTGAAGAAGAAAGGGGGGAGGGGGGGTTCTGATCGCCTCTCGTGATGTTACAATTTCTATGCTTCTTGTACGTTTAAATATCTGCCTTCCTCTTTGAATTTTTTTTCGTTTTTAGATTTTATTGTGTTCTAGGTAGAATTAAGATGTTCTAGTTTTTTGATGGCATGATCTATGTGACGAACTTTTATGTTTGGTTTCTACCTATGTTGCTTTAGCTGCTTCCAACTGTAAGGTACCAAACTTCTTTGAAACTGTAATGTTAGTAATGTTTTTGAATGGATTTAGAGATATGAAACTGTAATGTTAGTAATGTTTTTGAATGGATTTAGAGATAGGTAAAACAAAGATCTTCTTAAGAGCATGTCAAATGACATATTTAGATGCAAAAGGTGCTCAAAAACTGACCAATGCAGCCAAACATTCCAAAGGAATATTAGAACTCATGTTGCTAGAAAACATTTTCTTGATTTGCAGAGGTCTGCTGTTCTTATGCAGTTTGTTTGCCGAGGTTTGTCTCATATTAACTTCGCTGCTACTGAATGTTTTACCTTGTCTTCATTAATGATCATTATCTTTCCACAGGAACTTCAGCCCTATCTCAAATCACTACCTCCTTGTTGCTAAAATCCATCTATTGCTCAGTAATATTTTGATTGCTTAGTTGGGCTTGTAAGATTTGGTAGTGTTGGCACCTCAGGTAAGGGCTTGCGTGTTATATTTACTACTATTTTATTTTTTTTTTGTTTGTGATTGACAGGGAGACTAGCTTGCAAGATGTATGATACCATTAGAAAGGAGAGAGCTTCCCATAAAATCCAGACTAACTTGCATGGACACATTGCCAGTCGAACTACAGACGACTAATGTTGACTGGAATCACACTGCAGACACTATTAAGGTCTATGGTAGCATGTAAGGAGTTTAAATTTAGAAAGAAACCAAGGGGACTACTCTTATACAGGTTAAGCTAGTTTTCTAATTGGTTCAATAAATCCACACATCAGTTCTTTTTGCCCGCCAATTAGAATCTCCTATGCAGGCCCATCAACGTGGTCGTAGAGCCTTTTTTTTTGGGAGAATTCGGATCATATTATAAATATTCGGGCCAAGCCCAGCTGATTACATCGAGTTCTCAAAATTCACTAGACTGCAAAATAAATAATGCATTAGGATATTTGTCTTTTTGCTCTCAAATTTTCCCTTCTATGTTGTTAGTTGGTCACTTGCGATAAATATGTTCTGATGAGAGGTGCAAATTGGTTGTCTCCTGAGTCTTGAATGTAAATTTTTCTTTTTGTATCTTAGATTTCATGCATAATTGTCTCCTTTTTTGTGTTGGCAGAAACCTGGAGGTATTATTTCTCTCCTTGACGAGGCTCGGTAAGCAATTTTAGCTTTCTTATAAGCTTAAAGCATGTCATGGGATGACTCGAACTTTGCCATAATGATGCGTGTTTTTTCTCAGTATGTCTCTAAAATCTATTCATGGAACGTTCTTACAAAAGATTTACCAGACATTCAAGTCGCACACGTTTTATCAAACCCAAGTTATCACAGTGCTCATTATCCCGGCGAGGTGAATGTCATATTATGATTTCTTTTCGTTTGATTGAAAATTTTATGGCTTAATTATCTGATGTATTGGTAGTTTTATCTTTATCCCAGATGCAATATCAGTTTGACCAGTTTTTAAATTCCATGTGTTACTTTTGTAGCTGGGCTTTTCCCTTCCGTTCCCGAAGAAACTACCAAGCCTTCAAACAAATCATCAAAATTTTTATCTATTGGTTCTCGTTTCACAGTATGTTCTACTGAGTCTGCTGGCTTATCCAGTCGATTCAAGCCGCTTGATGATAAATATGTGATGGATGCGATTTCATAGTATTTAGAGGTACTATAATGATTTATGTTTATTTTTATTGGTACCGCTCAACTCCAACAATTGACGGAGACACTAAATTCTACAGAACCTCATTACATTAGGTGAGTGAAGATTATTAGGTGAGTGAAGCCAAATAATCAGTTAAAACTTGCTACATTTGTAAATGTCAACATTCTGCAGCAACTTCTTTTGATGCATGTACATCTTTAAGCAAGGAGTTCAGCCCTTTGTATAACTTCTAAATTGAAGGCTAAAAGCTGTGTGTTTTTTAGGGTGTCCATGAGGCTATTAGGATTAATTGTGCTGGCTACCCTACTCGTAAAACCTTATACGAATTCCTGAATAGGTTAGGTTTCTTGCACCAGTGGTATTGTTTGGGAAGTAATATCTAGTCATTCCTATGCTTCAATAGAACTTTTATAATCTCTAAACAACCTTTTTTGTTCTGTACTGGCAGTTGCTACTTTCTGATTCATTGTTGTATGGCATCTGTTATCCAGTTTTGATGAGAAGGTGGCATGCGAAAAAAAAAATATTGGAGAAGATGAACCTTGTAGGAACTCATGTACCAAGGCTTTTGATTTCTTTAATTTTATGTTGCAGTTTACTTTTCTTGAATATCAAACTTGGTTTTTTTGAGAATATTTAACTACCGTATATATTTATAGAAGGCAAGAGCTAGTCTATATTAATATCAGGGACAAAGTGCTTTTGACCTTCAAGCAAACTTGACTCAAGAAAAGGGATAAGGTTCTTTTTTGATATGAAACATCTCTCATAATCAGTCATATGTTAAGTCCCCGCACCCCCTTCCCCTACCCCTCTTCCTCCCTCAAAGTTTCTCAAAAGCAAAATAACATGACTTTTTTTTTTTGGGGGGGGAGGGGGAGGGGGGTTCTGGTTGCCTCTTGTGATGTTACAATTTCTATGCTTCTTGTATGTTTAAATATCTACCTTCCTTTTTGAATTTTTTCCCGTCTTTAGATTTTATCGCGTTCTCGGTAGAACTAAGATGTTTTACTTTGTTGATGGCATGATCTATGTGACGAACTTTTATATTTGGTTTCTTAAGATGTTCTAGTTGAACTTTTATGTTTGGTTTCTACTTGTGTTGCTTTAGTTGCTTCCAACTATAAGGTACCAAATTTCTCTGAAACTGTAATGCTAATAATGTTTTTGAATGCATGTGCAGATAGGTAAAACAAAGGTCTTCTTAAGGGCAGGTCAAATGACAAAGTTAGATGCAAAAGGTGCTAAAAAACTGACCAATGCAGCCAAACAATCTAAAGGAAGATTATAACTCATATTGCTTAAAAACATTTTCTTGAATTACAGGAATCTGCTGTTCTTGTACAGTCTGTTTGCCGAGGTTTGTCTCATATTAACTTCGCTGCTACTGAATGTTTTACCTTGTCTTCATTAATGGTCATTATCTTTTCATAGGAACTTCAGCCCTATCTCAAATCGCTACCTCCTTGTTGCTAAAATCCATCTACTGCTCAGGAATATTTTGATTGCTTAGTTGGGCTTGTAAGATTTAGTCTAGTTGACACCTCAGTCCTTATGTCGGAAACTTGGCAATCTCAAGTGTAAGGATTAAAACATAACTATCATGAGATTTATTTATGGCGATAATCCATGCACTAATCTCATAATGGGTCTATCCAATACATTGTTCTTTAACAAGTGTCTATGAAATTGATTTGTATCGTCATACACATAATCATCTCATGATTGTCAAATTAATACTCATACTGGTTATAAATTATCTTATCTCTATAACAATAATGAACTAGAGACATATATCATAATTGTGTAACATATTAACCAACAATAATGATAATAAAACCTCTTTATTAGTAATATATGTATTACATAAACATCCAAATCATGGTCTACACACATACACTAACATTTATTTTGCTGACCTGGTTAGTAAAAATGCACAATACTGTTATACGGATCAAAAAAACCAAGTGGGATTAGTACTTCAAAGTGAAGTTGCTCTAAGAGAAGTTTACGAGCTTAAGAAGGCCAAGGTAACACGTTTCTGGCTTTTTGATGTGTTTCTGCTAATCTTTTTTGTTTAAAGTTTAAGCTGTCGAAGTAGCAAACCATTTGCATTGTCATCTTCCTTCTGTTGTCGTCTTTTCTTTTTTAGATTCACATTGAATTTTAAATTGTCTGTCAGTATATGGATAAACCTCCAAAAAGAAAACACTCAACCAAAGGTCTTGGCAAAAAAGTACCAAAAGAATCAGATTTTGTCAAAGTGGAGGGATGGCGTAGTTGTTCCTTGTGGGAAACCTGTCTCATCAAGTGTTACAGCTTGTGAGCTTATGTTTAACGAATACATTGTCTATTGCACTTCTCAGGTAAGCCTCAAATTCATTTTGTTGAGCTACTTGGATAAGTGTATTTGTGAAACCATTGCGATTTGGCAAATAGTATGTTAAAGTAGTCGACCATCTGATGATCATGGTGTTGTCCCTTTAAATTTTATTATTACGGTCGTCGTGTTTTATATATCTCTTTTACTTCTGCAATCCGTTACTGATATGTGTTTTCCACATGTGAAGCTGCTGCAATTTCTGTTGAAGGTCAGGTTTCACCATAAAAGGAGAAATGCCACTCACATGTTTGTAGTTCCATGCTGGACATTTTGCTGTGCTTGCTGTTGAAGCTGGTCATAATTTCAACGCTTTTGTCAAAATCTTGTGTCATGCTGGTATGTACGTTAAGAAGAAGCTTGTATCTCATTTTGGGGGCTAGATGGAGATCTAAGAAGACTTCTTTTGAACCATGTAAATATCTTTGGCTGGTATGAAGCTTTCTTATTTATGTCTGACTAACCTCATGTTTGTTTATGTGTGCGTGTGTGTCTATTTTAATCTTTTATGTTTATATCTATAATCTAGGATCAAGGAATCAACATCTACATCAGTCTAGTAGGATTTCAGTGTGACCAAGCCTTGCGGCTTTATACCATAGCGCGTAAGTCTGGCTAGTGCTTAGTGCAGGTAACAGTTTTTGTTTGGTTGTCTGTTTGTGTGCTACTTCTTAGTCGTATATGTGGAAAAGGGGTGGTTATTAGGTTAGAGGCAGCTAAACGGTGTTATGTCATATGGTGAAATGAAGCATGGGTGAGAAGAGAGGTTAGGGTATTGGTGTTGTGAGAGGGATAATAGTAAAATATTCCCTTTAACTTTTAATTATTACGGTCGTCGTGTTTTATATATCTCTTTTATTTCTGCATTCCGTTACTGACATGTGTTTTCTACTTGAGAAGCTACAATTTCTGTTGAAGGTCAGGTTTCACCATAAAAGGTGAAATGCCACGCACATGTTTGTGATTCCATGCTGGACATTTTGCTGTGCTTGTTGAAGCTGGTCATAATTTCAACGTTTTTGTCAAAATCTTGTGTCATGTTGGTATGTACGTTGAGAAGAAGCTTGTATCTCATTTTGGGGCTAGATGGAGATCTAAGAAGACTTCATTTTGAACCATGTAAATATCTTTGGTTGGTATGAAGCTTTCTTATTTCTGTCTGACTAACCTCATGTTTGTTTGTGTGTGCGTGTGTGTCTTTTTTAATCTTTTATGTTTACATCTATAATCTAGGATCAAGGAATCAGCATCTATATCAGTCTAGCAGGATTTCAGTGTGACCATGCCCTGCGGCTTTATACCATAGAGCGTAAGTCTGGCTAGTGCTTACTCCAGGTAACGGTTTTTGTTTGGTTGTCTGTTTGTGTGCTACTTCTTAGTCGTACATGTGGAAATTTGGGGGGGGGGGGGTTTTA